>JABWTJ010000006.1:2225553-2825553 GCA_016801875.1 Solanum sitiens
TCAAACACTTCCTAACTTATTTTAAGTCATTTGTTAATTATTTAAAGTTATTTTTTTTATATTTGATAAACACTTTCAAATGTTAAAAACTAACTTAAATGTAGGTTTAACCAACTTTTAAGTCAATTCAAACACTTTTTTAGACACTAATGCATTCTCAATATATAACATATAAATTATATAATTGATGATATATTCCTGGTAAGGCTTGTTTACATAACTTTTAAGACGTACGTAGGTGCATAAATCATGTGCAAGATTAGTTATCCAAAAGTAAGATCATCTTAACATTTAAAACAGAAAATTACTTATCTGTTTTGGATATTTCATCAAACACTAGTGTAAGAATTTCTTTCTACACGAGGACTATCACCTCTCTATTGGCTTGGGCCGTCACGTCTCGAGCCAACACTTGAAAAGTCGATCTAAACTCCGCATTAGTAACTTGTCGGCCAAGGGATCGACCGAAGCATAAGGAGGAGCTTCTTGTTCCACATTATTTTTAGCGTATGCCCTTCGAGTAGACTTATCCTGAAGATCATAAGGTAAGGATTAGGAGAGAGACTTTATAGAGTTGAACTCTATAGCATGATTTTAGAGTAATGAAAGAAGTGAATTTTCGTAATAATCTTTTATCCTCTCATTCATAAATGTGGCGCGCTTCATGCTTATTAACAAGACTCTACTAGATGTGGCTTATGAGACATCTTATGACCATTCTAAACTCTGTGCTCTGATTACCAATTTTGTCACGACCCAGGGTACACCCTAAATGTAACATGGCGTATAGAATCCCGAAGGACTCCATACAAGCCACTTAGCTTTCACAATTTAAGAAATAGAACTATAAAGAGTAAAACAATCATCTTAAGTCCAAAACAGTTTTATAGAAAATCGAAAATCTAAACACATGTCTCAAGATAGCCATCTATTACAATCAAATGAAATTGGGCCTAGCCCATACATCATATCCAAAAAGAAGAAATACAAAAAAGAAACTAAAATGAAAGTAATTGGTCTTCGAACTATGAGGACTCACCAAGCTCGGGGAAGAATCAAAGTCCAAGATCTAGCCACTAAAATGGGAACCATGTCTGTCGGACCCTACACTAGGGAGAAAATGTAAGCAAGAGTATGTGTTAATACAAATATGCACTAAGTATGATAGCTATGCATAAAAACATTTAAAATATGCTAAAAAGGACATTTCATTTCATAACATGCAATTGACCAAGTAAACATGATATAAAAAGATTAGAAAACATAAGTCATAAAATCATGGTCAATGCAAGCTAAATTAAAACTTTAAACACATATGAGATATTCCTTCAGTAACCTTAGTTCACTATAGTCTTGTTGTGGGAAATTATCCTTAATTAACATAGAGACCATGTGAGCTATAACATGATCACATGATGTTTTCCACACTAAAAGGGATTGTTCTACTTGCCTAAGTTAGAACCAAGAACTTTAGCAACCTAAGTGGATCCACCAGATAATCATCCTATCAGGGCACATAATTTATGGGATTAAGAGATTGATACTAGAAATTCAGACTTTACTAACGGGAGAGCTTCCATCTCATCAGAATTCTTCTAGAAACCCGACCTTTACTACCGGCAGAGCTCCCATCTCAATGTCAATATCCACTTGGTGCTAAGCATAACTTTCATGGAACAATATTTTCTTACTTATACTCATTATCCATGGAAAGACATCTCATCTTGTCAATCCAAGCTAGTTCATTAGGATAGCTCTTATTGATTGATTTAATTAGGTAAGAATAGTCTTTCAACCTGAGAATCGTTTTATTGTGAGAAAACCTTTCACATCATGCTAGTATTTGTTTATGACAATAGCCTTACACAACACAACATAACATAAAACATCATCATTTGACATTTTACTCTCAAAGCACTCTTTAACATTTACATAGGTTTCATAAGATCATGCATAAACTCATACTTTGCCCTTTCAAGATTCAAAGTTTACTTTCAATCACAAAATTTAGAAATCATGGTTTAGATAGATATTTTGTCATATAAAATCTAGAAATCATGGCTTAGATAGGTATTTTGTCATAAATTCATGTAATTCTATTACTTCATGCTTTGGATCATAGAATTCCTCTTTCATAATCAACAAACCACATCATATGATCACAATTTGAAAAACATGAGGCTTTGAAATACAAAATCTAGTTTAGAATACAATTTTTGTTTTGTTTAATCAAAAGTTCAAAATAAAACTACATGAATACAAATAATTGATATACAACATACAAAATACATTTATTTTGAATACAAGTATAGTTGATAACTGAATTTGAACATGACATACAAAATGAATGATTTGAATGCACGTGGATACAATATGCTTAAATAAATACTTGATGAAAATACAATTAACATACAAAAAATAAACATACAGACTTCTAGTTCCTTGTTCCCATGAAAGAATGAGTGAACGGTCAATTATATACGAATACAAATTTAAGTAAAAATATATATCATTTAATTCGCCTATATTTTAATTTAAATAAATACAATGTTCTGTAAATACAATTGAAATCTGAAAAAATACAACAGACAATACTAATATGAACACATATCAAATAGAAGTGAGGTTAATAATAATACAAACTCAAAAGAAATTTTACTAAATAAACTATTTTGAAATTGAAACACAAAAATACATAAAAGAACTCAAAAAAATACAAATCCAAACTAAAAAATAATGATGTTGACTCAGTAAATACAAACCCAATAAGAAGTTATCCGATGAAATGATTATCTGATACATATCTTTTGTATGATTTTTTTTCTATTTTGAAAAGAAATAGGAGAAAGAATCTGGAAGGAAAGAGAATAGAGGATGAAAGTGGGTTGAAGGGGAGTGGAAATATGATATATTTTAGGAAAATAAATTTAAACATATAATTTACTACATTTGAGAGAGAAAAATTTGAAAAATAATAAAAGAAAGACGTAATGGCTTGAACTGTGGGCTTAATATGAGATAAATTAGTAACTAATCAAGGATACACTTTATTTCTTAAAATATTGACATATTGACATTTTTAATAATTATTTTAAAATATAGATGTTTTTAATAATTATGTTTGAGATTTTGACTAGTTAGCTAATTTTTTTAAATTTTTATTGATGAAAATAGAAAGGGAGTCCATGATAATTTAGCCCACTAATTACATAATGTATAGACACCTGATAGTTCATATATTGATTAGCAGATATAAACTTAATGTCACCATAAAAGAGGCAACAATTACTTTTTATTTCTCTATATTAGTGTTCGTACTCAAAGAATTAATAAATATATGTTTTTCACTCAAATTTATTGTCGGTAATGAAAAAATAAAATTAATATCCAATGTATAAATATTATGTACAATAGTGTATATCACTATATATACATCGTTAATATATAGTTATACATCACATTTACATAATGTACATTATTTATACAATAGGGATACACTGAGTCTTATTTATAGCACTAGATGAGTTACCCTTTTGAGTCGGTCGACACTTAGAAATATATGGGGGTTTTTGGGGAAGGATCGTTGGTAGCCTTCCACGGACCGAAAACACGGATTGTGGGTCACCTACGGTTCTTTAGTGGCAACCGTGAGTTGCACCTGAAACACTAAAATCTATATTTTGATTTGTTCTAGCGTACACGGTGTTACAAGTATCAATTGACATTGTGCATAATAGTTTTGAGATTTATATTCGGTGTACTGGACTATTTTGAGATGATGAACTTAATACCTATAATTGATCTAGTTGATGATTGCGATTGACCTATTTGACACTAGTGATTGGCATACTTGATACTTGTGATTGTCGAATTGTGACTATTGAACAACTGTTTTCAAGTCTTGTGAACTGTGTATCGTAAATCTATTAGGTTAGGTTGATTTTTATGCAGTTTGTAGTTTGAGAAGGTTTGGTTGGGATGAAATGAGTACTTGTATTCGCTAGTTTTGCCTACTTATTTGGTTACTTGTTGAGCATCGTATTGTTTGGTACTTACTCCTTATTTCTACACTTGTATAGGTTTCAAGCCTAGATCTGTGTAATTTCCTTTCTCCTAGTTACACCTAAGTCTTCTTAAGGATACATTGAGAGCAAGATATTTGTCATTCCAGCGGTCTCTCTTGTTCCTTATTTTATATCTTGTTCCATTTGAGAAACAAAGACATTGAGACTTCTAATTATGTTTTAGTTCTGCACGTTATACATTAGTGATTTGTATACGTGTCAAATTTTCGGGTATCATTAGAATGAATAAGTGTTCCATTCTTATGTTATTATTGTTTAATTTCCAATTTTCTTTCATGTTTTTGGATTGAGCCTCTTGTCTTGGTGGAATAGACAAGTGTCATCATGTCTATTTTTGAGTCGTGATAAGTTACTACCAATTTCATGCAAGCCCATTTCCACTTGCTTATCTATTCGAGGAAGTTTGTGGAGTAAAGTAAATCTCAGATTAATTTCTTTTGTTCCTACACTGTCTTTTAAAAGGCTGGATTTTAAGACACATGAGATACGCAGATCTTGATTTATCATGCTTTAGTGTTATTACATTGTCTACCATCTGCTCAAGATCATAATAGATATCCGGAACAAGATGACTAGATGTAATTATGTAAATATGTAAATATATATGCATAAATAGTGCAAAAATGTATGTGTAGATATATCCTGTAGATCTTCTAAATTTACATTCCAACAAAAATATTTCATACACACAGAAATAATGTTGGACCTATGCTCACACAAGCAACATATATCTAGTAGAATAGAAACATGTGAACTTTTAGAAATGAATTTTTTTATTTCATAAAATATCAACTATACCACAATTACAATCCATAGAAATCATTTCACTAAATAATGTTTTTTTAGATTATTATAGAGCTGGTGTTATATATAGTAGTTATAACGTATGTGTATTTTTCTTCAAAAATCAAAATTATTATACTCAATTGTTTATGGGGAACAACACTGTATAAAAGAGTCAACTATTTGGGATTTGTCTGACAAAAGAAGTGAGTAACTTCTATGCACGAAAACCTCAAATTTATTATAGGACCTATTAGCGGGGTGGATTAAAGATAATTTATTTAGTCACTTTTACCATTTAAATAGAAATATTAGTTATGCGGAGATTGTAACACATAAAATGAATGGATTGTTATACCGTCAGTAATAATTTTAAGATTATTATGCATGAATTACTTTTTTTTGAAGGGGTAGTTTTATATTCAAATAATCAATACCTAAATTGCTAGTTTAGTAATGGAGGTTACACAAAATTGGAGCAAGAAAAGAATTAAGTTGAATTTGGAAAAGTACTCTCTAAGGCTAATATACTTGAACAAAACTTATTTTGTATCATACTCGAAAGGAACCTTGTTTATGTATGTTCTTGTGATAAAAAAATTAGATACTTTATTTCAATATATATGAGTATCAGGTTATAAATAAGACCCAACTTCTCTTGTAATCTTGAATATGCCAATAGAGTCAATTGATATTTGAAAAGTTCCTATATAAGTTGTCGGATCCTAAAAAAAAGGTTTTTCTGGGGACACGTTGTTCAAGTCGACTTTCCTTATTGTCCCTTCCAATACATCTCTTCTAACTTTCCTATTTCCAGACGAAGATACATTCATATAAGAGAGATTCCACCAGAGAGCTAGCCTAGATGTAAAATGTAAATGCACTAATTTTGTTGAAGATGAAAACATAAAAGAAAATTAATCAGTGTATGATAGTTTTATTTGATTTATCACTTTCACAATATTCACTAGTTAATAAAAAAAATTCAATTAATTTTTTAATTTAGGCAACACAAAGCATCATGAAAGGCCCGAGGATGAAAAAACTGACTTAATAACATAAGCGATCCATGACCTTTTATTTTTTTACTCTAAAACCTCATATAGATGGATAATTCATTACTAACAACAAGTGACTTTATCAAAAAGACAACAATCATTATAGAAGACTCAATCTCTAGTTAAATCTTCTCTAAGCATAGCTCCAATTTTAAGAACTCCAATAAACTCCATGATACTCTTGACTTCAATATTACTCCTCATCTTGTGGCTCAGGGGCAACATTTAAATCAAATTTCAGGTGCTCCATCAAAATAGAATTTTGTGTTTCTTTTTTAATATTCTCTACCCGCAACTTCAATGCCAACTTCTGCTCCTTCATATGTTTATCTTGAGGTAATTCTGAGCCAGGGTGCAGAATCCTATGCATTAGTACTCGTTTTTTTTCTTTCTCGTTACATGTTTGCAATTCTTTATGGAGATCTTGCAATTCCTCAAAACCATTTGATTTTCCCTCTACTTTCATTTTGAGAAAATTTTCAATTATATCTTCTACACTTGTGGAACCATAGGAATATGGTTTTCCACCTGGTGAAAAGAGCATCACACCGACATCTGCCCCAGTTTGAGTTGCAAACTTCTTTGCGTCATCAAACAAACTTTTTTTTTCTTTTCGAGAAACTCACAGCACGTGCTCTCTCAGACTCGATGAGCTTCATTTCAATTTTTGCTTGCCTTTTTTAGTCTCATTTTCCATTGCAAAAGAAAATGATATGAAGAAGATAGTAATATATTTCTGTTGAATAATGCTGAGCAATTTTAAGAGGAACACTTGTACAATTTATAGTAGGTGTGTGAGTGTACTTGTCACGAGTATTGTAATGTTTTCTTGTTATGATTCTAGCTATCACGTGTATTGTCATGTTTACTTAATACTTTTATATTACGAGTCTATCTATTTATTTAATGCTTTCACATTATATGAGTCTTTCTATCACGTGTGCTTTCATGTGTGTTTTCACATTTGTTTAATGCCATTCATATTATGGGTCTACTATAACGTTCATATTATGAGTTTATATTTTCATGTTATGCAATTACCTTGTAACTCAACAAAAATTATAAAGTTGTAAGGCAATAATATCGAATTGAATGTAAAAACAAATAAAAAAAAGAAATATATATATATATAGAGAGAGAGAGAGAGAGACACTTCATATTTTCTTGTAGTCGATGCTTTACATTGTCATTTGGTAATGAAGGATAAAATTATATGCTAGTATGATTCACACAAGCATAAGACATATGTACAAAAATGATAAACTTATGATTGATACTTTCAAATATGTATGTTGGCAGAATCAGATGCACAGACCAAAGTAATTTGTGTTGCTTGTACTTACCATTGGATCTTATCCCATATATTGTATGTCGTCTTCTCAATGTTTTTGGTTCAATCAATATTTATTCCTTAAAACGACTAGCGACTGACTTTTCTAATTTTCTTCTTACTCGTACAATTATTTGCTATACCACAAAGCACACTTTTACTATTTTAGAACAATTATATGATGTGGTTCACATATTTTTCCTCTATGAAAAATAATTAACGGTAAAATTTAAATATGAAGAAATTTGATAGGTCAAAAAATATTATCTATTGCTTTGACAAACCTTGGTATAATAAATCTTAAAATAAATATGACTTTTACATACTTCACAATGTTAATAGATATACGTGAATAAAATTTTGATGTATACGTCAAATACAAATAGTAAATATTATAATTACTTCATTATAGTATGTGTAGGAGTGCATCTCACCGACTTTCCACTAATTTTTCATTTTGAGAAGAAAAAAACTAAAAGTTCATTTTATTTTTTAAAAAAGATCATACAATTGAATCTCAATATTTTAAACTAAAACTAAAATTCAGTTATCCGTATGTACATCATCAAATATTTTTAACGTCTTCATTTGAATGACTTAGAGCCCGTTTGTATTGGCTTAAAAATTAGTTTTTAAGTCAATAGTAAAAAGTCAAACTGGAATAACTTTTAAGTCAAAAAATAAAAAGTACGGTGAGACCTACTTTTGGTTTTTGACTTATTTTAAGTCATTTTAAACTTATTTTAAGTAATTTTTGTCCTTGTCAAACACTTCCTAACTTATTTTAAGTCATTTGTTAATTATTTAGAGTTATTTTTTTTATATTTGATAAACACTTTCAAATGTTAAAAACTGACTTAAATGTAGGTTTAACCAACTTTTAAGTCAATTCAAACACTTTTTTAGACACTAATGCATTCTCAATAAATAACATTTAAATTATATAATTGATGATAAATTCCTGGTAAGGCTTGTTTACATAACTTTTAAGACGTACGTAGGTGCATAAATCATGTGCAAGATTAGTTATCCAACAGTAAGATCATCTTAACATTTAAAACAGAAAATTACTTATCTGTTTTGGATATTTCATCAAACACTTTAGTAGTGTAAGAAGTTCTTTCTACACGGGGACTATCACCTCTCTATTGGCTTGGTCCGTCACGTCTCGAGCCAACACTAGAAAAGTCGATCTAAACTCCGCATTTGTAACTTGTCGGCCAAAGAATCGACCGAAGCATGAGGAGGAGCTTCTTGTTCCATATTATTTTTAGCGTATGCCCTTCGAGTAGACTTATCCTGAAGAGCATAAGGTAAGGATTAGGAGAGAGACTTTATAGAGTTGAACTCTATAGCATGATTTTAGAGTAATGAAAGAAGTGAATTTTCCTAATAATCTTGTATCCTCTCACTCATAAATGTGGCGCGCTTCACGCTCATTAACAAGACTCTACTAGATGTGGCTTATGAGACATCTTATGACCATTCTAAACTCTGTGCTTTGATTACCAATTTTTTCACGATCCAGGGTACACCCTAAATGTAACGAGTCGTATAGAATCCCGAAGGACTCCATACAAGCCACTTAGCTTTCACAATTTAAGAAATAGAACTATAAAGAGTAAAACAATCATCTTAAGTCCAAAACAGTTTTATAGAAAATTGAAAATCTAAACACATGTCTCAAGATAGCCATCTATTACAATCAATGAAATTGGGCCTAGCCCATACATCATATCCAAAAAAAAAATACAAAAGAGAAACTAAAATGAAAGTAATTGGTCTTCGAACCATGAGGACTCACCAAGCTCGGGGAAGAATCAAAGTCCAAGATCTAGCCACTAAAATGGGAACCATATCTGTCGGACCCTACACTGGGAGAAAATGTAGGCAAGAGTATGTGTTAGTACAAAAATGCACTAAGTATGATAGCTATGCATAAAAACATTTAAAATATGCTAAAAGGGACATTTCATTTCATAACATGCAATTGACCAAGTAAACATGATATAAAAAGGTTAGAAAACATAAGTCATAAAATCATGGTCAATGCAAGCTAAATTAAAACTTTAAACACATATGAGATATTCCTTCAGTAACCTTAGTTCACTATAGTCTTGTTGTGGGAAATTATCCTTAATTAACATAGAGACCATGTGAGATATAACATGATCACATGATGTTTCCCACACTAAAAGGGATTGTTCTACTTGCCTAAGTTAGAACCAAGAACTTTAGCAACCTAAGTGGATCCACTAGCTAATCATCCTCTCAGGGCACATAATTTATGGGATTAAGAGATTGATACTAGAAATTCGGACTCTACTAACGGGAGAGCTTCCATCTCATCAGACTTCTTCTAGAAACCCGACCTCTACTATCGACAGAGCTCTCATCTCAATGTCAATATCCACTTGGTGCTAAGCATAACTTCCATGGAACAATATTTTCTTACTTATACTCAATATCCATGGAAAGACATGCCATCTTGTCAATCCAAGCTAGTTCATTAGGATAGCTCTTATTGATTGATTTAATTAGGTAAGAATAGTCTTTCAACCTAAGAATCGTTTCATTGTGACAAAACCTTTCACATCATGCTAGTATTTGTTTATGACAATAGTCTTACACAACACAACACAACATAAAACATCATCATTTGACATTTACTCTCAAAGCACTCTTTAACATTTACATAGGTTTCATAAGATCATGCATAAACTCATACTTTGCCCTTTCAAGATTCAAAGTTTACTTTTGATCAAAAAATCTAGAAATCATGGTTTAGATAGATATTTTGTCATATAAAATCTAGAAATCATGGCTTAGATAGGTATTTTGTCATAAATTCATGTAATTCTATTACTTCATGCTTTGGATCATAAAATTTCTCTTTCATAATCAACAAACCACATCATATGATCACAATTTGGAAAACATCAGGCTTTGAAATACAAAATCTAATTTAGAATACAATTTTTGTTTTGTTTAATCAAAAGTTCAAAATAAAACTACATGAATACAAATAATTGATATACAACATACAAAATACATTTATTTTGAATACAAGTATAGTTGATAACTGAATTTGAACATGACATACAAAATGAATGATTTGAATGCACGTGGATACAATATGCTTAAATAAATACTTGATGAAAATACAATTAACATACAAAAAATAAACGTACAGACTTCTAGTTCCTTGTTCCCATGAAAGAATGAGTGAACGGTCAATTTTATATGAATACAAATTTAAGTAAGAATATATATAATTTAATTCGCCTATATTTTAATTTAAATAAATACAATGTTCTGTAAATACAATTGAAATCTGAAAAAATACAACAGACAATACTAATATGAACACAAATCAAATAGAAGTGAGGTTAATAATAATACAAACTCAAAAGAAATTTTACTAAATAAACTATTTTGTAATTGAAACACAAAAATACATAAAAGACCTCAAAAAAATACAAATCCAAACTAAAAAATAATGATGTTAACTCAGTAAATACAAACCCAATAAGAAGTTATCCGATGAAATGATTATCTGATACATATCTTTTGTATGATTTGTTTCTATTTTGAAAAGAAATAGGAGAAAGAATCTGGAAGGAAAGAGAATAGAGAATGAAAGTGGGTTGAAGGGGAGTGGAAATATGATATATTTTAGGAAAATAAATATAAACATATAATTTACTACATTTGAGAGAGAAAAATTTGAAAAATAATGAAAGGAAGACGTAATGGCTTGAACTGTGGGCTTAATATGAGATAAATTAGTAACTAATCAAGGATACACTTTATTTCTTAAAATATTGACATATTGACATTTTTAATAATTATTTTAAAATATAGATGTTTTTATTAATTATGTTTGAGATTTTGACTAGTTAGCTAATTTTTTCAAATTTTTATTGATGAAAATAGAAAGGCAGTCCATGATAATTTAGCCTACTAATTACATAATGTATAGACACCTGATAGTTCATATATTGATTAGCAGATATAAACTTAATGTCACCATAAAAGAGGCAACAATTACTTTTTATTTCTCTATATTAGTGTTCGTACTCAAAGGATTAATAAATTTATGTTTTTCACTCAATTTTGTTGTCGGTAATGAAAAAATAAAATTAATATCCAATGTATAAATATTATGTAAAATAGTGTATATCATTATATATACATCTGTAATATATAGTTATACATCACATTTACATAATGTACATTATTTATACAATAGGGATACACTGAGTCTTTTTTATAGCACTAGATGAGTTACCCTTTTGAGTCGGTCGACACTTAGAAATTTATGGGGGTTTCTGGGGAAGGATCGTTGGTAGCCTTCCACGGACCGAAAACACGGGTTGTGGGTCACCTACGGTTCGTGAGTGGCAACTGTGAGTTGCACCTGAAACGCTAAAATCTATATTTTGATTTGTTCTAGCGTACACGGTGTTACAAGTATCAATTGACATTGTGCATGATAGTTTTGAGATTTATATTCGGTGTACTGGACTATTTTGAGATGATGAACTTAATACCTATAATTGATCTAGTTGATGATTGCGATTGACCTATTTGACACTAGTGATTGGCATACTTGATACTTGTGATTGTCGAATTGTGACTATTGAACAACTGTTTTCAAGTCTTGTGAACTGTGTATCGTAAATCTATTAGGTTAGGTTGATTTTTATGCAGTTTGTAGTTTGAGAAGGTTTGGTTGGGATGAAATGAGTACTTGTATTAGCTAGTTTTGCCTACTTATTTGGTTACTTGTTGAGCATCGTATTGTTTGGTACTTACTCCTTATTTCTACACTTGTATAGGTTTCAAGCCTAGATCTGTGTAATTTCCTTTCTCCTAGTTACACCTAAGTCTTCTTAAGGATACATTGAGAGCAAGATGTTTGTCATTCCAGCGGTCTCTCTTGTTCCTTATTTTATATCTTGTTCTATTTGAGAAACAAAGACATTGAGACTTCTAATTATGTTTTAGTTCTGCACGTTATACATTAGTGGTTTGTATACGTGTCAAATTTTCGGGTATCATTAGAATGAATAAGTGTTCCATTCTTATGTTATTATTGTTTAATTTCCAATTTTCTTTCATGTTTTTGGATTGAGGCTCTTGTCTTTGTGGGAATAGACAAGTGTCATCATGTCTATTTTGAGTTGTGATAAGTTACTACCAATTTCATGCAAGCCCATTTCCACTTGCTTATCTATTCCAGGACGTTTGTGGAGTAAAGTAAATCTCAGACTAATTTCTTTTGTTCCTGCACTGTCTTTTAAAAGGCTGGATTTTAGGACACATGAGATACGCAGATCTTGATTTATCATGCTTTAGTGTTATTACATTGTCTACCATCTGCTCAAGATCATAATAGATATCCAGAACAAGATGACTAGATATAATTATGTAAATATGTAAATATATATGCATAAATAGTGCAAAAATGTATGTGTAGATATATCCTGTAGATCTTCTAAATTTATATTCCAACAAAAATATTTCATACACACAGAAATAATGTTGGACCTATGCTCACACAGGCAACATATATCTAGTAGAATAGAAACATGTGAACTTTTAGAAATGAATTTTTTTATTTCATAAAATATCAACTATACCACAATTACAATCCATAGAAATCATTTCACTAAATAATGTTTTTTTAGATTATTATAGAGCTGGTGTTATATATAGTAGTTATAACGTATGTGTATTTTTCTTCAAAAATAAAATTATTATACTCAATTGTTTATGGGGAACAACACTGTATAAAAGAGTCAACTATTTGGGATTTGTCTGACAAAAGAAGTGAGTAACTTCTATGCACGAAAACCTCAAATTTATTATAGGACCTATTAGCGGGGTGGATTAAAGATAATTTATTTAGTCACTTTTACCATTTAAATAGAAATATTAGTTATGCGGAGATTGTAACACATAAAATGAATGGATTGTTATACCGTCAGTAATAATTTTAAGATTATTATGCATGAATTACTTTTTTTTGAAGGGGTAGTTTTACATTCAAATAATCAATACCTAAATTGCTAGTTTAGTAATGGAGGTTACACAAAATTGGAGCAAGAAAAGAATTAAGTTGAATTTGGAAAAGTACTCTCTAAGGCTAATATACTTGAACAAAACTTATTTTGTATCATACTCGAAAGGAACCTTGTTTATGTATGTGCTTGTGATAAAAAAAATTAGATACTTTATTTCAATATATATGAGTATCAGGTTATAAATAAGACCCAACTTCTCTTGTAATCTTGAATATGCCAATAGAGTCAATTGATATTTGAAAAGTTCCTATATAAGTTGTCGGATCCTAAAAAAAAGGTTTTTATGGGGACACGTTGTTCAAGTCGACTTTTCTTATTGTCCCTTCCAATACATCTCTTCTAACTTTCCTATTTCCAGACGAAGATACATTCATATCCACCAGAGAGCTAGCCTAGATGTAAAATGTAAATGCACTAATTTTGTTGAAGATGAAAACATAAAAGAAAATTAATCAGTGTATGATAGTTTTATTTGATTTATCACTTTCACAATATTCACTAGTTAATAAAAAAAAATCAATTAATTTATCAATTTAGGCAACACAAAGCATCATAAAAGGCCCGAGGATGAAAAAACTGACTTAATAATATAAGAGATCCATGACCTTTTATTTTTTTAATCTAAAACCTCATATAGATGGATAATTCATGACTAACAACAAGTGACTTTATTAAAAAGACAACAATCATTATAGAAGACTCAATCTCTAGTTAAATCTTCTGTAAGCATAGCTCCAATTTTAAGAACTCCAATAAACTCCATGATACTCTTGACTTCAATATTACTCCTCATCTTGTGGCTCAGGGGCAACATTTAAATCAAATTTCAGGTGCTCCATCAAAATAGAATTTTGTGTTTCTTTTTTAATATTCTCTACCCGCAACTTCAATGCCAACTTCTGCTCCTTCATATGTTTATCTTGAGGTAATTCTGAGCCAGGGTGCAGAATCCTATGCATTAGTACTCGTTTTTTTTCTTTCTCGTTACATGTTTGCAATTCTTTATGGAGATCTTGCAATTCCTCAAAACCATTTGATTTTCCCTCTACTTTCATTTTGAGAAAATTTTCAATTATATCTTCTACACTTGTGGAACCATAGGAATATGGTTTTCCACCTGGTGAAAAGAGCATCACACCGACATCTGCCCCAGTTTGAGTTGCAAACTTCTTTGCGTCATCAAACAAACTTTTTTTTCTTTTCGAGAAACTCACAGCACGTGCTCTCTCAGACTCGATGAGCTTCATTTCAATTTTTTGCTTGCCTTTTTTAGTCTCATTTTCCATTGCAAAAGAAAATGATATGAAGAAGATAGTAATATATTTCTGTTGAATAATGCTGAGCAATTTTAAAAGGAACACTTGTACAATTTATAGTAGGTGTGTGAGTGTACTTGTCACGAGTATTGTAATGTTTTCTTGTTATGTTTCTAGCTATCACGTGTATTGTCATGTTTACTTAATACTTTTATATTACGAGTCTATCTATTTATTTAATGCTTTCACATTATATGAGTCTTTCTATCACGTGTGCTTCATGTTTGTTTTCACATTTGTTTAATGCATTCATATTATGGGTCTACTATAACATTCATATTATGAGTTTATATTTTCATGTTATGCAATTACCTTGTTACTCAACAAAAATTATAAAGTTGCAAGGCAATAATATCGAATTGAATGTAAAAACAAATAAAAAAAGAAATATATATATAGAGAGAGAGAGAGACACTTCATATTTTCTTGTAGTCGATGCTTTACATTGTCATTTGGTAATGAAGGATAAAATTATATGCTAGTATGATTCACACAAGCATAAGACATATATACAAAAATGATAAACTTATGATTGATACTTTCAAATATGTATGTTGGCAGAATCAGATGCACAGACCAATGTAATTTGTGTTGCTTGTACTTACCATTGGATCTTATCCCATATATTGTATGTCGTCTTCTCAATGTTTTTGGTTCAATCAATATTTATTCCTTAAAACGACTAGCGACTGACTTTTCTAATTTTCTTCTTACTCGTACAATTATTTGCTATACCACAAAGCACACTTTTACTATTTTAGAACAATTATATGATGTGGTTCACATATTTTTCCTCTGTGAAAAATAATTAACGGTAAAATTTAAATATGAAGAAATTTGATAAGTCAAAAAAAATTATCTATTGCTTTGACAAACCTTGGTATAATAAATCTTAAAATAAATATGACTTTTACATACTTTACAATGTTAATAGATATACGTGAATAAAATTTTAATGTATACGTCAAATACAAATAGTAAATATTATAATTACTTCATTATAGTATGTGTAGGAGTGCATCTCACCGACTTTCCACTAATTTTTCATTTTGAGAAGAAAAAAACTAAAAGTTCATTTTATTTTTTAAAAAGGATCATACAATTGAATCTCAATATTTTAAACTAAAACTAAAATTCAGTTATCCGTATGTACATCATCAAATATTTTTAACGTCTTAATTTGAATGACTTAGAGCCCGTTTGTATTGGCTTAAAAAGTAGTTTTTAAGTCAATAATAAAAAGTCAAACTGGATTAACTTTTAAGTCAAAAAATAAAAAGTACGGTGAGACCTACTTTTGATTTTTGACTTATTTTAAGTCATTTTAAACTTATTTTAAGTAATTTTTGTCCTTGTCAAACACTTCCTAACTTATTTTAAGTCATTTGTTAATTATTTAAAGTTAATTTTTTTTATATTTGATAAACACATTCAAATGTTAAAAATTGACTTAAATGTAGGTTTAACCAACTTTTAAGTCAATTCAAATACTTTTTGAGACACTAATGCATTCTCAATAAATAACATATAAATTATATAATTGATGATATATTCCTGGTAAGGCTTGTTTACATAACTTTTAAGACGTACGTAGGTGCATAAATCATGTGCAAGATTAGTTATCCAAAAGTAAGATCATCTTAACATTTAAAACAGAAAATTACTTATCTGTTTTGGATATTTCATCAAACACTTTAGTAGTGTAAGAAGTTCTTTCTACATGGGGACTATCACCTCTCTATTGGCTTGGGCTGTCACGTCTCGAGCCAACACTTGAAAAGTCGATCTAAACTCCGCATTTGTAACTTGTCGGCCAATAGATCGACCGAAGCATGAGGAGGAGCTTCTTGTTCCTCATTATTTTTAGCGTATGCCCTTCGAGTAGACTTATCCTGAAGAGCATAAGGTAAGGATCAGGAGAGAGACTTTATAGAGTTGAACTCTATAGCACGATTTTAGAGTAATGAAAGAAGTGAATTTTCCTAATAATGTTGTATACTTTCACTCATAAATGTGGCGCGCTTCACGCTCATTAACAAGACTATACTAGATGTGGCTTATGAGACATCTTATGACCATTCTAAACTATGTGCTCTGATTACCAATTTTGTCACGACCCAGGGTACACCCTAAATGTAACATGGCGTATAGAATCCCGAAGGACTCCATACAAGCCACTTATCTTTCACAATTTAAGAAATAGAACTATAAAGAGTAAAACAATCATCTTAAGTCCAAAACAGTTTTATAGAAAATCGAAAATCTAAACACATGTCTCAAGATAGCCATCTATTACAATCAAATAAAATTGGGCCTAGCCCATACATCATATCCAAAAAAAAGAAATACAAAAGAGAAACTAAAATGAAAGTAATTGGTCTTCGAACCATGAGGACTCACCAAGCTCGGGGAAGAATCAAAGTCCAAGATCTAGCCACTAAAATGGGAACCATGTCTGTCGGACCCTACACTGGGAGAAAATGTAGGCAAGAGTATGTGTTAGTACAAAAATGCACTAAGTATGATAGCTATGCATAAAAACATTTAAAATATGCTAAAAGGGACATTTCATTTCATAACATGCAATTGACCAAGTAAACATGATATAAAAAGGTTAGAAAACATAAGTCATAAAATCATGGTCAATGCAAGCTAAATTAAAACTTTAAACACATATGAGATATTCCTTCAGTAACCTTAGTTCACTATAGTCTTGTTGTGGGAAATTATCCTTAATTAACGTAGAGACCATGTGAGGTATAACATGATCACATGATGTTTCCCACACTAAAAGGGATTGTTCTACTTGCCTAAGTTAGAACCAAGAACTTTAGCAACCTAAGTGGATCCACTAGCTAATCATCCTATCAGGGCACATAATTTATGGGATTAAGAGATTGATACTAGAAATTCGGACTCTACTAACGGGAGAGCTTCCATCTCATCAGACTTCTTCTAGAAACCCGACCTCTACTACCGGGAGAGCTCCCATCTCAATGTCAATATCCACTTGGTGCTAAGCATAACTTCCATGGAACAATATTTTCTTACTTATACTCATTATCCTTGGAAAGACATGCCATCTTGTCAATCCAAGCTAGTTCATTAGAATAGCTCTTATTAATTGATTTAATTAGGTAAGAATAGTCTTTCAAACTAAGAATCGTTTCATTGTGAGAAAACCTTTCACATCATGCTAGTATTTGTTTATGACAATAGCCTTACACAACACAACACAACATAAAACATCATCATTTGACATTTTACTCTCAAAGCACTCTTTAACATTTACATAGGTTTCATAAGATCATGCATAAACTCATACTTTGCCCTTTCAAGATTCAAAGTTTACTTTCAATCACAAAATCTAGAAATCATGGTTTAGATAGATATTTTGTCATATAAAATCTATAAATCTTGGCTTAGATAGGTATTTTGTCATAAATTCATGTAATTCTATTACTCAATGCTTTGGATCATAAAATTCCTCTTTCATAATCAACAAACCACATCATATGATCACAATTTGGAAAACATGAGTCTTTGAAATACACAATCTAGTTTAGAATACAATTTTTATTTTGTTTAATCAAAAGTTCAAAATAAAACTACATGAATACAAATAATTGATATACAACATACAAAATACATTTATTTTGGATACAAGTATAGTTGATATCTGAATTTGAACATGACATACAAAATGAATGATTTGAATGCACGTGGATACAATATGCTTAAATAAATACTTGATGAAAATACAATTAACATACAAAAAATAAACATACAGACTACCAGTTCCTTGTTCCCATGAAAGAATGAGTGAACGGTCAATTATATATGAATACAAATTTAAGTAAGAATATATATAATTTAATTCGCCTATATTTTAATTTAAATAAATACAATGTTCTGTAAATACAATTGAAATATGAAAAAATACAACAGACAATACTAATATGAACACAAATCAAATAGAAGTGAGGTTAATAATAATACAAACTCAAAAGAAATTTCACTAAATAAACTACTTTGAAATTGAAACACAAAAATACATAAAAGACCTCAAAAAAATACAAATCCAAACTAAAAAATAATGATGTTAACTGAGTAAATACAAACCCAATAAGAAGTTATCCGATGAAATGATTATCTGATACATATCTTTTGTATGATTTTTTTTCTATTTTGAAAAGAAATAGGAGAAAGAATCTGGAAGGAAAGAGAATAGAGAATGAAAGTGGGTTGAAGGGGAGTGGAAATATGATATATTTTAGGAAAATAATTATAAACATATAATTTACTACATTTGAGAGAGAAAAATTTGAAAAATAATGAGAGAAAGGCGTAATGGCTTGAAATGTGGGCTTAATATGAGATAAATTAGTAACTAATCAAGGATACTTTTTTTATTAAAATATTGATATATTGACATTTTTAATAATTATTTTAAAATATAGATATTTTTAATAATTATGTTTGAGATTTTGACTAGTAAGCTAATTTTTTCAAATTTTTATTTGATGAAAATAGAAAGGCAGTCCATGATAATTTAGCCCACTAATTACATAATGTATAGACACCTGATAGTTCATATATTGATTAGCAGATATAAACTTAATGTCACCGTAAAAGAGGCAACAATTACTTTTTATTTCTCTATATTACTGTTCGTACTCAAAGGATTAATAAATTTATGTTTTTCACTCAATTTTGTTGTCGGTAATGAAAAAATAAAATTAATATCCAATGTATAAATATTATGTACAATAGTGTATATCACTATATATACATATTTAACATATAGTTATACAACTCATTTACATAATGTACGTTATTTATACAATAGGGATACACTGAGTCTTATTTATAGCACTATATGAGTTACCCTTTTGAGTCGGTCGACACTTAGAAATTTATGGAGGTTTCTGGGGAAGGATCGTTAGTAGCCTTCCACGGACCGAAAACACGGGTTGTGGGTCACCTACGGTTCGTGAGTGGCAACCGTGAGTTGCACCTGAAACGCTAAAATCTACATTTTGGTTTGTTCTATCATACACGGTGTTACAAGTATCAATTGACATTGTGCATTATAGTTTTGAGATTTATATTCGGTGTACTGGACTATTTTGAGATGATGAACTTAATACCTATAATTGATCTAGTTGATGATTGCGATTGACCTATTTGACACTAGTGATTGGCATACTTGATACTTGTGATTGTCGAATTGTGACTATTGAACAACTGTTTTCAAGTCTTGTGAACTGTGTATCGTAAATCTATTAGGTTAGGTTGATTTTTATGCAGTTTGTAGTTTGAGAAGGTTTGGTTGGGATGAAATGAGTACTTGTATTAGCTAGTTTTGCCTACTTATTTGGTTACTTGTTGAGCATCGTATTGTTTGGTACTTACTCCTTATTTCTACACTTGTATAGGTCTCAAGCCTAGATCTGTGTAATTTCCTTTCTCCAAGTTACACCTAAGTCTTCTTAAGGATACATTGAGGGCAAGATGTTTGTCATTCCAGCGGTCTCTCTTGTTCCTTATTTTATATCTTGTTCTATTTGAGAAACAAAGACATTGACACTACTAATTATGTTTTAGTTCTGCACGTTATACATTAGTGGTTTGTATACGTGTCGAATTTTCGGGTATCATTAGAATGAATAAGTGTTCCATTCTTATGTTATTATTGTTTAATTTCCAATTTTCTTTCATGTTTTTTGATTGAGGCTCTTGTCTTGGTGGGAATAGACAAGTGTCATCATGTCTATTTTTGAATCGTGATAAGTTACTACCAATTTCATGCAAGCCCATTTCCACTTGCTTATCTATTCCAGGAAGTTTTTGGAGTAAAGTAAATCTCAGACTAATTTCTTTTGTTCCTGCACTGTCTTTTAAAAGGCTGGATTTTAAGACACATGAGATACGCAGATCTTGATTTATCATGCTTTAGTGTTATTACATTGTCTACCATCTGCTCAAGATCATAATAGATATCCAGAACAAGATGACTAGATGTAATTATGTAAATATGTAAATATATATGCATAAATAGTGCAAAAATGTATGTGTATATATATCCTGTAGATCTTCTAAATTTACATTCCAACAAAAATATTCCATACACGCAGAAATAATGTTGGACCTATGCTCACACAGGCAACATATATCTAGTAGAATAGAAACATGTGAACTTTTAGAAATGAATTTTTTTATTTCATAAAATATCAACTATACCACAATTACAATCCATAGAAATCATTTCACTAAATAATGTTTTTTTAGATTATTATAGAGCTGGTGTTATATATAGTAGTTATAACGTATGTGTATTTTTCTTCAAAAATCAAAATTATAATACTCAATTGTTAATGGGGTACAACACTGTATAAAAGAGTCAACTATTTGGGATTTGTCTGACAAAAGAAGTGAGCAACTTCTATGCACGAAAACCTCAAATTTATTATAGGACCTATTAGCTGTCACGCCCCGAGCTACCCCCGAGACGCGGACATGGAACCTAGGACCACAAGTGATCCCAAGCTAACCCTGCTGGCATGATTATGAGCATACTAAAGAATAATAAACTGATGCGGAAGCTAAATCATAATTTAGTCTGAAAAGATGGGGAATACCCATATGCTAAAACTGATATAATATGAAAACAATGAGTTTAATCAAAAGAAATATTAACTCAATACTAAGCTGAATCTAACTATGTCTGAAAATAGCCTCTAAACTAGACTAGAAATACTGGGACAAGCCCCAGCTAAATCTAGCAAAAATTGAAACCAAAAGACTAAATACTGAAAAAGAAACCCATGACTATTGTCCTCGAAAAATGAGGACTCACCACTGAATCTGCTGCACTGGAGATCGGAAAATCGATCTATGCGTGATCTGGTTGCTGAGAACCTGAACCTACACCACGAGAAGATGTAGCGCACGTGTGCGTCAGTACTTGAAAGGTACTGAGCATGTATGGAGTAAAGCTGAAATAAAACATAAATGAACAAGCACAAAAGTAAGTATAATAAACTGAACATAATATACTAAATTTCTGAGCTAACTGAATGGAATGACCAATTTAGAACATGCTGAAACTGAATACTGAATATATTGATAAATGGTCAATGCAGAGAGTCTTACTGATCTGTGGGAGCTACTAATAACCGATAATAAAACCACATGAGCTAAATGTGGAGTATGATGTATACGCCCCATCGAGAGGACCCAATATACCCTGCCAAAGGTATAAAGGCATGCTGGCGTGATCACTAAACTGATTGCCCACAGAGGGGACTTACAACCTACTTGGCTAGTAGTTTTGGGACTATTGGGTACGCTAAACCCTAGTCCAACTCGGTATTATGCTACTCCCAATGAATTATGTAAATTAACTGATTATGTATGAGTTTCTGTAAATACTGGATAGCTCGAAACTGAACATGCAAACTGAGAATGCAATAATTAATCTGGTAATTATGCATTTATAATTGAGCCATATATATCTGAAGTGTCTGAAATATCTGACCTAGCATGTGTAATTCAAGAACTAAAGAAATACAAAGCTAGGGTTCTGAAACTCATGCGATAATCTGAGTAATAACATGATAATCTGATTTGGAACATATATTTAATAAATTTATGAAGTTCTATCAAATTTCTAGAAACCCTAGGTTTAATTATGACAAGAGAATCAAGAACTGACTGAAAACTAGGGACCCAATGGGTGAAAGGAACCCACTAGTGAAATCCCACATACCTGGTGATGAAATCCACAGACAAATACTGAAGTTTTGGCGATGGAACTGCTGGAGCTTGTGGCGTTCTTGAACTAGGGTTCTTGAGCTTTTTCTCCTCTCTTGCTTCTAATTTTCTAAGTTTTGATTTAATGATTTGACTTGGATATGTTTTAATTATGTTTCTAGGCTTAAACTGACTAAAATCTGATGATTTAGGGTCAAAACGACGTAACTTAGGATTTAAACAGAGTGGGAAAGGTCAAAAAGACCCCTCGGAAAGTTGTTGTCGGACCAAACGACGGCCAGGACTGATGGTCCGTCGTCTGACCGACGCCCGTCGTTGGGTCCGTCAACTAGGCCTGTTCGACAGGCCTTTACTAAAATGGGCATAACTTTTTACTCGAAGGTCTGAGTTTAGCAAGGTCGGTGTATATAGAAAGAGAATTCAATTATCTATCTGTTGGTAGGTCATGGGTCACCTAATTCATTTTGTGCTAAGAGATATAACCATTTTAAGTTGACCCAACTGCATTTCCCCTTAACTGTCTGCAAATTTTCCACCTACGGTCGGACCTACAGACCGTAGGTCCACCTACGGACCATGCTGGTCATTCGTAGCTCTTGTCAGAGAGTGGGTGAAGGGAGTCTTGATCGATGGTCACGGACTACGGACCATCGTCTGACCTGCGGACCGTAAGTCCGTCCGTCGTCCAAGACTTAACCAATTTTTCTGGGCTGAAATTTTTGGGAGTTTCTGATCCCATCGACGGTTGTGCAGGACGGACCGTGGGTCAGGCTACGGTCCGTCGATGCCACCGTTGGTTGCACCTGTAGATTTTTCTGAAAAATTGATTTTTGGTTTGGCTACGGGGTGTTACATTATCTCCCCCTTGGGAACATTCGTCCTCGAATGAAGAGTAAACTAGATGAAATAGAGGGAGAGAGCTGCAAACCCCACTACTAAACACTGAGAACTGAATTTCTGACTGAATTGAGTTCTGAGTACATGCAATTATGCTGAAAATGAAAGTACAAACTGAGGGAACATGATTCTAAAAGTGAATTTACGCATGAATGACTGGAAAACTAAAGAGGAATTATTACCTCAAGCTGGAGTGGAATCGGAAGGAAAGAGGTGAGGATACTTGGCTTTCATGGCTGCTTCTGCTTCCCAAGTTGCTCCCTCTACGGACTGACTCCTCCACAGAACCTTGACTGAAGCGACTTCTTTGTTTCTCAACCTTCTAACCTGACGGTCAAGAATCTCAATTGGTACATCCTCATAAGAAAGACTATCTTTCACCGCCATACTCTCCAATGGCACTATATAGGCTGGGTAACCCACACACTTCTTCAAGAGTGAGATATGGAAGACCGGATGCACTGCTGCTAAGTCTGCTGGTAACTTCAACTCATATGCCACCTTGCCAATCCTTTTCAAGATCTTGTAAGGGCCTACATATCTAGGACTGAGCTTCCCTTTCTTTCCAAATCTCATCACCCCTTTCATAGGTGAGACTTTCAGAAAAACCCAATCATCAACTTGGAACACTAGTTCCCTTCTCCTTACATCTGCATAAGATTTCCGATGACTCTGGGCTGTCTTAAGTCTATCTCTAATGAGTTGCACTTTCTCCATAGCATAAAGGACTGAATCTGGCCCTATCAAAGCTGCTTCACCTACTTCAAACCAACCAACAGGAGATCTACATCTACGCCCATATAAAGCCTCATAAGGGGCCATCTGAATGCTGGAATGGTAGCTATTATTGTAGGTAAACTCAATAAGAGGAAGGTGATCATCCCAACTACCTTTGAAGTCGATCACACAAGCTCTCAACATATCCTCTAGGGTCTGAATGGTACGCTCTGCCTGTCCATTCATCTGCGAATGAAATGCAGTGCTAAGGTTAACTTGAGTACCAAGACCCTTCTGAAATAACTTCCAGAAATGAGAGGTAAACTGAGGACCTCTATCTGAGATGATAGATAAAGGAACCCCATGTAACCTCACAATCTCATTAATGTAAAGCTTGGCATAGTCCTCTGCCGAATATGTAGTCTTGACCGCCAAAAAGCGAGAAGACTTAGTCATCCTATCAACTATCACCCAAATGGAGTCATGTTGTCTGCGAGTACGCGGTAACCCTGTGATGAAATCCATATTGATCACTTCCCACTTCCAAGTAGGAATGTCGATCTCTTGAGTCATACCTCGTGGTTTCTGATGTTCTACCTTGACTTGCTGGCAATTGGGGCACTTACTCACAAAGTCTGTTATATCCCTCTTCATGCCATTCCACCAATAGACTTCCCGCAGATCGCGGTACATCTTAGTGGCACCTGGATGAATAGAATATCGAGAGTTATGGGCTTCTGCAAGAATATGTTGTCTCAACTCGCCCACATTAGGAACACACAATTTACCCTGTTAGTGAAGTACACCATCTCCCCCTTGGGAAAAAACCTCCACTCTCTAATTATGGACTGCACCCTTAAGTTCAAGCAAGATTGGGTCACTGTCTTGCTTTTCCTTAACCTCCACTACCAAAGACGATTCTGCCCCTTTCTTAACTGTTACACCGCTGTCTGATATGCTCATAAGGCGAACTCCCAAGCGAGCAAGCCTGTGAACATCCTTCACTAGCTCCTTCCTTTCTTCCTCAACATGGGCTACATTACCCATAGATAATCTACTAAGAGAATCGGCTACTACAGGATGATAATGCACACTCATATCATAATCCTTAAGGAACTCAAGCCATCTCCTCTAGCGAAGATTCAACTCTTTCTGGGTGAACACATATTGAAGGATCTTATGATCGGTGAACACATCTACATGAACACCATACAAGTGGTGTCTCCATATCTTGAGTGCAAACACCACTGCTGCAAGCTCGAGGTCATGAGTTGGATAGTTCTTCTCATGCACCTTAATCTGTCTAGAAGCATAAGCTATAACCTTATCTCTTTGCATCAACACACAACCAAGGCCAACTCTGGATGCATCGCAATAGATCACATAACCATCTGAACCCTCTGGTAGAGTCAAGACAGGAGCTGTAGTCAATCTAGTTTTCAATTCTGCGAAGCTTTTCTCACAATCATTTGACCATTGGAACTTGACAATCTTTTGAGTCAACCTAGTCAATGGTGAGGCTATGGATGAAAATCATTCCACGAACCTTCTATAATAACCCGCTAGACCTAAGAAACTTCTGATATTTGTAGCAGAGGTAGGTCTAGGCCATTGTTTCACTGCTTCTATCTTCTGTGAATCTACGCGGATCCCTTCGCTATGTACAATATGACCAAGAAAAGCAACAGATTGCAACCAAAACTCACATTTACTAAACTTAGCGAATAACTGGCGATCCTTGAGAGTCTGTAGAACAATTCTCAAATGACTTGTATGTTCTTCCTCACTCCTACAGTAAATGAGGATATCATCAATAAAGACGATAACGAACAAGTCCAAGTACTGTTTGAACACTCTATTCATCAAATCCATGAAAGCTACAGGAGCATTAGTTAGTCCAAATGACATAACTACAAATTCATAATGACCATACCGAGTTCTGAAGTCTGTTTTTGGAATGTCACTATCTCTGACTCTGAGCTGATGATAACCCGATCTGAGGTCTATCTTTGAGAAATGACTAGCACCCTGAAGTTGGTCAAACAAGTCATCAATCCTGGGGATGAGATACTTATTCTTGATTGTGACCTTCTTCAACTGTCTATAGTCAATGCACATTCTGAGAGAACCATCTTTCTTCTTTACGAACAACACTGGTGCACCCCATGGTGAAATACTAAGTCTGATGAAGCCCTTAGCTAGAAGGTCTTTCAACTGCTCTTTCAATTCCTTAAGTTCTGCTGGAGCCAATATGTAAGGAGGAATAGAAATAGGTTGGGTATCTGGAAGGAGATCAATTCCAAAGTCGATTTCCCTTTCGGGAGGGACTCCGGGAAGATCTTTTGGAAATACTTCTGGAAATTCACAGACTACTGGAACTGACTCAAGAGTTGGAGTTTCAAGGCTAGAATCCTTAACCCGAACTAGGTGATAGAGATAACCCTTAGATATCATCTTTCTGGCCTTAAGGTAAGAAATAAATCGACCCATAGGCGCTAAGCTACTACCCTTCCATTCTAATCTTGGTTCGTCTGGAAACTAAAAACGAACAATCCTAGTTCTACAATCGACTGAGGCATAATATGAGTGTAACCAATCCATGCCTAGAATGACAACGAAGTCTACCAATTCTAGCTCTACTAGATCTGCTGAGGTGACTTTCTGAGAGACTGTGACAGGGCAATTTCTGTATACCCGTCTAGCTATATTGGGTCACCGATTGGAGTAGAGACTGAGAAAAGTTCTGAGAGAGTTTCTAGACTAATATTGATTTTTAGTGCTATACTGAGTTATAAAAGACAAAGTAGTCTCTGTTGTCTTTACACTAAGTGAACCATATGTGAGTTACACCTTAAGTTGGTAGGATGCCAATTTCACCTATCACTACCAGTTACTTGCATCACACCAAATATTTTCTTGACCTCATCAATGAACTTCATGGGTCCTTACCAACTTGTGACCCTAAAACTTAGGCGGATCCATCCTAACAAAATTACAAACTCTGGCTGCCACTAATCGATCATTTCTATTAGTAGGAACTCGAACCTACTGATTGTTCTTGTTGTTCATACTCTGATCGAAAAGCTGAATTGGCGTTCTGAAACTCTGCATTTGAACTTTCTTATCTGGTACTAGAGGAACTGCGTTAGCATTACGTGCATTAGCATTCCATGCCTAAGCTCTACGAGAAGGCATGATCTTAAGCGCATAACGATGGATTAGAAAGAAGATCATACCAACGCACGATAAGAATATCAAGAAAGTGAAGTTTTCCTAAAACACTTCATAGCCTCCCTCTCAATAGATGTGGTGCACTTCACACCCATGAAAAGGACTCTACTTAGTGTGGCTTTTCAGACATCCTAGAACTCTTGAACCTAGTGCTCTGATACCAAGTTTTGTCACGCCCCGAGCTACCCCCGAGACGCGGACACGGAACCTAGGACCACAAGTGATCCCAAGCTAACCCTGCTGGCATGATCATGAGCATACTAAAGAATAATAAACTGATGCGGAAGCTAAATCATAATTTAATCTGAAAAGATGGAGAATACCCATATGCTAAAACTGATATAATATGAAAACAATGAGTTTAATACAAAAGAAATATTAACTCAATACTAAGCTGAATCTAACTATGTCTGAAAATAGCCTCTAAACTACACTAGAAATACTGGGACAAGCCCCAGCTAAATCTAGCAAAAACTGAAACCAAAAGACTAAATACTGAAAAGAAACTCATGACTATTGTCCTCGGAGAATGAGGACTCACCTCTGAATCTGCTGAACTGGAGATCGTAAAATCGATCTATGCGTGATCTGGATGCTGAGAACCTGAACCTACACCACGAGAAGATGTAGCGCACGTGTGCGTCAGTACTTGAAAGGTACTGAGCATGTATGGAGTAATGCTGAAATAAAACATAAATGAACAAGCACAAAAGCAAGTATAATAAACTGAACATAATATACTGAATTTCTGAGTAAATTGAATGCAATGACCAATTTATAACATGCTGAAACTGAATATTGAATATTCAGATAAATGGTCAATGCAGAGAGTCTTACTGATCTGTGGGAGCTACTAATAACCAATAATAAAACCACATGAGCTAAATGTGGAGTCCGATGTATACGCCCCATCGAGAGGATCCAATATACCCTGCTAAAGGTATAAAGGCATGCTGGCGTGATCACTAAACTGATTGCCCACAGAGGGGACTTACAACCTACTTGGCTAGTAGTTCTAGGACTAATTGTACTAAACCCTAGTCCAACTCGGTATTATGCTACTCCCAATGAATTATGTAAATTAACTGATTATGTATGAGTTTCTATAAATACTGGATAACTCAAAACTGAACATGCAAACTGAGAATGCAATAATTAATCTAGTAATTATGCATTTATAATTGAGGCATGTATATCTGAAGTGTCTGAAATATCTGACCTAGCATGTGCAATTCAAGAACTAAAGAAATACAAAGCTAGGATTCTGAAATTCATGCGATAATCTGAGTAATAACATGATAATCTGATTTGGAACATATATTTAATAAATTCATGAAGTTCTATCAAAGTTCTAGAAACCCTGGGTTTAATCATGACAAGAGAATCAAGAACTGACTGAAAACTAGGGACCCAATGGGTGAAAGGAACCCACTAGTGAAATCCCACATACCTGGTGATGAAATCCACGGAAAAATACTTAAGTTTCGGGGATGGAACTGCTGGAGCTTGTGGCGTTCTTGAACTAGGGTTCTTGAGCTTTTTCTCCTTTCTTGCTTCTAATTTTCTAAGTTTTCATTTAATGATTTGACTTGGATATGTTTTAATTATGTTTCTAGGCTTAAAGTGACTAAAATATGATGATTTAGGGTCAAAACGACGTAACTTAGGGTTTAAATAGAGTGAGAAAGGTCAAAAAGACCCCTGGGAAAGTTGTTGTCGGACCAAACAACGGCCAGGACTGACGGTCCGTCGTCTGACCGACGCCCCGTCGTTGGGTCCGTCGACTTGGCTTGTTCGATAGGCCTTTAATAAAATGGGCATACCTATATACTCGGAGGTTTGATTTTAGCAAAGTCGGTGGATATGGAAATATAATTAAATTATCTATCTGTTGGTAGGTCATGGGACACCTAATTCATTTTGCGCTAAGAGGTATGACCATTTGAAGTTGACCCAACTGCATTTCCCCTTAACTGTCTACAAATTTTCCACCTACGGTCGTACCTACAGACCGTAGGTCCACCTACGGACCGTGCTGGTCATCCATAGCTCTTGTCAGATAGTGGGTGAAGGGAGTCTTGATCGACGGTCACGGACTATGGACCGTCGTCTGACCTACGGACCGTAAGTCCGTCCGTCGTCCAAGACTTAACCATTGAGAGCAAGATGTTTGTCATTCCAGCGGTCTCCTAGTTACACCTAAGTCTTCTTAAGGATACATTGAGAGCAAGATGTTTGTCATTCCAGCGGTCTCTCTTGTTTCTTATTTTATATCTTATTTTATTTGAGAAACAAAGACATTGAGACTTCTAATTATGTTTTAGTTCTGCACGTTATACATTAGTGGTTTGTATACGTGTCGAATTTTCGGGTATAATTACAATGAATAAGTGTTCCATTCTTATGTTATTATTGTTTAATTTCCAATTTTCTTTCATGTTTTTGGATTGAGGCTCTTGTCTTGGTGGGAATAGACAAGTGTCATCATGTCTATTTTGAGTCGTGATAAGTTACTACCAATTTCATGCAAGCCCATTTCCACTTGCTTATCTATTCCAGGAAGTTTGTGGAGTAAAGTAAATCTCAGACTAATTTCTTTTATTCCTGCACTGTCTTTTAAAAGGCTGGATTTTAAGACACATGAAATACGCAGATCTTGATTTATCATGCTTTAGTGTTATTACATTGTCTACCATCTGCTCAAGATCATAATAGATATCCAGAACAAGATGACTAGATGTAATTATGTAAATATGTAAATATATATGCATAAATAGTGCAAAAATGTATGTGTATATATATCCTGTAGATCTTCTAAATTTACATTCCAACAAAAATATTTCATACACGCAAAATAATGTTGGACCTATGCTCACACAAGCAACATATATCTAGTAGAATAGAAACATGTGAACTTTTAGAAATGAATTTTTTTATTTCATAAAATATCAACTATACCACAATTACAATCCATAGAAATCATTTCACTAAATAATGTTTTTTTAGATTATTATAGAGCTGGTGTTATATATAGTAGTTATAATGTATGTGTATTTTTCTTCAAAAATCAAAATTATTATACTCAATTGTTGATGGGGAACAACACTGTATAAAAGAGTCAACTATTTGGGATTTGTCTGACAAAAGAAGTGAGTAACTTTTATGCACGAAAACCTCAAATTTATTATAGGACCTATTAGCGGGGTGGATTAAAGAGAATTTATTTACTCATTTTTACCATTTAAATAGAGATATTAGTTATGTGGAGATTGTAACACATAAAATGAATGGATTGTTGTACCGTCAGTAATAATTTTAAGATTATTATGCATAAATTACTTTTTTTGAAGGGGTAGTTTTACATTCAAATAATCAATACCTAAATTGCTAGTTTAGTAATGGAGGTTACACAAAATTGGAGCAAGAAAAGAATTAAGTTGAATTTGGAAAAGTACTCTCTAAGGCTAATATACTTGAACAAAACTTATTTTGTATCGTACTCGAAAGGAACCTTGTTTATGTATGTGCTTGTGATAAAAAAAATTAGATACTTTATTTCAATATATATGCGTATCAGGTTATAAATAAGACCCAACTTCTCTTGTAATCTTGAATATGCCAATAGAGTCAATTGATATTTGAAAAGTTCCTATATAAGTTGTCGGATCCTAAAAAAAACGTTTTTCTGGGGACACGTTGTTCAAGTCGACTTTTCTTATTGTCCCTTCCAATACATCTCTTCTAACTTTCCTATTTTCAGACGAAGATACATTCATATAAGGGAGATTCCACCAGAGAGCTAGCCTAGATGTAAAATGTAAATGCACTAAATTTTGTTGAAGATGAAAACATAAAAGAAAATTAATCAGTGTATGAGAGTTTTATTTGATTTATCACTTTCACAATATTCACTAGTTAATAAAAAAAAATTCAATTAATTTATCAATTTAGGCAACACAAAGCATCATTAAAGGCCCGAGGACGAAAAAACTGACTTAATAACATAAGAGATCCATGACCTTTTATTTTTTTAATCTAAAACCTCATATAGATGGATAATTCATTACTAACAACAAGTGACTTTATTAAAAAGACAACAATCATTATTGAAGACTCAATCTCTAGTTAAATCTTCTCTAAGCATAGCTCCAATTTTAAGAACTCCAATAAACTCCATGATACTCTTTACTTCAATATTACTCCTCATCTTGTGGCTCAGGGGCAACATTTAAATCAAATTTCAGGTGCTCCATCAAAATAGAATTTTGTGTTTCTTTTTTAATATTCTCTACCCGCAACTTCAATGCCAACTTATGCTCCTTCATATGTTTATCTTGAGGTAATTCTGAGCCAGGGTGCAGAATCCTATGCATTAGTACTCGTTATTTTTCTTGCTCGTTACATGTTTGCAATTCTTTATGGAGATCTTGCAATTCCTCAAAACCATTTGATTTTCCCTCTACTTTCATTTTGAGAAAATTTTCAATTATATCTTCTACACTTGTGGAACCATATGAACATGGTTTTCCACCTGGTGAAAAGAGCATCACACCGACTTCTGCCCCAGTTTGAGTTGCAAACTTCTTTGCATCATCAAACAAAAATTTTTTTCTTTTCGAGAAACTCACAGCACGTGCTCTCTCAGACTCGATGAGCTTCATTTTAATTTTTTGCTTGCCTTTTTTAGTCTCATTTTCCATTGCAAAAGAAAATGATATGAAGAAGATAGTAATATATTTCTGCTGAATAATACTAAGCAATTTTAAGAGGAACACTTGTACAATTTATAGTAGGTGTGTGAGTGTACTTGTCACGAGTATTGTAATGTTTTCTTGTTATGTTTCTAGCTATCACGTGTATTGTCATGTTTACTTAATACTTTTATATTACGAGTCTATCTATTTTTTTAATGCTTTCACATTATATGAGTCTTTCTATCACGTGTGCTTTCATGTCTGTTTTCACATTTGTTTAATGCATTCATATTATGGGTCTACTATAACATTCATATTATGAGTTTATATTTTCATGTTATGCGATTACCTTGTAACTCAACAAAAATTATAAAGTTGCAAGGCAATAATGTTGAATTGAATTTAAAAAGAAAAAAAGAAAAAAAAAATATATATATATACACACACTTCATATTTTCTTATAGTCGATGCTTTACATTGTCATTTGGTGATGAAGGATAATATTATATGCTAGTATGATTCACACAAGCATAAGACATATATACAAAAATGATAAACTTATGATTGATACTTTCAAATATGTATGTTGGCAGAATCAGATGCACATACCAAAGTAATTTGTGTTGCTTGTACTTACCATTGGATCTTATCCCATTTATTGTATGTCGTCTTCTCAATGTTTTTCGCTCAATCAATTTTTATTCCTAAAAACGACTAGTGATTGACTTTCCTAATTTTCTTCTTACTCGTACAATTATTTGCTATACCACAAAGCATACTTTTACTATTTTAGAACAAATATGATGTGGTTCACATATTTTTCTTCTGTGAAATATAATTAACGGTAAAATTTAAATATGAAGAAATATGATAAGTCAAAAAAATTATCTATTGCTTTGACAAACCTTGGTATAATAAATCTTAAAATAAATATGACTTTTACATACTTCACAATGTTAATAGATATACGTGAATAAAATTTTGATGTATACGTCAAATACAAATAGTAAATATTATAATTACTTCATTATAGTATGTGTAGGAGTGCATCTCACCCACTTTACACTAATTCATCATTTTGAGAAGAAAAAAACTAAAAGTTCATTTTATTTTTTAAAAAAGATCATACAATTGAATCTCAATATTTTAAACTAAAACTAAAATTCAGTTATCCGTATGTACATCATCAAATATTTTTAACGTCTTCATTTGAATGACTTAGAGCCCGTTTGTATTGGCTTAAAAATTAGTTTTTAAGTCAATAATAAAAAGTCAAACAGGAATAACTTTTAAGTCAAAAAATAAAAAGTACGGTGAGACCTACTTTTGGTTTTTGACTTATTTTAAGTCATTTTAAACTTGTTTTAAGTAATTTTTGTCCTTATCAAACACTTCCTAACTTATTTTAAGTCATTTGTTAATTATTTAAAGTTATTTTTTTTATATTTGATAAACACTTTCAAATGTTAAAAACTAACTTAAATGTAGGTTTAACCAACTTTTAAGTCAATTCAAACACTTTTTTAGACACTAATGCATTCTCAATAAATAACATATAAATTATATAATTGATGATATATTCCTGGTAAGGCTTGTTTACATAACTTTTAAGACGTACGTAGGTGCATAAATCATGTGCAAGATTAGTTATCCAAAAGTAAGATCATCTTAACATTTAAAACAGAAAATTACTTATCTGTTTTGGATATTTCATCAAACACTAGTGTAAGAATTTCTTTCTACACGAGGACTATCACCTCTCTATTGGCTTGGGCCGTCACGTCTCGAGCCAACACTTGAAAAGTCGATCTAAACTCCGCATTAGTAACTTGTCGGCCAAGGGATCGACCGAAGCATAAGGAGGAGCTTCTTGTTCCACATTATTTTTAGCGTATGCCCTTCGAGTAGACTTATCCTGAAGATCATAAGGTAAGGATTAGGAGAGAGACTTTATAGAGTTGAACTCTATAGCATGATTTTAGAGTAATGAAAGAAGTGAATTTTCGTAATAATCTTTTATCCTCTCATTCATAAATGTGGCGCGCTTCATGCTTATTAACAAGACTCTACTAGATGTGGCTTATGAGACATCTTATGACCATTCTAAACTCTGTGCTCTGATTACCAATTTTGTCACGACCCAGGGTACACCCTAAATGTAACATGGCGTATAGAATCCCGAAGGACTCCATACAAGCCACTTAGCTTTCACAATTTAAGAAATAGAACTATAAAGAGTAAAACAATCATCTTAAGTCCAAAACAATTTTATAGAAAATCGAAAATCTAAACACATGTCTCAAGATAGCCATCTATTACAATCAAATGAAATTGGGCCTAGCCCATACATCATATCCAAAAAGAAGAAATACAAAAAAGAAACTAAAATGAAAGTAATTGGTCTTCGAACTATGAGGACTCACCAAGCTCGGGGAAGAATCAAAGTCCAAGATCTAGCCACTAAAATGGGAACCATGTCTGTCGGACCCTACACTAGGGAGAAAATGTAAGCAAGAGTATGTGTTAATACAAATATGCACTAAGTATGATAGCTATGCATAAAAACATTTAAAATATGCTAAAAAGGACATTTCATTTCATAACATGCAATTGACCAAGTAAACATGATATAAAAAGATTAGAAAACATAAGTCATAAAATCATGGTCAATGCAAGCTAAATTAAAACTTTAAACACATATGAGATATTCCTTCAGTAACCTTAGTTCACTGTAGTCTTGTTGTGGGAAATTATCCTTAATTAACATAGAGACCATGTGAGCTATAACATGATCACATGATGTTTTCCACACTAAAAGGGATTGTTCTACTTGCCTAAGTTAGAACCAAGAACTTTAGCAACCTAAGTGGATCCACCAGATAATCATCCTATCAGGGCACATAATTTATGGGATTAAGAGATTGATACTAGAAATTCAGACTTTACTAACGGGAGAGCTTCCATCTCATCAGAATTCTTCTAGAAACCCGACCTTTACTACCGGCAGAGCTCCCATCTCAATGTCAATATCCACTTGGTGCTAAGCATAACTTTCATGGAACAATATTTTCTTACTTATACTCATTATCCATGGAAAGACATCTCATCTTGTCAATCCAAGCTAGTTCATTAGGATAGCTCTTATTGATTGATTTAATTAGGTAAGAATAGTCTTTCAACCTGAGAATCGTTTTATTGTGAGAAAACCTTTCACATCATGCTAGTATTTGTTTATGACAATAGCCTTACACAACACAACATAACATAAAACATCATCATTTGACATTTTACTCTCAAAGCACTCTTTAACATTTACATAGGTTTCATAAGATCATGCATAAACTCATACTTTGCCCTTTCAAGATTCAAAGTTTACTTTCAATCACAAAATTTAGAAATCATGGTTTAGATAGATATTTTGTCATATAAAATCTAGAAATCATGGCTTAGATAGGTATTTTGTCATAAATTCATGTAATTCTATTACTTCATGCTTTGGATCATAGAATTCCTCTTTCATAATCAACAAACCACATCATATGATCACAATTTGAAAAACATGAGGCTTTGAAATACAAAATCTAGTTTAGAATACAATTTTTGTTTTGTTTAATCAAAAGTTCAAAATAAAACTACATGAATACAAATAATTGATATACAACATACAAAATACATTTATTTTGAATACAAGTATAGTTGATAACTGAATTTGAACATGACATACAAAATGAATGATTTGAATGCACGTGGATACAATATGCTTAAATAAATACTTGATGAAAATACAATTAACATACAAAAAATAAACATACAGACTTCTAGTTCCTTGTTCCCATGAAAGAATGAGTGAACGGTCAATTATATACGAATACAAATTTAAGTAAGAATATATATCATTTAATTCGCCTATATTTTAATTTAAATAAATACAATGTTCTGTAAATACAATTGAAATCTGAAAAAATACAACAGACAATACTAATATGAACACAAATCAAATAGAAGTGAGGTTAATAATAATACAAACTCAAAAGAAATTTTACTAAATAAACTATTTTGAAATTGAAACACAAAAATACATAAAAGACCTCAAAAAAATACAAATCCAAACTAAAAAATAATGATGTTGACTCAGTAAATACAAACCCAATAAGAAGTTATCCGATGAATTGATTATCTAATACATATCTTTTGTATGATTTTTTTTCTGTTTTGAAAAGAAATAGGAGAAAGAATCTGAAAGGAAAGAGAATAGAGAATGAAAGTGGGTTGAAGGGGAGTCGAAATATGATATATTTTAGGAAAATAATTATAAACATATAATTTACTACATTTCAGAGATAAAAATTTAAAAAATAATGAAAGAAAGACGTAATGGCTTGAAATGTGGGCTTAATATGAGATAAATTAGTAACTAATCAAGGATACACTTTATTTGTTAAAATATTTACATATTGACATTTTTAATAATTATTTTAAAATATAGATGTTTTTAATAATTATGTTTGAGATTTTGACTAGTAAGCTAATTTTTTCAAATTTTTATTTGATGAAAATAGAAAGGCAGTCCATGATAATTTAGCCCACTAATTACATAATGTATAGACACCTGATAGTTCATATATTGATTAGCAGATATAAACTTAATGTCACCATAAAAGAGGCAACAATTACTTTTTATTTCTCTATATTACTGTTCGTACTCAAAGGATTAATATATTTATGTTTTTCACTCAATTTTGTTGTCGGTAATGAAAAAATAAAATTAATATCCAATGTATAAATATTATGTACAATAGTGTATATCACTATATATACATATTTAATATATAGTTATACATCACATTTACATAATGTACATTATTTATACAATAGGGATACACTGAGTCTTATTTATAGCACTAGATGAGTTACCCTTTTGAGTCGGTCGACACTTAGAAATTTATGGAGGTTTCAGGGGAAGGATCGTTGGTAGCCTTCCACGGACCGAAAACATGGGTTGTGGGTCACCTACGGTTCGTGAGTGGCAACCGTGAGTTGCACCTGAAACGCTAAAATCTACATTTTGGTTTGTTCTAGCATACACGGTGTTACAAGTATCAATTGACATTGTGCATAATAGTTTTGAGATTTATATTCGGTGTACTGGACTATTTTGAGATAATGAACTTAATACCTATAATTGATCTAGTTGATGATTGCGATTGACCTATTTGACACTAGTGATTGCTATACTTGATACTTGTGATTGTCGAATTGTGACTATTGAACAACTGTTTTCAAGTCTTGTGAACTGTGTATCGTAAATCTATTAGGTTAGGTTGATTTTTATGCAGTTTGTAGGTTGAGAAGGTTAGGTTGGGATGAAATGAGTACTTGTATTAGCCAGTTTTGCCTACTTATTTGGTTACTTGTTGAGCATCGTATTGTTTGGTACTTACTCCTTATTTCTACACTTGTATAGGTTTCAAGCCTAGATCTGTGTAATTTCCTTTCTCCAAGTTACACCTAAGTCTTCTTAAGGATACATTGAGAGCAAGATGTTTGTCATTCCAGCGGTCTCTCTTGTTCCTTATTTTATATCTTGTTCTATTTGAGAAACAAAGACATTGAGACTTCTAATTATGTTTTAGTTCTGCACGTTATACATTAGTGGTTTGTATACGTGTCGAATTTTCGGGTATCATTAGAATGAATAAGTGTTCCATTATTATGTTATTATTGTTTAATTTCCAATTTTCTTTCAGGTTTTTGGATTGAGGCTCTTGTCTTGGTGGAAATAGACAAGTGTCATCATGTCTATTTTTGAGTCGTGATAAGTTACTACCAATTTCATGCAAGCCCATTTCCACTTGCTTATCTATTCCAGGAAGTTTGTGGAGTAAAGTTAATCTCAGACTAATTTCTTTTGTTCCTGCACTGTCTTTTAAAAGGCTGGATTTTAAGACACATGAGATACGCAGATCTTGATTTATCATGCTTTAGTGTTATTACATTGTCTACCATATGCTCAAGATCATAATAGATATCCAGAACAAGATGACTAGATATAATTATGTAAATATGTAAATATATATGGATAAATAGTGCAAAAATGTATGTGTATATATATCCTCTAGATCTTCTAAATTTACATTCCAACAAAAATATTTCATACACACAGAAATAATGTTGGACCTATGCTCACACAGGCAACATATATCTAGTAGAATAGAAACATGTTAACTTTTAGAAATGAATATTTTTATTTCATAAAATATCAACTATACCACAATTACAATCCATAGAAATCATTTCATTAAGTAATGTTTTTTTAGATTATTATCGAGATGGTGTTATATATAGTAGTTATAACGTATGTGTATTTTTCTTCAAAAATCAAAATTATTATACTCAATTGTTGATGGAGAACAACACTGTATAAAAGAGTCAACTATTTGGGATTTGTCTGACAAAAGAAGTGAGTAACTTCTATGCACGAAAACCTCAAATTTATTATAGGACCTATTAGCGGGGTGGATTAAAGAGAATTTATTTACTCACTTTTACCATTTAAGTAGAGATATTAGTTATGCGGAGATTGTAACACATAAAATGAATGGATTTTTATACCGTCAGTAATAATTTTAAGATTATTATGCATGAATTACTTTTTTTGAAGGGGTAGTTTTACATTCAAATAATCAATACCTAAATTGCTAGTTTAGTAATCGAGGTTACACAAAATTGGAGCAAGAAAAGAATTAAATTGAATTTGAAAAAGTACTCTCTAAGGCTAATATACTTGAACAAAACTTATTTTTGTATCATACTCGAAAGGAACCTTGTTTATGTATGTGCTTGTGATAAAAAAAATTAGATACTTTATTTCAATATATATGTGTATCAGGTTATAAATAAGACCCAACATCTCTTGTAATCTTGAATATGCCAATAGAGTCAATTGATATTTGAAAAGTTCCTATATAAGTTGTCGGATCCTAAAAAAAAGGTTTTTCTGGGGACACGTTGTTCAAGTCGACTTTTCTTATTGTCCCTTCCAATACATCTCTCTAACTTTCCTATTTTCAGACGAAGATACATTCATATAAGAGAGATTCCACCAGAGAGCTAGTCTAGATGTAAAATGTAAATGCACTAATTTTGTTGAAGATGAAAACATAAAAGAAAATTAATCAATGTATGAGAGTTTTATTTGATTTATCACTTTCACAATATTCACTAGTTAATAAAAAAATTCAATTAATTTATCAATTTAGGCAACACAAAGCATCATTAAAGGCTTGAGGATGAAAAAACTGACTTAATAACATAAGAGATCCATGACCTTTTATTTTTTTAATCTAAAATCTCATATAGATGGATAATTCATTACTAACAACAAGTGACTTTATTAAAAAGACAACAATCATTATAGAAGACTCAATCTCTAGTTAAATCTTCTCTAAGCATAGCTCCAATTTTAAGAACTCCAATAAACTTCATGATACTCTTGACTTCAATATTACTCCTCATCTTGTGGCTCAGGGGCAACATTTAAATCAAATTTCAGGTGCTCCATCAAAATTAAATTTTGTGTTTCTTTTTTAATATTCTCTACCCGCAACTTCGATGCCAACTTATGCTCCTTCATATGTTTATCTTGAGGTAATTCTAAGCCAGGGTGCAGAATCCTATGCATTAGTACTAGTTTTTTTTTCTTTCTCGTTACATGTTTGCAATTCTTTATGGAGATCTTGCAATTTCTCAAAACCATTTGATTTTCCCTCTACTTTCATTTTGAGAAAATTTTCAATTATATCTTCTACACTTGTGGAACCATAGGAATATGGTTTTCCACCTGGTGAAAAGAGCATCACACCGACATCTGCCCCAGTTTGAGTTGCAAACTTCTTTGCGTCATCAAACAAACTTTTTTTTCTTTTCGAGAAACTCACAGCACGTGCTCTCTCAGACTCGATGAGCTTCATTTCAATTTTTTTCTTGCCTTTTTTAGTCTCATTTTCCATTGCAAAAGAAAATGATATGAAGAAGATAGTAATATATTTCTGTTGAATAATGCTGAGCAATTTTAAGAGGAACACTTGTACAATTTATAGTAGGTGTGTGAGTGTACTTGTCACGAGTATTGTAATGTTTTCTTGTTATGATTCTAGCTATCACGTGTATTGTCATGTTTACTTAATACTTTTATATTACGAGTCTATCTATTTATTTAATGCTTTCACATTATATGAGTCTTTCTATCACGTGTGCTTTCAAGTGTGTTTTGACATTTGTTTAATGCATTCATATTATGGGTCTACTATAACATTCATATTATGAGTTTATAGGTTCATGTTATGCGATTACCTTGTAAATCAACAAAAATTATAAAGTTGCAAGGCAATAATATCGAATTGAATGTAAAAACAAATAAAAAAAAGAAATATATATATATATATATATATATATAGAGAGAGAGAGAGAGAGAGAGAGAGAGACTTCATATTTTCTTGTAGTCGATGCTTTACATTATCATTTGGTGATGAAGGATAAAATTATATGCTAGTATGATTCACACAAGCATAAGACATATATACAAAAATGATAAACTTATGATTGATACTTTCAAATATGTATGTTGGCAGAATCAGATGCACAGACCAAAGTAATTGTGTTGCTTGTACTTATCATTGGATCTTATTCCATATATTGTATGTCGTCTTCTCAATGTTTTTGGCTCAATCAATTTTTATTCCTTAAAACGACTAGCGACTGACTTTTCTAATTTTCTTCTTACTCGTACAATTATTTGCTATACCACAAAGCACACTTTTACTATTTTAGAACAATTATATGATGTGGTTCACATATTTTTCCTCTGTGAAAAATAATTAACGGTAAAATTTAAATATGAAGAAATTTGATAAGTCAGAAACTATTATCTATTGCTTTGACAAACCTTGGTATAATAAATCTTAAAATAAATATGACTTTTACATACTTCACAATGTTAATAGATATACGTGAATAAAATTTTGATGTATACGTCAAATACAAATAGTAAATATTATAATTACTTCATTATAGTATGTGTAGGAGTGCATCTCACCGACTTTCCACTAATTCATCATTTTGAGAAGAAAAAAACTAAAAGTTACATTTTATTTTTTTAAAAAGATCATACAATTGAATCTCAATATTTTAAACTAAAACTAAAATTCAGTTATCCATATGTACATCATCAAATATTTTCAACGTCTTCATTTGAATGACTTAGAGCCCGTTTGTATTGGCTTAAAAAGTAGTTTTTAAGTCAATAATAAAAAGTCAAACAGGAATAACTTTTAAGTCAAAAAATAAAAAGTACAGTGAGACCTACTTTTGGTTTTTGACTTATTTTAAGTCATTTTAAACTTATTTTAAGTAATTTTTGTCCTTGTCAAACACTTCCTAACTTATTTTAAGTCTTTTGTTAATTATTTAAAGTTATTATTTTTTACATTTGATAAACACTTTCAAATGTTAAAAACTGACTTAAATGTAGGTTTAACCAACTTTTAAGTCAATTCAAACACTTTTGTAGACACTAATGCATTCTCAATAAATAGCATATAAATTATATAATTGATGATATATTCCTGGTAAGGCTTGTTTACATAACTTTTAAGACGTACGTAGGTGCATAAATCATGTGCAAGATTAGTTATCCAAAAGTAAGATCATCTTAACATTTAAAACAGAAAATTACTTATCTGTTTTGGATATTTCATCAAACACTTTAGTAGTGTAAGAATTTCTTTCTACACGGGGACTATCACCTCTCTATTGACTTGGGCCGTCACGTCTCGAGCCAACACTTGAAAAGTCAATCTAAACTCCGCATTTGTAACTTGTCGGCCAAGGGATCGACCGAAGCATGAGGAGGAGCTTCTTGTTCCACATTATTTATTGTGTATGCCCTTTGAGTAGACTTATCCTGAAGAGCATAAGGTAAGGATTAGGAGAGAGACTTTATAGATTTGAACTCTATAGCATGATTTTAGAGTAATGAAAGAAGTGAATTTTCCTAATAATCTTGTATCCTCTCATTCATAAATGTGGCGCTCATTAACAAGACTCTACTAGACGTGGCTTATGAGACATCTTATGACCATTCTAAACTCTGTGCTCTTATTACCAATTTTGTCACGACCGAGGATACACCCTAAATGTAACATGGCGTATAGAATCCCGAAGGACTCCATACAAGCCACTTATCTTTCACAATTTAAGAAATAGAACTATAAAGAGTAAAACAATCATCTTAAGTCCAAAACAGTTTTATAGAAAATCAAAAATCTAAACACATGTCTCAAGATAGCCATCTATTACAATCAAATGAAATTGGGCCTAGCCCATACATCATATCCAAAAAAAAAAGAAATACAAAAGAGAAACTAAAATGAAAATAATTGATCTTCGAACCATGAGGACTCACCAAGCTCGGGGGAGAATCAAAGTCCAAGATATAGCCACTAAAATGGGAACCATGTCTGTCGGACCCTACACTAGGGTGAAAATGTAGGCAAGAGTATGTGTTAGTACAAAAATACACTAAGTATGATAGCTATGCATAAAAACATTTAAAATATGCTAAAAGGTACATTTCATTTCATAACATGCAATTGTCCAAGTAAACATGATATAAAAAGGTTAAAAAACATAAGTCATAAAATCATGGTCAATGCAAGCTAAATTAAAACTTTAAACACATATGAGATATTCTTAAGTAACCTTAGTTCACTGTAGTCTTGTTGTGGGAAATTATCCTTAATTAACATAGAGACCGTGTGAGGTATAACATGATCACATGATGTTTCCCACACTAAAAGGGATTGTTCTACTTGCCTAAGTTAGAACCAACAACTTTAGCAACTTAAGTGGATCCACTAGCTAATCATTCTATCAGGGCACATAATTTATGGGATTAAGAAATAGATACTAGAAATTCGGACTCTACTAACGGGAGAGCTTCCATCTCATCAGACTTATTCTAGAACCCGACCTCTACTACTGGCAGAGCTCTCATCTCAATGTCAATATCCACTTGGTGCTAAGCATAACTTCCATGAAATATTTTACATTTTCTTACTTATACTCATTATCCATGGAAAGACATGTCATCTTGTCAATCCAAGCTAGTTCATTAGGATAGCTCTTATTGATTGATTTAATTAGGTAAGAATAGTCTTTCAACCTAAGAATCGTTTCTATGTGAGAAAACCTTTCACATCATGCTAGTATGTGTTTATGATAATAGCCTTACACAACACAACATAATACATCATCATTTGACATTTTACTCTCAAAGCACTCTTTAACATTTACGTAGGTTTCATAAGATCATGCATAAACTCATACTTTGCCCTTTCAAGATTCAAAGTTTACTTTCAATCACAAAATCTAGAAATCATGGTTTAGATAGGTTATTTGTCATATAAAATCTAGAAATCATGGCTTAGATAGGTATTTTGTCATAAATTCATGTAATTCTATTACTTCATGCTTTGGATCATAAAATTCCTCTTTCATAATCAACAAACCACATCATATGATCACAATTTGAAAAACATAAGGCTTTGCATGAGTTCATAGGGAAAACATCATAAAAACATTGTAAACTATCAATTCATGCATATTCAAACATAATTCAATATTTAAGATAAATAATCAAAGGAATCCATGGCGATCGAAAAAAAACCTAACTAATTGGGGAATTCTACCTTTCGGAATAGAGGGATTTGGGGACTCCATGAATGTAAGATATTTCATGGATGAAAGCTACTATACCTTAAGTCCAATTTCTTATCTTCAATGGAGTAATTGAGATCTTAGCTTGAAACCCTATGTTGAATATTTTTCTTCTTTCAAGCTTTCTAGAGAGAGAATATTTGGGAGAAGATTCGATTTCTTTTGGGGAATTTGGAAGAATGAATTAAATGGGGTGAATTTCGAGGTAAAAAGACTGGGGTTCTAAATATAGGCAAAATGACATAGTATAGGAATTAATTAATTAATTAGGAAGAGACCTAACCGCCCCTGAAAATAATTGTCAAACAGTGACCCACGACACCACTATCACGGACTGTGGATGAACCTAAGGTCCGTCCTGCACATCCATGGTTGGGTGGTCTGGGACCTGATCTTTGTGGGTTCGAATCACGGCCCTAGACCACGGACTATGGACCCCTATGCTCCGTAGGTCCAGTCGTGGTCCTAGGCCTGGACAACTTTTTGGGTGGGCAATCCATAAACCCCACCTATGATACGTGGGTAAACCTACGGACCATCGGTGGTCCTCGTGGATGGCACCTGTAGGTTCTGAATTTTGGTTCATTACGCTTTTTCGAATACAAGGTGTTACAATCACATATGTTTTTGGTTCGTGACAACAAACATGATTAGTCAAGTGATAATAAGCAAGAGAGTGTTCGTGGAAAAAGGGACAAAGGTTAACGAATTTAAGGAAATGGTGGTGGAATTGATGATTGTTGACAAAGTATTGACGATATTTTATGCTTATATAAATTAGTTAAATTAGCTTGGATGAACTTTCAACGGATTGAAAGAGGGATGAAAAGTTTACACAAAAGGTTTGATGATTTATTGACAATACTGTTTGATGAACATAAAGCAACCAGCTATGTACAAAAAGGAAACCTGATTTTTGTGATGTATATATTGATTTTTTTCACTCTTAGTTCGTAGTTATGTGTTTGCCTTAATATTCTTGTTTGTTTTTATATTTTTGTTTTGATACATCCAAAAATCTAATTAATATTTTTTTAAAAGGAAAAATTATGTAGTTAAGTAAATTTATACTACTTAATTTACTTATCGTAGCTATAGTTTGCTATAATAACCATTCGCGATTAACATTATGTATTAATTACGTGGGCTGACTTTGAGTTTATATAATTAGTCACGTTTGTATATGTATAATTCGTCAGAATATACAAATACATATGTATAATATATAATTATCTAACTAATATACATATATAATTCACCTCTCTCCCACTCTTTGCCCTTTCTCGCTCGCCTCTCTCCTGCCCCGCCCAATCCCCCTCGCATCTCTCCTCCCTCTCCCAATCTCATTTGCCATATAGACAAATGCATATGTATAATATACAATTATCTAACCGATATACAAATACAATTCACCTCTCTCCCACTCTCTACCTCTCTCGCTCGCCTCTCTCCTCCTTCTCCCAATCTCGCTCGCCTCTCTCCTCCCTCTCCAAATCTCTCTTGACATATATACAAATACACATGTATAATATACACACACAATTCACCTCTCTCCAACTTTTTGCCCTCACTCGCTCTCTCCTCTGTCTCCCGGTCTCGCTCGCCTCTCTCCTCACTGTAACATGTAGCTACAAATTATAATTATCAAACTATAATTTTGGAGAGTAATTAGGCTATTTTTGAGTGACTATATGTGAAAGTTCCTCTTTTTTAAATGTCTTTAAGTCTAATTATTCATCATAGTTAATTTAATTATCATAAAGATATTTTAATAATTAAGTAACAAACCTCTTATTTACACTAGATACAAGGAGGAAATGACATATATATACAACTGATTGTAATTATTAGCAGTAAATAACCCAACATTAATTAGCATTTAATAGACAAGTAAAAACAAGCACAAAATGACCCAAATTAATAAATGACATTTTAATAGTTTTTTTTGTTTTCCTTGTATAACCAATATCACTAAACAATAAAACTAACAGAAACATACAAAATTACTCATACAATACGTAACCACCTAAAAACGTAAATTATATATTTTCATATATTTTTTCGTTTGTTAGTTGATAATAAAAAATACAATTGTATACTGATGATTGTATATAGGTAGAAAAACGGTGTATCCGTTCAATCAGTATTGGTATATACATTTATAGTTATGTTATCCCTTTATGTATTCATTCACTTATAATATGTATATACTGCATTGAAAAAAATAATTTAATTATGAACATCATGTATGCATTGCATTCATGTATGCATATTTGTGTATTTATTCTCTCAAAATTTGTATACATTCTAGTTTCTTTCTTCAGAAAATGAGGATTGCATATGAAATATAAAATGCTCAATAGAAAACACACAAGTCGAATCGGATAACAAGAAGAACATACATGGCTATAAAATTTAGAGTTAGGGATAGAGAATCCACAAAATTAAAATCAGAATCTCCATTTTTATGAATAATCCTAGGATAACTTTCTTAAACATGACAATTGATACCCACAATTAAAAACTATTACGTAATATTTTTTTACCTAAATTAGATATAACCTTCAATTTCAAAATTAAAATCCCAAAAAAAAATCAATACAAGAGGGGATCAAACATAGGCTAACAATTAGGGAAATTGACGGGTAAATATCAACAAACCATCAAGAATTTAAAAGCGAAGAGAAAAAATACACTATGACGAATGTTTTTATAGAATTCAATATGTAAAGCAATAAACAAGAAAGTAAATCATCTTTTGTTCAAAATAATCTAGAAGATAATCAATAAACAAATACATGACTCAAAAGACCGTGCTAGTACGGGCCCAATATGCATCATGTTATTTATGAATGTCTGTTCAACTGTTCAAAGGGCAGCTATTTTAATTTAAAAACAAGTTAGCATTACTACAAGTTGCAGGCAGTAGAGACGTTCCAAGTGGTTTTTGATCCTTTTCTATGTGTCTTCATGTCACGACCCAAATCAAGTCGTGAGTGGCACCCACACTTAACCTTTTAGGTGGGTGAACCAAGGAATTCAACCCCACATATACAAATAATTCAATTACGAATAACAAAAATAATGTGAAAGCTCCAAAACTTATTAAAGTGACCAATCAGATAAACCTCTAAAGTCTGTTATATATTATCCCCAAAAATCTGAAAGTCATCACATCATGGACATCTAATCTTCAAAAATTAAGTCTAAGAATATTACAAACACCAAAATAAATGAATAAAATAGTATATGTCCGAAAACTAAGGACATCATGTCATGACCGAGAGAATCCAACCCAAGCTTGAATGAATAACTCACCCTTGAACCTGATATGCTGAGACTAGCTAGAGTTGAGGGCGATTCAAAGTCGATGGTACCCTCGCTGCACGCCATAAAAGGGAAACAAAGAAAAACACAAGTAGGGCTCAGTACGGGGCAACATGTACTGAGTAGATATCATCTACCAACTCAAAATAGTAACGAATATACAAAGAATAATAGTATGAACGCAACTATGACACTTAACAGGTGGTAAGCAACAAACAACATGAACAAGTGACTACATAATCAATCACAATATCAAGCACACCCATAAAGACTCATGCCTCCATGCCACGCTCATTTGAGAAATGGGTTCTTTGAGATTGAGTACATTAAGTTAATTTCATATCTTTTTCCTTTAATGTTACTGTGTCGGAACGTGACACTCCGATCCAATTATATCATGTTGGAACGTGACACTCCGATCCAATTATATCATGTCGGAACGTGACACTCCGATCCAAGAATATCGTGTCGGAACGTGACACTCCGATCCAAGAATACCGTGTCGAAACGTGACAGTCCGATCCAATTGTGCCGTATCGGAACGTGACACTTCGATCCAATTATACCGTGTCGAAACGTGACACTCCGATCCAATTATACCATTAATTTATCATTTATTATCACCACTTTCAATTCCTTGATAATATTTCATCAAGCCTTCTTATTCAAGGCATCACTTTGATAAAGAGGTTTCAAGAATATAAATTCCACGGTCTCAGAATTTCAGACCAATCACAAAACACAAAACCAAGTCACACAACCACACAATCAAGTACATAGAAAACTTCACAATATCATTCCATGCATATCAATCACTATTAATAGTTTACTATCAAATAGCATAAACCATAACCTACCTCCACCGAAGAATCGAAGTCAAGCAAACTACTTTTCCGATGATTTTCCTTTCCTCAATACTTCCGAACCTTTCAATCCATCAAGTATACAACATTCGTAAGTACAGGCATTCAATTCTATAGTCAAGTTTCACTATGCTTTCAACTAATAGGTCAAATCTTATATTTCTTAAATTAAGCCTAAGGTTAAGTCTCAATTCTTCCAAGTAATATAACTTTAATAAAATCCATATAGTATAATATATCTGATATTTAATTACCTTTCTCAATATATTAAAACTTAAAGGATTTCCACTCTTCTGTAACTCTAATCCATCTATATAATATAAGGATTGTAATAACTATTCAATTATCAATGATTATGAAATCTCATTTTAATATTATAAACCAATTAGAGTCTTCCACCTAACAACACAAAAAAAAATGATCCTGCAAATTAGTCTTTATGGTCACCTCTCCTCCTTAGCTAAACATTAACACCAAATTATTTAAAACTAAAAAAAAAAAGAACCTACACAAGTTAGCAGCTTATTTCAATTTGCTGCTATGCCTACACTATATGTTCCCTATAAAATAATAATAATAATAATATTTAATGACGGCCTTCCAACATTTATAAGACATGAAATTAGAAACTGATTGAGTTTTACCTATAACTTCACCAATCATCACGTCTGGAATTTTGTACTTTTCCAATTCTCTGATCTTTTTCCACACTAACAAAACGAAACAATCCTATATGCACTACAACTATGTGCAACCCAATTTCACCCAATCAACATATAATTATAATAATATTAATTTTCATATCAACACTATTCATAAAATTTGAAGAGATATATGTGTCTTTTACCTGCACAATCATGTCATCTCTTTCAATTGTGCCGCCTTTCGTTATCCCCATCTTCTCTCTTTTTCTTTTGTTCTACAGAATATTTATTAACCTAATTGTTATATAAGACCAACTATAAAGTGACAAAACTAACCCACTATTAATTTTACTATTTTCTCTGTTTCAAAAAGAATGACTTTATTTTTTTTTAGTATATTTCAAAAAGAATGACTCCTTTCTTTTTTTGGCAACACTTTAATTTTAACTTTTCACGTGGCATGTTTAAGACCACAAGATAAAAGGGTATTTTGGTACATTTGACATAACTTTAAATTAGAACCACAAGATTAAAAAGTCTTCTCTCTTTTCTTAAACTCCGTTTCAAGTCAAACTAGGCCAATCTTTTTGAAACAGAGGGAGTATTATTTTCTTTAACCACCAACTAAATAATTATTAAAATCACCCCACTAATATCATCATTATAATTACGAATAGTCCAAAATGCTCATTCAAAATCTATCGAAAGAGTCTTTTATGCAATAAAATCTCTAGTACTCAAAACGACTAAATGATCGTTACACTTCAAGTGTAAAACAAAATTTTAAATTGTATATGTTAACTACTAAGTTCTTTGAAAGTATCCACTCTTGCATTGTCTCTTCTTTTTTCCTAGCAATCTTGCTTGATTTGACGCTATTGACTGATACTCATATAAGTTGATACATTCTTAAAGTATGATGGTCACTTTTTTCTCATGTACTATCCGTCCGTCCATCTTTGTTCTCTGATCTCTAAAAAACTGCAAAGAAAAAATAATTTTAAGTATTGATATATATTTAACCCATCAAAATGCACATAAAAGAAGAAATGATGGAATGGAAAAAAAAAATACTATGACTAAAAAATTATTAACATCTTATATTTGATATTTCACCAAATAAAAAAATTATTCACTAATTTCATAATTGTTAGCACTATTTCACAGTTCTAAACATAGGTTAGTTGAAATAACTATATGAATTGTTTGTTCACATCTATTTCTATGGTTCAGATTTCATTGAGAGGAGTTTATTTTCGGTGAAAAATAAAGAAAACATTTTTGGTCCTTGTTCTTGAGCTACCTGTATATTCAAAAGCTACACTAGACATGTATGTTGTAGCTCAGCTTGACAGAGTGAGACCAAAATGCCCTTACTTTTCAATTTAAAGACAAATAACAGCCATGTTGAAACTTGAAACTGGCTCTTCTATAATTTAAACACACTTTATGGTGATATTAATTTTTCTTAATCTTTATCTTCCCAACTATTATTTCATTGTTATACGTTTGCTCTTTTTTTTCTACATTATTTTTATCTCTCTTCCTTTTTTATTCAATTTGGGTAATTACATAAGGGCATAATCCTCTTTATGTATCCTATCATATATTAATTCTCTCTATAACATAATTTCGTTACTTTCTATATAGTGTAGACTTGGTAGAGATATATTTTTCATTGTTATCTTCTTCGATTCTTCTCCGTTCCGATTCTGATTTTTTCTTATATTCATCGTTGTTATCTTCTTCATTGTTTCGTTTACAACTTTTGGTAAATCAAAATCCAAAAAAAATTATTGAGATTATTAATAAGTAGCAATTTAATTCTTATACGCAATAAAATTTAAAATATTATAAGAAATTCACTAACTCTTCAACGAGAATTCTGCAGTTGGAGAAAGCTACATCATCAACTACATAACTCTTCGAAGAAGTGATCAACGGAGTTCTTCCGAGATATCGACTTAAAACAACGAAGTGCTTACCGACGTTTCCGGAGATCGACAACATCTCAAGGAGGTCTACATAATCCAACATTTTGAAAAATATGTTGCTGAAGGCCCTTGAATCTTGGAGAAACTTAGGAGAGAGAATCATGAAAAAACAGAATTGTACTCACAACGATTCATCAATAAAAATCACATTTTTCTTTTATTTATTTTGTTTGCAGTCAATTTTTAGTTCTTAAGATTGATTTCAGCATAAAAGATTGATTTGTGTATTGGTATACAATATGTTTTGTTTATATCAAAATGAATAAAAGACATAAGTCACCATTGAAGTTCTCTAGATTATTTTTTTAATAAAAAAAAAATCTTAACTTTTCATGTGTCCTATTACTCCATAAAAGTTATAAATATCTTTGTAAAAGGGCTATTTTGACCCATTCCCTCACCTGATTTGTAAATACGCACAACATGCGCGTGAAATAGTGTATTTGCTACGAATAACCAAATAAAAAGTGTCAAATTCGCTTGTTTTCTTTACTAATTAATTATTTACTTCATTCACATCATCTTTCCCAAAAACAAATCTCAAACGAGGGTAATCTCTCTTGACGATTTCATCATCTTCGCCAAAATAAGATTGTTGCTTCCAAACGCATACGCAAGTGTATGTGATCGTGCAAGTAATGAAATATCCCTTTTAAAGAGACGGATACCGTACCCAAACTCAAGAGTAGATTATAATTGATTTTTCCAATCACTATAAATTAAAACAAGTGTTTCCAAAAAGAATGATGTATTATTCTAAGTGATCAATTATTTAAAGTAACTATGCTAATATGATTAAATTTCAAGTTGTAGTTAAAACAATGACTCAAGTTCCAAGGCTGCAACCTCCTTTGGATTCATGCATAGTATATCATCTAATGAACGTTAATTGATTTTCAAATCATTTATTTACGATGTCAAATGTATGATCATGGTCCCTCGACCTCTAATCGCCTACTTTAATTGGCAGTCTAACTACATCGTTGAGCGGGGATAGTCTGAACCAATTACCGAGCATTACATCTTCATCATGTCTTTTAGCCAAACAAGATCTCTAGGTATATCCCTATCCTAGATACAAATCGACCATAATTCTAGAAAAATAATTATGCTTCTTTTGAACCACGTTTTATTCTCATATTTCTCTCACGAACTCAATTCGGACAATAAATTTATTTTAGTGGTGGTCAATCACGAAATACGAAATTAAAATTAAAAAAAATTTATGTGATAACCGATATCAATCCATCAAATTCAATAATACACAATCATCTTATAGCCAGAACCCTAGAATAAGGGAATTTAGTTGCTCATAATGTGATTCACAATTTTCAAATATTCAATAAACATAAGAAAAATTGAATCAAATTAAAGACTAGGAATAAAACCTAATATTGAAGAAAAAGTTCTCCTAGTCGTCGTTCTCCAAAAATAATAAAAGAATTAATTAAATAATAAAATTCGAGTTTATTTATAGTTTGAGAAAATTGACAGAAAATTAGGACACCGGTAAGTGACGCACAAGTGCTTTGTAAATTCTTATTTCGTGAACTCTTCCTCTCCGCGACGCAGAGAAGATCCGCAGTCTTCTAACACGACTTCTTCAATGTTGCAAATAATTAATTCCCTCTCTGTGATGTAGAGAGGATACATAGTTGGGTTTTTGTTTTACTTTGAATTACTTTTGCTCTTTTGACATCTTATCGTTTGTGCTCTGTTACTTAAACGCCATTTCACTATACATATTTTTGCTTTTTGACTTTTTCTCTTGATTCCCAGCATGTGATCACTAATCATATTGGTTACTCGCAATGTAATAACATGACTCAAATATTATCAATAACTAAAGAATTTATCCTCAAACTCTGCTAAAGCATGAGTGTTGTTTGACTCTTATGCATATAAATACGCCGAAGTTCACACCCCACACTTGAAGCTATGTTTGTCCTCAAACAGTTAAATGTCTATTCCCTACACCGAGACTCACTAATAATAGTATTTGTGCTTCAACTACTTACTCTCAAGTGTCTTTTTTATCAAGCCATAACAAACATGTTCTTATTACACTTGGCCTTAGCCCTCATATAAACACCATATGACTTCTAGTATTGACTCGACAACTTTTACCATCTTTGAACATTAAAGCTTCATGGTAACAATCAGATTTTACCTATCACTCGTCAAACATATGCCCCTCACACAAAGAAAGTAATTCACAAACTTAATTACATATCAGATTATTATAAAATATGGACTTATCATAATGTATCAAATCTCAAATTCACAAAGAAAATTCACATGTATGCATATAGAATTATAGGTTGTCCAATATGTATATTTACCTCCACTAGTTAAGTATGTTTTGAAAGAATTAAATAGGACTTTTACGGGTTGTAATGTAGACTACGAGACGGGTTGGAAAATTATATAGTAGTGACTAACACTTTCCTAAGCATTGTGTACGTTTTAGACTTCATAACCTCTTTATTTTCTTCTCTTTATTTTCAGTTGTCTCCATAACAATCTCGTCACAAGTAAATCGCATCATTTCACGAATGCCCCATAAATCTTTATTTAGTTTTTTTTTTCATTTTTTATACAACTATCTATAGACTTTCAATTCTACAAATTTCAATCAGTCTATGTCATAGTGCTTAGGCAAGTAGGGTGCAAACGGTTACGAATATAATAAAATTAGTTCAGGTAAAAATGAGGTTACCAATAAAAGGCTACAATCTTAAAAGGGCTACTAGTGATAGTACATTTGATAAGGCTAAAATTTCTTAACAAATCAAAGGAGACATATTCTCATCTTCTAAACAACCAATACTTTTCAATTTTGCTTCAACAACGTGCAGGGCAAGTCTAGACTACAATGCAACACATAAAATACACAATGTGTCTCACCACACATGGCACAAATTCAATCCAAATAAGCTTTTTCATCAAGCACAACATTCGGTGGCTTTCACTTTCAACTCGATTCACTGCCTACATGCCCTTTACACCCAGTCATTCTAAAGAACACTTGCCCCCACCCCACCCCCACACCCACCCCGTCTTAGCTGATATAAAATTTCAAATTAAGCTTAAGTTGCAATTTAGAGTCAAACACAAGAGTTCAAAGGCATCCAAATATATTCCTTATATGCTTTCATACAAAATTTTCCTTCTAGATTTCATCTTTAGCACAAACTCCATACCTACATACTCAATAAATTATCCTTAAGACGGTCGTTATCCATCTATCATAGGGCAATGTGACTCAATTACGACGGTTGACTCAATTCTCAGAAGATTTTTTTTTGTATATTACACGGTTCAAAGAGACTATCCTTGGTCAAAAAACTTAAAACAAACTCCAAAGAACCCAAAAGAAAAAGAATCAAAAGAAACGGCTACAATTCATCACTACTATATACATCATAGACAAACTTACGCCCCACCCCACACTTCAATAACAAGCATTTTCCCTAGTTCTACAAAACATTATAATCATCAAATACAGAGGTAAGCTGAAGCACTCCCTGATTAGCTCTTCGTGGCATCAACGCCATCAACCTCCTCTACAGCCAAAAGTGGATCCACCTTCTCTGTTTCAGAGTCAAAGTCCAATCAGAGCTAGTGTGCAGCCTATTCAAGCGTGGGCACATCATCATCCACTGGCTCAAAGAACTCTAGTCTCATGCCCAATAATCCCTTGTATGCCTATTCAATGAATACTTATTTTCCACCTCTCTAAGTTGCTCTTGTTGGGTATGTAGCAAGAACTGATGGAAAATAGAGGGAAAGAGAGGAATTTGAAAAGTTTAGAACTTGAAGAGTTGGGAACTTGAAAAGTCCTCTTATGCTTTAATGAAAAGGCATTTGTCCCTCATCGGTGGTGGAAAGAAAAATAGGAGAGTTTAAATATAGAAACACTCCAATTAATTGTTAAGGGTTGGAAAGAGGGACCCCTCTCGCGCCGTCGTTGTCATCGCTCACTCGGCTTTGGCAAATGATCGATCAAGAGATTATTTTTGGACAAAGTTTGTTTTAATTATATATAATCAACTATTTATTTAATTAATTAATTAAATTAAATGGCCAATTTTCAGTTATTTAGTTGAAATTAACCGAAACATTTCAATTTTTTAGTTGATTTACCCGACCCGACTCGGAGCCCGTGACCCGTTTGAATTTAAACAACTTTCCTATTTTATTTAAAATTCCCGCCATGACTGTTATGAAAGGTTGCAACTTTCAGGAACAGTCATTACCATTTGAAAGGTTGCAAACTTTCATTAATGGTTGTGAGGATTCTGAAAGGGTTGCAAGCTTTCGGAACTTGTTTCTCTTGCTTATAAATACCTTTCACTCTTCAGAATTTTTCCTTACGAATTTTCTGATCTCTTCTTCTTCTTCTTCTGCACAATAAAAATTACTTCGTGTATTTTACTGCTGTTGATTGGTTCACTGACACCAGAGTTTTTGGTATCTACACTCTGGTGATTGAGATCATTTTACCCTGGGAAGTTATATTCCAAATCAAACCTCGAATACTAGAGGGGAATAATTTCCTTAAGGGGACACTGTGAGTTCAGTGAACTTGATCTTTTTCCTATTAAAAAATTTTGCAGATTCTGGTACGTGTTTTTATAGATTTTAATTTTTACTTAATTGATTTCTGTTCATCTTTTGTACTGATTCTGAAAATTTTAAGTTACTTCGTGTTTCTGTAAAGTTTTTATCAGAATCAGTAATTCTGTTTTTCAAACACATATTGGCAACAATCTTAAGAAAATTATTTTTTAATCTGTGTTTCTGGTGGAGACAAAAATCTTTGTGATTTTATACTCCTTTAAGTCTGAAATTATATTTTATTGCTTACTAAGACTGTATCGATTTTTGTTTATCAGAAATGGCAAACAATGGTGTTACAGTGGCTGTTGCTGCACCAACCCGAACTGTTGTACCACAAGCAGAGAAACCGGGTAAATTCTTAGATGTGAATTTCAAAGGATGGTAGCAACGGGTATTTTTCTGGCTTACCACTCTTGGTCTGTAGAAATTTACAAGTGAAGAAACTCCAGTGCCTGCTGCTGATATGCCAGACAGAGAAAAATTCATGATAATTGAAGCATGGAAACAGACAGACTTCCTATGTAAAGGCTACATTTTGAGTGCTTTAGAGGATGACTTATATAATGTCTATAGTGCAATAACAACTTCAAAAGAGTTGTGGGATGCACTTGAGAAGAAATATAAGACAGAACATGCATGCTTGAAAAAGTTTGTGGTCGCAAAGCTTTTAGACTATAAAATGGTAGATAGTAAAAATGTTGGATCACAAGTGCAGGAACTTCAACTTATTCTCCATGATCTGATTGCTGAAGATATGGTAGTAAATAAAGCTTTTCAAGTGGCTGCAATGATCGTGAAGTTGCCTCCTTCGTGAAACGATTTCAAGAATTATTTAAAGCACAATCGTAAATAAATAAAGCTTGAAGATATTGTGATTCGGCTCAAGATTGAGGAAGATAACAAAAATGCCGAAAAAAAGTCTCGTAAGAGTTCAACAATCATTGGAGTTAATATTGTTGAAGAAGCTCCTACCAAAGACAAAAAGAGAAAGAAGTCCAACGGGAACAGTCCAAGAAGAAATTCAAAGGCAACTATTACAATTGTGGCAAGGCTGGTCATAGGTCTTCTGACTGTCGTGCTCCAAGAAAGGACAAAGGCAAAGGCAAAGGCAAAAGTCAAGCAAACATCGTGGAAGAGATGGAAGATGCAGATGACTTGTGTGCAATGATCTCGGAGTGTAACTTAGTTGGAAATTCCAAGGAGTGGTTTCTCGACTCAGGTGCCTCTCGACATATTTTCTCTGCGAAAGAAGCCTTTGCAACGTACACTCCAGCTGAGTACGATGAAGATTTATTCATGGGAAACACAGCAACAACAAGGATTGCAGGAACTGGGAAAGTAATGTTGAAAATGACATCCGGCAAGGTGTTGACTTTGAACAGTGTTCTGCACGTCCCTACTATTAGGAAGAATTTAGTTTCTGCTGCACTACTCATTAAGAACGGGTTTAAATGTGTCCTAGTTAGTGATAAAGTTGTAATAAGTAAGAATGGAATGTTCATAGAAAGGGCTACCTCAATGAGGGTCTTTTCAAACTGAATGTAATGGTTGTTGACAGTATTAATAAAAATGTTTCTTCTGTTTACTTATTGGAGTCAAATGATTTATGGCATGCCCGTTTGGGAAATGTAAATTACAAAGCCTTGCGAAAATTGGTTAATCTAGAAGTATTGCCTGATTTTAAGTGCGATAAATCAAAATGCAAAATTTGTGTGGAAAGTAAGTTTGTTAAACATCCTTATAAGTCTGTTGAAAGAAATGCCAAAACTTTAGACTTAATTCACACAGATAAATGCAATATGAAATCGACACCATCTCGTGGTGGAAAAAAGTATTTTATAACTTTTATTGACGACTGCACTCGATTTTGTTATGTATATTTGCTTAATAGTAAGGATGAAGCAATTGATGCATTTAAGCAATACAAAAATGAAGTGGAGAACCAATTGAATTTAAAGATAAAAATAATTCGGAGTGATAGGGGTGGAGAATATGAATCTCCTTTTGCAGAGATATGTTTGGAATATGGTATTATTCATCAAACTACTGCACCTTATACACCACAATCAAATGGTTTGGCGGAATGGAAGAACAGAACATAAAAAGGAAATGATGAATGCCTTAATGATCAATTCTGGTTCACCGCCAAACCTTTAGGGGGAAGCCATCCTTACGGCTAATAAGATACTCAATAGAGTACCCCATCGAAAAACACAATCAATTCCATATGAGTTGTGGAAAGGAAGGAAACCCAACTTGAAATATTTCAAAGTGTGGGGGTGTTTAGCCAAGGTAGAGGTTACTTTACCAAAGAGGGTTAAAATTGGACTCAAAACAGTAGACTGTGTATTTATTGGATATGTTGTGAACAGTAAGGCCTGTCGCTTTTTGGTTCACAAATCTAAATATCCTCAGATTCATGTTAATACGATAATTTAGTCAGATAATGCAGAGTTTTTTGAAAACATTTATCCGTATAAAACTGAATGTGAGTCGACAATTGAAAGACCTAAACGACCACGAGAAGAATCAAAGGAAAATATTCTAACTAGTGAGGATCCCAGGCATAGTATTCGTTAACGAAAACCTGCTTCTTTGGGACCAGATTTTGTAGCACTATTTCTCTAAAATAAGCCTCAAACATTTCAAGCAGCTATGTCTTCGTTTGAGTCAACTTATTGGAAAGAAGCAGTCAATTGTGAGATTGAATTAATTTTAAGTAATCACACTTGGGAATTGGCTGATCTTCCTCCAGGAAATAAACCTTTAGGATCAAAATGGATCTTTAAAAGGAAAAAGAAACCTGATGGGACTATTGACAAATGTAAGGCTAGACTGGTAGTCAAAGGGTACTGACAAAAGGAAGGTCTGGACTACTTTGACACATACTCTCCAGTAACAAGGATAACATCAATTAGGATGTTAATAGCACTAACAGCAGTGCATGATCTTAAAATCCACCAAATGGATGTAAAGACAGCCTTCTTAAATGGAGAGTTGGAGGAAGAAATTTACATGGAACAACCCGAAGGGTTTGTAGTTCCTGGTAAATAAAAGAAAGTGTGCAGACTTGTAAATTCACTTTATGGACTCAAGCAAGCACCCAAACAGTGGCATGCTAAATTTGGCCAAACAATGTTGGCAAATGGATTCAAGATTAACGAATGTGATAAATGTGTTTACATTAAAAATGTTATGAATCATGAAGTCATTGTTTGTTTGTATGTTGATGACATGTTAATAATGAGTAAAGACATTGAAGATATAAATGCTACTAAGCGCATGCTGTCCAGCAAGTTCGATATGAAGGACTTAAGAGTTGCTGATTTGATCTTAGGGGTCAGGATTGTCAAAACTCCTCAGGGTCTAGCATTATCTCAATCTCATTATATTGAAAAAGTATTGGATAAGTTCAAGTACATGAATTTCAATATTGTCAAAACTCCAATTGATTTAAGTTGTACATTTCAAAAGAATGAAGGTCAAAGTGACTCTCAATTGGAATATGCCAAAGTATTGGGAAGTTTGATGTATATTATGAATTGTACTCGACCAGATATAGCATGTGCTATTAGCAAACTGAGTCGGTTGACTAGTAATCCGAATCAAATTCATTGGATGGCAATGAAACGTGTGTTGGGATATCTAAAATATACACAACACTATGCTTTGCATTATAATAAATATCCTGATGTGATTGAAGGATATAGTGATGCAAATTGGATCACCGGGTCAAATGAAGTAAAATCCACAAATGGTTATGTGTTCATACTTTGTGGAGTATCAGTCTCTTGGAAATCGTCCAAACAGACATGTATTGCTCGCTCCACAATGGAATCTAAATTCATTGCTTTGGATAAGGCTGGTGAAGAAGCTGAATGGCTACGGAATTTCTTAGAGGATATTCCATTCTGGCCCAAACCTGTTGGACCTATTTTCATACATTGCGATAGTCAAGCAGCAATAGGTAGGGCAGGGAGTGTCATGTACAACGGGAAGTCTCGTCATATACGACGGAGACATAACACCGTAAGACAACTGCTCTCTAGTGGTATTATCACAATTGACTATGTAAAGCGATAATGTGTCAGATCCACTAACGAAAGGCCTAGTAAGAAAGGCAGTTGAAAGATCATCTAAGGAAATGGGTTTACGGCTTAGGACAAGTCAGTATGACGGTAACTCTATCTAGCAGACTAGAGATCCCAAGAGCTAGATTCAAGGAGAAAAACTAAATTATAGCTGACGGTTCGACATTGTCAATTAACTCAATCCATTCTCATGATGAAGACAATATTCAGGAACAAGTTTAAGACTTTAAGGCTTGTTAATAAGGTAATAAAAGCTTAAAGTTTTTAATGATTTGCTAAGTTTGGTAGATTTGACCAAATAGTGTATCTACGAGATGACACGGTTAGAAATCACCTATTTGAGTGTGAAGTGGAAGCCACTTCAAAGAGAATTTTATGTCAAAAGCATATTCTCTATACACTCATGAAATCAGGAGGTGTTCATGGCTGAAACGAACACAACCGTAAGAACCATAAACAGTAAAGGGTTAATTGTGTGACATATGGTTGTCTAGGTATACATTAAAGCTCGACGGTTCAAACATATCACGTCTACAGATTGACCGAGTATATCCGACATATGTTCACTATGGAAAGTCCAAGGGGAAACCTACTTATCCAGATGCAATTAATCCTTGACTGTAAAGTACACACTTGTTTGTGCATTCCTATGTTATAAACATTCTCCATCAATGTGGGGGATTGTTGGGTATGTAGCAAGAATTGATGGGAAATAGAGGGAAAGAGAGGAATTTGAAAAGTTTAGAACTTGAAGAGTTGTGAACTTGAAAAGTCCTCTTATGCTTTAATGAGAAGGCATTTGTCCCTCATCGGTGGTGGAAAGAAAAATAGGAGAGTTTAAATATAGAAACACTCCTATTAATTGTTAAAAGGGTTGGAAAGAGGGACTCCCCTCGCGCCGTCGTCGCTCGCTCGCTCGACTCGGCTCGGCTACGGCTACGGCTACGGCTACGGCTTTGGCTTTGGCAAATGATCGATCGAGAGATTACTTTTGGACAAAGTTTGTTTTAATTATATATAATTAATTATTTATTTAATTAATTAATTAAATTAAATGGCCAATATCTTTTCAATTAATTAGTTGAAAACGTTCTCAGTTATTTAGTTGAAATTAACCGAAACGTTTAAATTTTTTAGTTGATTAACCCAACCTGACTCGGATCCGCGCGTGACCCATTTGAATTTAAACAACTTTCCCATTTTATTTAAAATTTCCGCCATGACTGTTCTGAAAGGTTGCAACTTTCAGGAACAGTCATTACCATTTGAAACGTTGCAAACTTTCATTAATGGTTGTGAGGATTCTAAAAGGGTTGCAACCTTTCGGAACTTGTTACTCTTGCTTATAAATACCTTTCACTCTTCAGAATTTTTCCTTACGAATTTTCTGATCTCTTCTTCTTCTTCTTCTGCACAACAAAAATTACTTCGTGTATTTTACTGATGTTGATTGGTTCGCTGACACCAGAGTTTTGGGTATCTATACTCTGGTGATTGAGATCATTTTACCGTGGGAGGTCATATTTCAAATCAAACCTCGGATACTAGAGGGGAATAATTTTCTTAAGGGGACACTGTGAGTTCAGTGGACTTGATCTTTTTCTATTAAAAAATTTTTAGATTCTGGTACGTGTTTTTACAGATTTTAATTTTTACTTAATTGGTTTATGTTCATCTTTTGTACTGATTCTGAAAATTTTAAGTTACTTCGTGTTTCTGTATAGTTTTTATCAGAATCAGTAATTCTATTTTTCAAACACAGATTGGCAACAGCTCTTGGGTCGAGGCCCTACATCCATTATTGTGTCACAACATCTCCAGCACATACATGTAGGACATGATCATCTCATCGCGCTTGTTTCGCTTCACAGTGGTGAGTATGACCATAATCAATGTCTGGCCCTTTAGTCTTCGTAACATCTTATTGCACAGGAAATAGTGATGTCATGTAATCCAAGCTCTCCTCGGCGACACTTGACACAAATAGTTTTAAGATCCCCAAAGGCATACATGCGACCTCGTTGTACCCAGGCCTTCCTCATATCGAATTTAAGTACTGCACCAATGTTCATCTCGGTGCTAGTCATGGGGGCATAAACTAAACACTCTCTGTCACGAGTGATATTCGTGTAATGCATCCCCGGTATCAAGTAATTCATCACGATCTTCATCCACAAAATCGAGCTTCTCTAGTTATGTGGGCATAAGGAAGTGATTGATGGAACCTCTTGATGATTATTTATCAATTATGCTGATTTTGGTTAAACTTCCACTTCTCAAATTCCTAGATTTTGATTGTAGTCTCTAATGTAGTTTTGACTATCTCTAGAACTATGTCATCCATTTCGACATAACAAAAATAGCATAAAAATTTTACAACAAGGGTCTTCTAAGGGCCCAAAAATTCAAATTGATTGTACTAGTTATCACATCATCTACCACTTAAATAGATATTCGTTCTCAAACGGATATAGAAAAGTAGATGAGAAGTAAAAAAAGGAAAAAAGTCTTAAATATATTTGAACTTTGACTAAAATTGTTGTAACAATAACGAACTTTGGAAATGACCTTTTACCGCTACACTATTTAATAGTGTATTTTAAATGTATATATAAACGTGGACAACATAAATATTGCATCTTTTTAAATAGTAATGTGTCCATGTGGGCATATATATATCTTTAAAATACACTATTAAATAGTGCAGAGAGTAAAAACTCCTCCATAAAATTTGGTATCATAATAACAATTTCTGCCAAAGTTGAAATATTTTACAGACCATCTCCAATCCACATATATTTTACTCTCCATTCTCTATATTTGGAGAGTAAAACAGAGAATGGGCACTCCAACCCACCTCCATTTCACTCTCTATTCTTCATATTTAGAGAGGTTGAATAGTAGTTCTCCAAATTTGGAGAACTACTATTCACACTCTCTATTTCACTTTTTGATTATTTTATTATTATTTCTATTACTTTTTAATCAACATATTATTTTACATATAATGTCATTAATTAAATACCTAATATTTACAATTCTTTTTAAATGCAATATAATATTTTTAAAATGTATTATTTGATAAATATTACTTTCATCCCGAATTAATAGTATTTTAAATTTTTAAAATTTTCATCAATAATATAATTTGATTTTATTATTAATTTTCGCTATAAAGAATACACAAAATTAAAATGATAGGATGAAAATTTAATTTGAAAATACAACACATAATATGATAATTTAAATACAAGATAACAATACAATCCATAACATAATAATTTAAATACAAGATAAAATACTATACATAACATAATAATTAATTCGCGATGAAACAAGAATCATGCCGAAAATATAATGAACGTGCATTTGAAGTTTTGCAATTATTGCAGGACCGTCACATTTTTTTACAAAGGGAGTGCTAGATGATATAATGATTACATGTATTATATTGCACAACGTGATAATTGAGGATGGATGTGATCTTAATGCACCAATTCAAGGTGGCGTAGAGGTTCCAACTCCAAAGACAGAAATTGTGGTAGATGAAAATCTCCGATTTGCAAATTTTTTAGCTAGACATAAAAAAATTAAAGAACAAAAATGCTTATATTGAACTTCGTAATGCATTAATAGAGCATCTATGGGAGCAACATAATAATTTCAAAAATTAGTGTTTATATAATATTTATGTAATTGTATTTAACTTTTATTTGAATTTGTCAATTAATTTGCATATTATATAATATTTTCTTACAATTTATGTTATTTAAAAATTTAGAATAAAATATAATTTTATATTAAATAAAAATTTAAAAAAACTAAAATTTTATAACACATGAAAATTATATAAATAATTATTTAAAATAAATAAATAATTTATATTATGAAATAACAAAATAATAATAATAATAGAAATAATAATATAATATTGAGGAAAGAGAGAAAAAAAATTTAGAGAATAAAATAAAAAATTGAGATGGAGTAGATTGTCTAAAAAATAAAGAACTTTATATTTAAAGTGTAAAATAGAGTATAAGGTTGGAGATGCTCTTAGACTCTTTTCCCCAAGAAAAACTACCAATGTTTGCTTTAAATGTCGAACTTAATCTCCCAAATAACCTCCCCACCTAAGGATGTTTTTATTGCACTTCCACAAAAACTATTCCCTTTGATCTCAACATTGAATTATCTTTCCAAAATGGCTTTCAGCTCCTCCTAACATGCTATGTTCTAATTCAATTGCACTAATAAAACAAGTGAAATGAAAAGTTTGAAAACACTTGGAGATCATCTCTAATTCATCTTTATTTACTCTGCATGCTCTATATTTGGAGAGTGAAATAGAGAATGTCCACTCCAACCCCTCCCTTCAACCCCTATATTATAGTAAAATAGAGAATGTCTACTCCAACACCCCCTTTATATTACTCTTTATACTCCATTTATAAAGAGGTGAAACTATTCACCTCTCTATTTCACTTTTTTATTATTATAATATTATTTCTACTATATTATTATTTGAGTCTTTAATATTTGTAATTATTTTCTAATGTGATATAATATTTAAAATATATTATTAACAAGTTACTACTTTCGCTCAAATTAATAATTTTTCTATTTTATTTTTAAAAGAAGTGGTCAATTTAACTATGTCATTAAAAGTTATTTTAATATTATTTATATTATATAAGGTTATTAATTAAATATCTAATATTTTTTTATTATTTCTAAGCAATATAATATCTAAAATATATTATTGATAAGCATACTATTTTCATCTCGAATTAACAATTTTTCTAATTTAATTTAATTTTAATTTTAATTTTAAATATGTAATTTAGATTATAATTATTTTTCATTATAATGTATGCGCAAAATTTAAATGATAATTCAGACAATCTACTTTTATGTTTTAGTGATAAATTATTAAATTATAATTTTAAAGAGCATGAAAATATTTGATGCAATAGTTCAAAATGAAATAGACGAAGTAAATTAGTATACGAAATAATTGGATACAAGATAAAATTGTTAATTTAAACAATTTTTAGCTACAAATAAAAATTAAGAACAAAAAAATGTTCATTTTGAACTCCACATTAATAGAACATTTATAAGAGTAATGTAATAATCCTGAAAATTGGATATTTATATAAAATTAAAATAAATTTTATGATAATACAAATATTTATGATGCAATTATATTTCATCAATGATTTCACTTTTATATTAATGTTGGTTAATATGTATTATATATAATATTATGCAATTTATGCTATTTAGAAAGTTAGAATAAAATAATCAAAGAGTTTGAAAAAAAAAATTATATATCACATAAAGATTATAGAGTGATAATTTGTAAAAAGAAAAAAATAAAGAAATGATCTATATTATGAAATAAAAAAATAAAAATGAAATAAAAATATAATATAATATTGAGAAAAAAAATTATAAAAATTAAAATAAAAAATTAAATTAAAATAAATTATCTAAAAAAATAAACAATTCTATATTTTAAGAGTAAAATAGAAAAGTTAAAGATGCTCTGATAACTAAAAATGTGAATTACTCAAAAGGAGGAGGACAAGTGGAGGAGAGTAAGAAAGGCAGCAAAAGCCTGCGAGCAAGCATTAGACATGGAAAAACAGGTGCATGAATGTATAGCAGAGTGAATAAATGCATGAGCAGATGGATTATGTACTATTCTGTACCCTTCAATTCTCTTAATAAAAACTCACCAACTAACCTATTTAGCCTAGTACATAAATAAGTTAATACATAAAATAAGTCTTGTTATTAAATTATATATATATATGCATCAATTAAAATATATGTGAGATTTTAAAATTTATTGAAGCTAATGTATATAATTAAAAAAGAATGAGATATTTTAAATTAATTTATCTACACATAATGAGCATTAGATAGCACTCAAAAGTATCTTAGAAACACTTTATTATATAATCTGGTGTTTAATCAAACAAGTACTTTGATTTATAGCTTATAGTGTGTGCTTATTTAAGAATCTTAACTTGTATCTTTTGAGTTATTTTTGTTATCATGGCTTAAAAATAAGTGTTTGTGCTTTTTCATTTTACTCAAAAACATTCCATATAAAGTGCTTTAAAATTATTTTAACCTAAAGATATAAATTAAATGGCATAAGTCTATGCTTATACAAGGCATTATTTGTTTGCACTTTAATGGAGGTCTGAATCTTAATCATTCAGATTCAGCACATTAAGTACGTGTGGTTTTTAGATTTGAATCTGAATCATTCATATTCAGCTCATTAAGTTCATTTGTTTTATTTTTTAAAAAACATCTTAATGGTTCTGAAGAGGTCTGAATGAATCAGATCTCTAGGAGACTCTTAGGCCTCATTTGTTTGCACTTAATGAAGGTCTGAATCTTAATCATTCAGATTCAGCCCATTAAGTACATTTGGTTTTTAGATCTTAATCTGAAGATTCAGCCCATTAAGTTCATTGTTTTATTTTTTAAAAAACCTCTTAGTGAGTCTGAACGAATCAGATCTGTAGGAGACTCTTAACAACATTCAGACTCATTTAATAAGTTATCAAATAATAAATTATAGTTTCTCTACTTTGAGCGTGATTTTTTTATCTCATAACTAAAAACTTTCTTTCTCACTTTTCTCAATCAAACACCATTTTTTCCTAACTGGTAAGTTTTATAAATCCTTTCAAGTTTTTTTTTTATATTAACAATTTTCTTGATTGATGTGTGTCAAGAACACTGGTTGCAATAATATTTTTGGTGTATTGTTGTTAATCAAGATTTTTGAATAAAAAAATAATGCTCCAAAACATGATTATTAGAACTTTTAAAACTTTTGTTTAATCAAAAGTGATATATTTTGTTAAAATAAAAATTTTATAATATTTTATTAATATAATATTCAATCTCACTTCCACATTCAGATATTGAAAACAAACAACATTAATTATTTAGTGTTCAGATTTAGAGACCATATCTTAATATTCAGATGTATATTCCGATCAAAACACTCAGATCTTAATGCAAACATTAATATTCAGATGTGTATTCAGATTCAGACATCTTAATCTTAATGGAAACAAATGAGGCCTTAGCAACATTCAGACTCATTTGATAAGTTATCAAATAATAAATCATAGCTTTTTTATCTCATAACTAATAATTCTCTTTCTCAATTTTCTCAATCAAACACCATTTTTCTCAACTGATAAGTTTTCATAATTCCTTTCAAATATTTTTTTTTATTAATAATTTTCTTGTATTATGTGTCTACGAACACTGGTTGCAATAATATTTTTGGTATATTGTTGTTTATCAAGGTTTTTGAATGAAAAAATAGTACTCCAAAATCATGATTATTAAAACTTTTTTTTTAATCAAAAGTTATATATTTTGTTGAAATGAAAAATTTATAATATTTTATTAATATAATGTTTAATTTCACTACATTAAAACAAACAACATTAATTATTTAGTGTTCAGATTTAGAGACCATATCTTAATATTCAGATTTGTATTCAGATTAAAACACCCAAGTCTTAATGCAAATCTTAATATTCAGATGCGTATTCAGATTCAGACCTCTTAATCTTAATAGAAACAAACGAGGCCTTAGAGTTTATTTGAACCAATTTTCATTTAAGTGTTTATTTCAAAATACTTTTTTTAAGTACCTTTATATTTGTTAACCTAAAATACTGCAAACACTATTTTTAAGTTAAAAATAATAAATTAAAATTCTTATTGTATTTAAACTCTTCCATATAGGCTCTTAATTAATCGATTATTTAAATGAAATTCATTCATAAATTTGGGAAATTATCTATATACCGAGCGAACATAGTTTAGTACAATAATTGATAGTACAAAGTGGCGTAGAACATCTGTTTTATTTATTTATTATTATATAAAAACGTCGGTGTTAGCATGAGTTCAATATATGTTATTGATTTCTGTTTCAATTTAATTATATGATACATAAGAGTTATATAAAATTTTATATTATTTTTAAATATTTTAAATTATTAATTATTATAATTTATAGTACTATTTATATTATTTTCAAATACTTTCTTTGTCCCAATTTATGTACCACAAATATAATTTCAAGAGTCAATTAAATTTTTGTATGTTTTAAATTTAGAGAGTCATCTAAATTTTAATATCTTTTTAAAATTCTAAATTATTGTGATTTATAATATTTTTTACGTAATTTTCAAATAATATATATAACTTACTCAGCACCAATATATATTTGTGGCACAAACAAAATTTCAAAATTCAACTAAATTTTTATATATATTTTTAATATTGCAAGTTGTTAATTATTAATATTTATCGTACTTCTTATATCATTTTCAAATAATGCATATTATTTCGTCATTCTTAACTTATGTGACACCAATAAAATTTTAAGAGAACCAACATTTATTTATTTTTCTTAAAATAATTTAGAGTTATTAATTAGCGTATTCATTTGTAGTCTCTTTGACAAAATTTTCTTTAATAAAAAAATATGACAAATAAATTAAAATGAAAAATTTAAGAAAAAAATTACCAACCTGCCCGTAGATGTGAAAGTAGCATGTTGACTAGCTTGTTTGCTTAGGCATCTCAAATTTTCTCGGTGTGAAAAATCAAATCGATCGATAAACTAAATTGATAAAAGTATTATTGGTTTATAGTTATTAGGTTATCGGGTTAACAGGTTTTTAGTATTTTTTTTAAAATAAATTATTGGATTATCGATTCGATATTGATTTTTAATATGGATAATTGTATATAATAGCAAACTAATAACCTAAAATAAATGGAGTAGCTAGGGTTTGATTTAATTGTGCTCCATAGCAAACGTTTGCAAAAAAATTGCCAGGCGCCTCTCTCCCAAATATCTCGCTCGCCACTCTCCTCCAATCTCTCGCTCGCTTCCTCACTTTTTATACAAACACAAGTGTATAAAAATTATTTCTAATTGTATAAAGCAGAGGAAATTGTATAAATACATATATTTTTGTTCCCCTCTCTCCCCTCTTCCAGATCTCGCTCGCCACTCTCCCAAATCTCGCTCGCCACCCTCGCCTTTCTCACTTATACAAACAGAAGCGAAATGCATAATTGCGTTTCTGTTTGTATAAAGCGTGAGAAAATTGTATATACACATGCAAGTACATATATTTTCGTCCTATACACTTATAATTATACAATAAAAATACTCTCCTGCCAATTTCTTTTGTCTTTTTCTCTTTCTCGTTTTATACAAATTTCAAAGTATCTAATTTCTCTCTTTCTCGTTTTATACAATTCGATTCAATTGTATATTCCCTGCCAAGTCTCTTTTGTCTTTCTCTCTTTCTCATTTTATACAAATTCAAATTGTATATAATCGTTCTATACACTTATAATCATACAATTCGTTTTATACACTTTGTTTTTATACAAGTCTCTGCCCAAGTGTCTTTCTCTTTCTCGTTTTATACACTTCGTTTTATACAATTCGCTTCAACTGTATATGTATAGCCAATTATACAGTTTCTATGTTTGCTATGGAACACAATTATACAAACTTTGCTATAGCATACAAATATAAATTTTTTATTTGCTATATGTGAAAGTTGCCCTTTTAATATTGGGTTATTGATAAATCAATAACCTATTAAGACTAGTAATTTACTACTTTTACTTGTTCATAAATATTATATATTAATCTCAAATATCTTAGTAATTACTATCTTTATTCTTTACCTTCAATTCACACTTCACAGTAACTTTATGTTCACAATTTCATATTATAAAAAATGCTAAAATCTAAAGTAAGAACTCTATTCCTCTTAATTTCTCTTTGTGTTATGCATATATCGTTCTTTTAATGTTTGTTATTATTGTTTCTATTTTATGACCATTTGTTAAGTTACATTATTGTGTTTTTGCATCAAATTTATTAGAATATATATATATATATATTTGTTTTATAAGTATTTTCTTATTCATTAAATCGAAAATTGTATCAATAATACATAAAATCGAACCACACTTATCGATACATGAATATAATAAAATAATATTAATATATAGTGATATTACCGTATACAATAGGATACTTTTTTATTTTAAATATATTGGTCGAACAGTATAATTAATACTTTAACGTATTCTATTTTAATATTCTGCTCTTTTCACCCCACGTAGTTTTATCCAATCACTTGAATCTGTTTGAATCTTATATTTTTAAAATCCTTCTGGTCATATGCTTGCGCCTCTCAATCAACTATAATATTCTTATCAGATAAAAAATAAAAAATATATCACGTCAATTTTTATTTAATAAACTATCTTAACATAGAAAAAGAAAAACTCAAAACCCAAATAAGGACCCCCCCCCCCCCTCCAAATACCTTCTGATTAAAATCGAATCAATTAATTTAAATTTTAAACATATACCTTTGCTAAGAAACACTTTAAACGTATCTTTTAGACTCCAAATGTTAAAAAGCTTATTACTATTATTATTGGATTTAAGATTATAAATAAACAGTTACATGTTTGGGCATACGTGTTTGAAATTTAAAATAAATTGTTGATGTATTTGGTAAAATATCAGTGAATTACCAAAAAAATGAACTTATTATTTATACGGTTTAAAATATTAAATTAATTCAAATACATAAATTTTATATATGATTAAATATAAAATTAATAACTATTTATTTAAATAATATATACATTGTTAGCGGAAACGTGAAACTAAGAACAAGGAAGAACAATAATATTTAACGTGGTTCGAATCAACAATGATCCTACGTCCACCAAAGAACAACTGCACTAATATTTATTTCACTCTACGAAGAATACAAATGAAATATTACAAGAGAGAGAACACAAATGCCTTAGAAGGTGAGAAAGCAAGTGAGAGGATGATTTGAAAATGAATTAAGAGCTACCTATTTATAGGAATAAATTCGTCCTATTGATGTCATTCATGACATCTATATGTGTCAAAATTGTCAAGGTTATGAATATGAAACCATTTTATGGTTTGCCTAAATTTCACCTAGCAAGATACTATCTTTGACTTTTATTTTGTACTAATTATCTTCCTACCAAATATTCATGTTAATTCGTCTTCCATTTAGTTTGATTTCACAAGAACCAAAACCAACTCTTTCAATCTCCACCTTGGTTTGTGTTCCAAGCATGCGTATAAACAACTCCGGTCAAAACTTCTAAGCTTACTGGGCAATCCCATTGTAAGAAACAAGAAGAATCAAACATTTGTTGAACATACCAGCTCCACCTAGCAGTTGTTCTCTTAGAGTTGCATCAATTGATGCATACTCCCGCCAAGTCCTTGTAGTGTGCAAACTTGGCAAGCGGGACTATTTTGGTCAACATGTCTGCAGCGTTATCGTCTGTGATAACCTTCTCAACCTTGATAACTCCCTTTTCTACGACATCTCGAATAAAATGAAATCTGACATCAATATGTTTGGTGCGCTCATGAAATCTTTGATTATTAATCAAATGAATAGCACTTTGACTATCACATTTTAGAATTGATTCAAGCTGAACCGAACTCAATTCTGCCGCCAAACCTTTCAACCAGATAGCTTCTTTCACTGCCTCCGTTGCTGCCATATATTCTGCCTCTGTTGTAGACAAAGCGACAATCGACTGTAAAGTCGATTTCCAACTAACGGCACTGCCAACGAGAGTAAAGATGTATCCATTTGTGGACCTCCTTCGATCAAGATCCCCTACATAGTCAGAATCTACATAACCGAGAATTGAAATACCTTCACTTTTTCGAAAGGTTAGGCCAACATCAGGAGCTTCTTTGAGATATCTCAATATCCACTTGACAGCTTCCCAGTACCTTTTTCCTGGATTTGCCATGTACTTGCTTACCACACTTACAGATTAGGCAATATCAGGACGTGTGCATACCATAGCATACATAATGCTACCAACTGCACTCGCATAAGGAACCTTTGACATATGCTCCACCTCATCCATAGATTGAGGCATTTGTAACTCTAAAAGCTTGAAATGAGAAGCTAACGGTGTACTTACAGGCTTGCTCATATGCATATTGAATCTTTCAAGAACTTTTCCGATGTACCTCCTCTGAGAAAGATGTACAACACCATTTTCTCATGAAATTTTCATTCCAAGGATTTTCTTTGCAACTCCTAGATCCTTCATGTCAAATTCCTTGCTCAACAGTTTCTTCAAAATATTTATCTCAGACATCTTCTTGTGATACACACAACTATCAAATGCATTCCTCAAAAATCCATGTGTAGTCATGAATGCATCAAACCTCTTGTACCACTGTCTAGGGGATTGCTTCAAACCATACAAAGACTTCTTCAGTTGGCATACATGGTCTTCTTTTCCTTCAGTTAGGAAACCTTCAGGCTGATCCATATAGATTATCTCTTCTAGATCACCATGTAAGAAAGCAGTTTTGACATCAAGATGTTGAAGCTCTAAATCAAATTGTGCAACCAATGCTAGTAGCACACGAATTGAGCTATGTTTCACGTCTGGAGAAAAGATCTCATTATAGTCAATTCCCTCCTTCTGACTGAAACCCTTTGCAACCAATCTCGCCTTGAACCTAGCATCTTCCACTTCTGGAATACCTTCTTTCTTTTTGTAGACCCATTTGCATCCAACTGTCCTCATCCCATTTGGCCTTTTAACTAAGACCCATGTCTCATTTTTGTGAAGAGACTCCATCTCTTCCATCATGGCTAACTGTCATTGTGCAGCATCTTTGCAAGAAGTTGTTTCAACATACGAAGAGGGCTCGAGATCCTTAATCTCTTCTTCTGCAGCTACGAATGCATGTGCAATCAGATTTTCTTGCTCTATAAGACATTCCGGTTTCCGTATCTGCCTTTTGTCCCTTTTCTTCGCAATTGTGTATGGTTCATTGGAAGCAAGTTCTTAAAGATCTGCATCTTTTGACTCATCAATTTGAGTCTCTTGATCCCGTTCCTTGGTAAGCTCCACCGGTAGCTCCACCTGCTCGTTGTTCTCATTTCTTGATAACTCCACAGAAACTTTATGAGGATCAAGTATAGAGGATTCATCAAAGGTAACATCTCTACTAACTACAAATTTGAGTAAAGACAAACACCATAGTTTGTACCCTTTTACTCCATCTACATACCCTACGAATATGGCCTTTTTAGCCCTTGGTTCAAGCTTTCCTTAATTAACATGATAATAAGCTGGACACCCAAATATTCGCAAGTATGAATAGTTAGAGGGTTCACCTGACCAGACCTCATTCGGAGTCTTAAAGTCAATCGCTGATGCTGGAGACCGATTGACAATATGAGAAGTAGTATGAACTGCTTCAGCCCAAAATACTTTGGACATCTTAGCTTGTAAGAGCATACAATGAGCCTTCTCAAGAAGAGTTCTGTTCATTCTCTCGGCAATTCATTCTGTTGTGGTGTGTGCCTGACCGTCTTATGCCTTACGATCCCATGAACCTTGCAGAAATCATTGAACTCTTCACTGCAAAACTCCAAGCCATTGTCCGTGTGAAGATACTTCATTTTCCTCTCCATTTGATTTTCAACCAAAATCGTCCACTCTTTAAATGCTTCAAAAGCATCACCTTTTGTCTTCAAGAAACGCACCCAAACCTTTCGTGAAAAATTATCAATGAATGTGAGAAGATACCTCTTTTCTCCCTTCGATGGAAGATTAGAGGGACCCCATAAATCTGAATGGATGTAGTCTAGCACCCCTCCCGTCTTGTGCTTGCCAGTGCTGAAGCTGACCTTTTTCTGCTTCACTAAGATGCAGTCCTCACAAAATTCAAGTGTGCTGATCTTCTCACCATTCAAAAGGTTGCGGTTGCTCAACATCTTCAATCCTCGTGCGCTCATATGGCCTAGTCTCATGTGCCATAATTTTGCCTTGTCATCATTAGATAACTGCACTGTAGATGCATTACAGAGCCAATAATGGTGCTAACCGCAAGTGTGTAGAGGCCATCCTACAGTTTGGCCTTCAACATGACTAAAGACCCTTTAGTCACTTTCATAGTTCCTCCTTCACTCATGTACTTATAGCCTTGTTTATCTAAAGTACCCAGGGAGATCAAATTCTTCTTTAGATCAGGAACATGATGGACTTCTGTAATAGTCCTCACGATTCCATCATGGCAGCGAACATAAACTGAACCAATGCCAACTATTTTACAAGTTGCATTATTGCCCATTAATACAGTTCCTCTGCTTGTTTCATAGTTGCTGAACCAATCTTTTCGGAATGTCATATGCAGAGTACAACCAGAGTCTAAGACCCATTTGTTGTCATAGACTCTAATATTGCATGATGTTGTTAATACATAATCATCATCATTATCATGTACTTGCTCAACAATGGATGCACTCGCCTTTTCTTTGGACTTCGACATAGGGCAATCTCGTTCAAAGTGCCCCTTCTTATGACAGCCCCAACATTCCGCATTCTTTTTGTTCACATGAGACTTTGATCTGTACTTCGATTTGCTCCTTCCCTGTTGGCTAGTACGACCTCTTACAAAGAGTCCACTAGCTTCGTCACTTTTGTCTCCTACAAAATGCATCCGCACATCACAAGAGTTTAGTGCTTGCCGCACTTGCTCAAGTTTAATAGGTTGTTTTCTATACATCATTGAATTCTCAATATCACGATATTTTGAAGTCAATGAAAATAGCAAAGAACATGTAAGCGTCTCCTCGTCCTTTTTAATTCCAGCAGTTTGTAAGTCCATCACAAGTTTATTGAACGCATCTAGATGGTCTTGCAACAAAGTACCTGAATCCATCTTAAATGTATGAAGACGCCGTTGTAACAACATCCTTGTTGTCACTGACTGGTCCTGGTAAAGCCCTTCCAGCTTTTCCCATAACTCTTTGGCCATCTCTTCGGTACTTGTACTCACTTCACAAAGTACGTTAGGTGCAAGGGACAGTTGGATTGCACTCAATGCATCTCCTTCAATTTTTTCCTTGTCGGAATTCGATATCTTATCGGGGTACTTTCCGTCAATAGCATGGATTGAACCTTCCCTCCGCAGTAACGCTATCATCTGGATTTTCCATATATTGAAGTTGTTGCGCCCACTAAATCTATCAATTTCAAACTTCATGGAACTCATTTTTTATTTGTTCTTTCTTTTTTACTACAATGTATTTGAAACTACAGAAAACCAAAGTAATCCTTTTCTGATGTGAAAGTTTAGACTGTGCTGCAACCACAGAGCATACTGAGACAGAACCTTGGCTCTGATACCAATTGTTAGCGAAAACGTGAAACTAAAGAACAAGGAAGAACAATAATATTTAACGTGGTTCGATTCAATAATGATCCTACGTCCACCAAAGAACAACTGCACCAATATTTATTTCACTCTACAAAGAATACAAGTGAAATACTACAAGAGAGAGAACACAAATGCCTTAGAAGGTGAGAAGGCAAGTGAGAGGATGATTTGAAAATGAATTAAGAGCTACCTATTTATAGGAATAAATTCATCCTATTGATGTCATCCATGACATCACTATGTGTCAAAATTGTCAAGGTTAAGAATATGAAACCATTTTATGGTTTGCCTAAATTTCACCTAGCAAGATACTATCTTTGACTTTTATTTTGTACTAATTATCTTTCTACCAAATATTCATATTAATTCATCTTTTATTTAGTTTGATTTCACGAGAACCAAAACCAACTCTTTCATACATAGTACTAGTTCGTAAGTAATTAAGGAGCATATTACTTAAACATGCAAAATTTAATATAGAAATTACAACCATTTAAAATTACAAACTAAACCCAAGATTTGTCGTTTAGTAGGAGGAGGTAATGATAAAACATATAAAATACTCCAAAAAGAAGAAATCATGTTGCTTGTTCAAAAGCTCCAAAAAGAAGTCCAACTGTCCAAGCAATTATTTACTATTATATTAGATTGAGATAAAAAGGTAAATTATTTTTAAATTAGACAACATCTCTTAAACTTTTACTCCCTCCTTTCCGAATTATTTGTCACGTTATGCTTATCGAAAGTTAATTTAACTAATTTTTAAAGATAAATTAGATCATATTAATTCGATATTTTAAACAAAAAAATTAGATATTCTAAAACTACATGAAAAGTACTATAAATTACAAATTTTTGCATATTAATATGATGAAAAAATATATCTTAAAATGTTAGTAAAAGTTTTTATAGTTTGACTCTAAAAATAGAAACCATGACAAATAATTCCGAACGAAGGGAGTACTTGTTTAGCTTAAAAATACTTATGAATTTTACCAAATATAAAAGTAAGCTAAAAGTTCTTTAAGCTAACCTAAACACACTCTCCTAAGTAATACAACAACACGTCAACAACAAACGTAGTGCATTGTAACATTGACAAATTATTAAATCCTAAACCTAATTTAGAAGTTTTATATCTGTTTGGATGGATTATTATTTTTGATTTATAAGTAGAAAGTTATAAGTTAAGATTTTTTTTTTTTTTGCTTAAAAATAAGTGTTTATAAACACTCTTTTAGTTTACTCAAATACTTCAAAAATGTTTTACAATTATTTTAATTTAAAAACAATTAAAAAATAAGTCAATTCAAATGGATTTTGATTTCTATGATATTTTTCCTTTTTATCTTCTCATATGCACTTGAAAGTAGTAAAAATTAAGAGATAAGTAAAGCAAAAGCAGAAAAAGTACAAATAGGGAGAAGCTGCTATGTACTCTCTTTTTTTTCATTTAAAAGTAACACAAGAACATAGCCAAAGGTTTTATTCTACAACATTAGCCATACCCTATAAGGACTAATTACTATTAACAATATGCATGTCAACAAAATTCAATGGCCTCAATTTCACCAAATTTAGCCAAATCTTCCATATCATGACTAGATATGATTTCTTCATAATAAGCAGCATTATAATTAGCAGCCAAAGTGGAATCATGAGCAGAGGGAGAAGAAGGCATAAAATCTTGCCATAAATTAGAATCCACAATTGATGATGCATTATCACTTTGTCCTTTGGATTCTTCCTCTTCCTCTTCTTCTTTTAGTACTGTTGAGTCACTATGCTTTACCATAGCATGATTATTTGGAATCTTTGTTGAATTGCAAGTGTGATTGCCAAAATATGTGGTGTGGTACATTATTATTGGATTTTCTTGGATTATTTGAACTTGCTTTGTGGCCCGGCATTCTTGATCGTACTTGTGGGTGCACCTATAGTAGCACCTATATCATCACAACATCAAAAAAGAATTTAACTTATATATACGAACAATAATAGCACACTCAAAATTAAAAATTTAGAATATTCAATGTTGTTATGCTGTTACTAGTAATGGAGAGATTACTTAAGAAAGAATCTATATATTATTTTATGCAGGTACTAGTTATTCATGTATTAGTTATTCCATCTTCTATCATGTATAAAAAGATACATAGATTTTGTTATAACTTAAACATGTACTATTAGTTACTCGAGTTTCTAAATTGTTAATCAAACAATGTATAACCTTTATATATAAATGACTTATTTTCTACCTTAACCTACCTATCAAACATCATATATGTTATACTAAAAGTAATATATAAATAACTTGTTTCTTATCTCACTACCAAACAACCTCTAATTAGTAAATTATCCCACAATATTTAAATTATGGACCTAATTAACTTGGAGATTATTGAGTGTATATGTATATAGACCTAGGATATTTTGAATTGAGTATTTTCTTCTGCCCATATTTCCTCCATGCACAACCATCATTCATTGTTTCAGATTCTCTCATCCATGAACCTGAAGTTTTTCTGCAAATACAAAAATAATTTCTCTCATTTGATTGAACATACATACATATATAAAAGCTCAAATTATTTATCCGAATAATAATATACAACTGATAATTGCATTTATATAAATAAATAATTATATATGCAACTTGCTTCAGCTTTGAAGTGACTTGTGTGTTCATTAAACAATGTATATCTAGCTTGTTGGCAGAAGATATCCAATTGACTATTCAAACTGCCTTAGCTTTTAGATCTATATATAATTCTCCAAGTTGCATACACAAAAATTATAAGGGTTAGTGGGGTTACTTAGTATTCTTTTATATTTAGTTCTTTATTTTCTATCTAGCTACACATAACAAGTACCATATATATACCAATTGAAAATGATGAATATTTACATATAATTAATTAGATCTAACTAACTAATATATATTGTAAGTGTATTTTAACTAGGTAATCCATCCTACTTTTCATGAGTTTAACTATAATAGCCATTGATAGTATAAAAATTAGTCACACTATCAAGTCACATTCATCCGTTAAAAAAAAGGCAATTTACCTTGATTCAAGTGTTGGACATTGATAGATCATATCGATGTAGTTAAAAGTTGTTTCATTTACACAATCATAATAAATAATAGTAATAATTTATACTTAGACACTTTTTTATAAACAAGTTATCTTAACTAGGACTACTTTATATATATACTATGGAACGATCAGTATACAAAAGTTAAACTAATTGTACTATAATTACCTTCTCTTGTAGCAACCTCTCCGGTCCTGCTTCTCCTCCTCCTCCTTCTTCTTCTTCTTCTTCAATTCAGAACCCGAATTGGGTTGATCAACTTCCTCGATCTGGCTCTGGGTTAAACTATTATCGGAATTACCCAAACTATTCAACACAGTAATAGCCTGAGTAAAAGATCCCCAGATTTTGCGAATAAGTTCTTCATGAGCTAAGACTGATTCATTAGGTTGTTTAAGTAGAATTTGAAGTTGGACAGTGAAACTTTTTCCTTCAACAAGTTGTTTTATCAATCTTTTATGTGGGTTTTCATTTACACCAAGAAAATCCTCCATTGTTATTATAAGATCTGAGAATATGGGAAGTGGATGGGGGTTATAAGTTATATATGGTGGGAGAGAGTGAGAAGGAAAGAGATAAGAACATGAAAGGAAGCTCCAAGGAAGCAAACCCAACTAAGAAAAAAAAGTTGAAATATAAGACATTTTTATTTTATCTTTCTAGAATTTGACGTATGCTTAATGACGTTAAATTATGACGCAACTATATATTTTTGTTGTATTTAGTTTTTTCCTATGTTATTTATGGTAATTTCTTTTTTACTATATTTAATTATGGTGGTCCTTGCCGACAAACGTGTATATGATATCATTTTTTTGCTTTAAATACATACATTATCTATAATTTCATAGACTACATAAAAATAATGTTTTTATTATATTTGGTGCTAGCACATGTTAACTTGTATATCGACGAAAATAGTGTTAACTTATGATATTTTGAATAATGACAAACTGAATTCATATCGCAGGAAATCAAGAAAAGGTACACGAAAAAGGATCGCACCAATCAAGGAATAGATTGAACTCACAATCTGCAGGAACCATAGAAATGGATCAACACACAATCAATCTAAAATATTGATTCAATCATCCATCATTCCATAAAGGAAAGATTGATCAACACACGAATGAAAAGGGATTTCAAATAAATCTGCACAAACACTTGGGAATGAGTAAATTTATTCATCTAAGAAAAAATATGTTTGGCAGATTACGGATATCAACCAAGATGCAAGAAAAGAGACAACCCCTTAATTAATTAAAGAAATAGTATATTCTGAAGATTACTTCTATAGCAGACAAGATCTAAGGAAATCATCAGATAAAGGAGGAAGGAAAGAATATATTATGAAATTTACCAATATCAACTAAGATTCAAGAAGATCATCTAACAAAGGAAGGAATTGATTTAATTATGCACGTATCTGATACGGACATGATTCAGCAAATCAATTAAGGATTCAATCTAAGGATCCTTGATTTGAACACCCTTGGATTTCCATAATAGAGCAGCAGTCGTCCACTCTATATAAACCTCTCTTAGCCATAGTTGTGAAGTACGCACTTCACTTGAACTTATATTGTAAAATTCTTTATTTATCATAAAACTCTGTACACCTTGAGTGAACAATTGTAAAGAAAAGAGTAAGAAAGATCTGAGTGTAGGTTATACAGGTAGAGGTTGTGTCAAAAAAGAAGGTCTGATTTGCACATCAGACGGGCTCTTAATCGTAACATTCTGTAACACCCAAGTTCTCAACAATCTCTTAAGGAAACCCTTGTAACCCAAGGGGACTGGATTACGTACCACATCGGTGATCCGAACCAGTATCAAAATATTTTGTGTTATTTACTTACTGCAAGTTATCATTACTGTTTGTCTGTTTTACTAACATGCAGAATAAAGTAGGAAGTCGATTGAAGGGAATTTTAATTCACCCCCCCCCCTCTTGACTTTCAATTGGTATTAGAGCAGGTCTCACTACCTCAATGTTTACCACACGTGAGCAAAGATCCGATGACACACTATCTAATTCCTGGCGCATTACTTCAAGACGAATATTTCTCACACCGACCATCATACTTTAATGGACATCATTACTCTCACCGGAAAGACATATTTAGAATCTTTGTCTCTTCAAATGATCATCAAGCATGAATAGTAATCAGAAAGGGCCCGAAGCCTATTCCAGGCTTGACTGAAAAAGATGGCACTGAAAAGCCATTTAATCCTGAATCATTTGATATCAGTGGGAACAACAAGAGGTAATTCAAACTAATGCTACAACTATAAGTTTGTTATATTGTGCAGTGAGTGGAGCAGAATATAATAAAATATCAACATGTGAAACTGCGAAAGAAATGTGGGACAAACTAGAAGTGACTTATGAAGGAATTACTAAAGTAAAGGAAGCTCAGATTAGTTCACTTGTAAATGAATATGAGTTGTTCAAAATGACCGAAGATGAAAATGTTGAATCCATGTTCTCGAGATTCAGTAAAATTGTCTGCGAACTTAAATCACATGAAATGGTGTATTCAAATGCACTACAAGTTAGAAAAATCGTTAGTAGTCTCCCCAAGGCTTGGGAAACTAAAATTGTCATTCTTGAAGATGGAGATCTGCAGAAAATGACATACGATGAACTTCGAGGCAACTTAATGGCCTATGAACAGAATCATATTAACGAGTACAATAAGGATGATAAAAAAAGATTGTGACATTTACGGCTGAGACATCTGACATTGGAGAGGAAGTCGATGAATATCAAAGCGAAGGAATGACTCTCATAAATAGAGGAGTCAAACAAATGCTTAGACAAAGAAGACAGAGACCTCAACAGGAATTCAATAACAATGAATTCAAAAGAAATGATGATTGCTGCTACTATTGTGGAAAACAAGGACATATCAAACAAAATTACTAGACCGAAGAAGGAGAAATAATCGAAAAAATGACGAAGCCTAGAGTCAATGAGAAATATCTGAAGATGATCATGATGAAATCGCCAACATATGTTTTATGGCACTAGGTGAAACAAGTGAAGTAAGATCTTTTAACTGTTCTAACTGTAATGACTTACATGACTCTTTGGACATGGTTACTGATGAATTACAAAAAGTAATCGATGCATACAATAAAATTGCTCAAGAAAAGAAAGAATGACAAATTCTTCTTGAATCAAGTCAAATTGAAGTCGACTTGCTAGCACAAGAATTGGAAAAAGTAAAAGCGCAGCTGAACAATATCAGGAAATCTCCTAGTCATAACTCTGCCAAATCTAACAGAACTACTTTCAACATGAGAAGATATTCTAATCAAAGTTCCAAAAGATCTATATCTAATTTCTCTTATCATTCTGCTAAAACTGCTATTAATTTCTCTTATTATGCTTGTGGTGACATTGGTCACAAATTTTTTAACTATAGGAAACTTTCCTCTGGAAAATGGATTTGGAGACCAAAAGTTGTTAATCCTAACCCTTAAGGACCCAAGAATACTTGGGTACCAAAAAAAAATAATCTACTTGTTTTGTAAGAGCATATCAGAAAAACCTACAAGAAAGAAATGTGGATATGATGCTCCAAACACATGTGTGGAAAGAGAGAAATTTCAAACTATTAAAAACATTGCTTGAGGATTTGTAAGATTTAGTGATAACGCAAAAGGAGAAGTAATTGGAGTTGGAACTATCACTCTTAGCTCATCATGATCTAGTAGAATCTCAAGCAATCCTTGGATATGAAATCGAAAGCTTAGACATGCAAAGAAGCAGATCAAATCAGCAAAATAGAGTGGTAGAAAGGTGGCTTCTCAGGCCTATACTAAAGAAGACTATGTAAGAACTCTGGAGAGGAACGAAACCTAACATCAGTTATTTTCATCCTTTTAGTTGCAAATGATTCGTCCACAATAATGGTAAGAACTATCTTGGAATATTTGATCCAAGAAGTGACAAATGTAGTTTTGTAAGTTATGTACCTATTAGCAGGGCCTTTTGAGTCTTTAATAAAAGATCTTTAAATGTTGAAGAATCTGTCCTTGTTGTTTTTTATGACACTAATCCAAGAATAAAGGAAAGTGAAACACGCGAGGATGAAATTATTTCATTCAAACTATCAAAAGATGTTTCCACCAGTGAAGATCTCACTGAAGAGTCAGCTACTGCAGAAGCAGAGTCGATATTCCAGCTGACAAAGCAAATATTCCCAGGGAATAGAGACATAATACCAATTATCCTAAAAACGTCATTCTAGAAAAATCAGATGACAAGATCCTCTCTCAAGAAAAAAGCTTCATTGGCTCTCATATTCCAAATGGAACCAAAACGAACTAATGAAGCAATGAAAGATGAGTCATGGATACATGCAATGAAAGAAGAACTTGATCAATTTAAAAAGAATCAAGTGTGGACTGTTACTCAAAGACCTAAGAATTGTTCAGTGATAGAAACCAAGTGAGTATTTCGCAGCAAACTGGATGAAAATGGAAAGGTTATTTGGAACAAAGCCAGGTGAATCTGAAATGAGTCTTATGGGCGAGCTCTCATTTTTTTCTGTCCCGAAATTAAGCTGTGAGATAAAGAAATTTTTATAAATCAAGGTAAGTATGCAAAAGAGTTGACCAAAGAGTTTGGAATGGAAAAAGAAAAAGCCTTTGGATCTCCCATGAGTCCCTCCACCGGTCTAAAATCCGATACAACAGAAAAAGTAGTTGATGAAAAACTTTATCGAGGAATTATCGAATCTCTATTATATCTCACTGCTAGTCGACCAGACATCATGTTCAGCGTTTGCAAATGCGCACGATTTCAATCTGCTCCAAAAGAATCACATCTCACCGACGTGAAATGAATTATTCGATATCTCATTGAAACCTCTAATATGGGGTTATGGTATCATTTTTTTTAAAGTTTTGATTTAATTGGATGTTCAGATACTGACTTCGCAGGTGATAAAAATGATAGAAAAAACACCAGTGAAACATGCCAATTTTTGGGAAAATCTCTTATTCCCTGGAAACAGACCTCTGTTGCCCTCTCAACTACTGAATCTGAGTATTTGGCAGTTGAAAGTTGTGGCACTTAACTACTTTGGATGATGCATCAACTTCTCGACTATCATTTATCCTTTGAGGGAGTATCTATTTTTTCAATAATACTAGTGCTATTAGTCTATCTAAATATATTGTGCATCATTCTAGAAGAATGTGATCACCACCCTGAAGTATTCTCTCGGTGATCGTTATGATTATGAGTTCTTTTGGCCTATCCTCTTTTTTGTTTTCCTTTTTGATTATGCCCAAGGGGAGAATAATTAAACCTTACCATAGAGTAAGGGGGAGCATGCTGGAAATCTACACATTAGACATACAGCAAGGGGGAACATGAATCGAAAATGGAAGTCAAACTAAACTCGTATTAATAATTTTAATTGTTGTCATTGTCAAAAAAGGGGAGATTATTAACTTATGATATCTTGAATAATGACAAACTGAATACATATCACAGGAAATCAAGAAAAGGTACACGAAAAAGGATCGCACCAATCAAGGAATAGATTGAACTCACAATCTGCAGGAACCATGGAAATGCATCAACACACAATCAATCTAAAAGATTGATTCAATCATCCATCATTCCAAAAAGGAAAGATTGATCAACACACGAATGGAAAGGGATTTCAAATAAATCTGCACAAACACTTGGGAATGAGTAAATTTATTCATCAAAGAAAAAATATGTTTGGCATATTGCGGATATCAACCAAGATGCAAGGAAAGAGACAACCCCTTAATTAATTAAAGAAATAGTATATTCTGAAGATTACTGCTATAGCAGACAAGATCTAAGGAAATCATCAGATAAAGGAGGAAGGAAAAAATATATTATGAAATTTACCAATATCAACTAAGATTCAAGGAGATCATCTAACAAAGGAAGGAATTGATTTAATTATGCACGTATCTAATACGGACATGATTCAGCAAATCAATTAAGGATTCAATCTAAGGATCCTTGATTTGAATACCCTTGGATTTCCATAATAGAGCAGCAGTCGTCCACTCTATATAAACCTCTCTTAGCCATAGTTATGAAGTACGCACTTCACTTGAACTTATATTGTAAAATTCTTTATTTATCATAAAACTTTGTACACCTTTGAGTGAACAATTGTAAAGAAAAGAGTAAGAAAGATCTGAGTGTAGGTTATACAGGTAGAGGTTGTGTCAAAAAAGAAGGTCTGATTTGCACATCAGACGGGCTCTTAATCGTAACATTCTGTAACACCCAAGATTTCAACTATCTCTTAAGGAAACCCCTGTAACCCAATGGGATTGGATTAGGCACCACATCGGTGATCCGAACCAGTATCAAAATACTTTGTGTTATTTACTTACTGCAAGTTACCATTACTGTTTGTCTGTTTTACTAACATGCAGAATAAAGTAGAAAGTCGATTGAAGGGAATTTTAATTCACCCCCCCCCCACTCTTGACTTTCAATTGGTATTAGAGCAGGTCTCACTACCTCAATGTTTACCACACGTGAGCAAAGATCCGATGACACACTATCTAATTCCTGGCGCATTACTTCAAGACGAACATTTCTCACACCGACCATCATACTTTAATGGACATCATTTCTCTCACCGGAAAGACATATTTAGAATCTTTGTCTCTTCAAATGATCATCAAGCATGAATAGTAATCAGAAAGGGCCCGAAGCCTATTCCAGGCTTGACTGAAAAAGATGGCACTGAAAAGCCATTTAATCCTGAATCATTTGATATCAGTGGGAACAACAAGAGGTAATTCAAACTAATGCTACAACTATAAGTTTGTTATATTGTGCAGTGAGTGGAGCAGAATATAATAAAATATCAACATGTGAAACTGCGAAAGAAATGTGGGACAAACTAGAAGTGACTTATGAAGGAATTACTAAAGTAAAGGAAGCTCAGATTAGTTCACTTGTAAATGAATATGAGTTGTTCAAAATGACCGAAGATGAAAATGTTGAATCCATGTTCTCGAGATTCAGTAAAATTGTCTGCGAACTTAAATCACATGAAATGGTGTATTCAAATGCACTACAAGTTAGAAAAATCGTTAGTAGTCTCCCCAAGGCTTGGAAAACTAAAATTGTCATTCTTGAAGATGGAGATCTGCAGAAAATGACATACGATGAACTTCGAGGCAACTTAATGGCCTATGAACAGAATCATATTAACGAGTACAATAAGGATGATAAAAAAAGATTGTGACATTTACGGCTGAGACATCTGACATTGGAGAGGAAGTCGATGAATATCAAAGCGAAGGAATGACTCTCATAAATAGAGGAGTCAAACAAATGCTTAGACAAAGAAGACAGAGACCTCAACAGGAATTCAATAACAATGAATTCAAAAGAAATGATGATTGCTGCTACTATTGTGGAAAACAAGGACATATCAAACAAAATTACCCAGACCGAAGAAGGAGAAATAATCGAAAAAATGACGAAGCCTAGAGTCAATGAGAAATATCTGAAGATGATCATGATGAAATCGCCAACATATGTTTTATGGCACTAGGTGAAACAAGTGAAGTAAGATCTTTTAACTGTTCTAACTGTAATGACTTACATGACTCTTTGGACATGGTTACTGATGAATTACAAAATGTAATCGATGCATACAATAAAATTGCTCAAGAAAAGAAAGAATGACAAATTCTTCTTGAATCAAGTCAAATTGAAGTCGACTTGCTAGCACAAGAATTAGAAAAAGTGAAAGCGCAGCTGAACAATATCAGGAAATCTCCTAGTCATAACTCTGCCAAATCTAACAGAATTACTTTCAACATGAGAAGATATTCTAATCAAAGTTCCAAAAGATCTATATCTAATTTCTCTTATCATTCTGCTAAAACTGCTATTAATTTCTCTTGTTATACTTGTGGTGACATTGGTCACAAATTTTTTAACTATAGGAAACTTTCCTCTGGAAAATGAATTTGGAGACCAAAAGTTGTTAATCCTAACCCTTAAGGACCCAAGAATACTTGGGTACCAAAAAAAAATTAATCTACTTGTTTTGCAGGAGCATATCAGAAAAACCTACAAGAAAGAAATGTGGATATGATGCTCCAAACACATGTGTGGAAAGAAAGAAATTTCAAACTATTAAAACCATTGCTTGAGGATTTGTAAGATTTAGTGATAACGCAAAAGGAGAAGTAATTGGAGTTGGAACTATCACTCTTAGCTCATCATGATCTAGTAGAATCTCAAGCAATCCTTGGATATGAAATCGAAAGCTTAGATATGCAAAGAAGCAGATCAAATCAGCAAAATAGAGTGGTAGAAAGGTGGCTTATCAGGCCTATACTAAAATCGTATAGTAAATTATTACAAAGTTATTTGTTCTCCACTTAAGTAATTGTTTCATCAATATATTTGAGTAAAGATGAAACACCTTTCACGTGATCTTCAAGATTTTATTACTCAACAATCGTGAAGTGTGAGTTAAAGTAATTATATGTTGGTGAGAATAATAAATTTTATGTCGGTGAGAATAATATATTTTAAAAAGTAATGATGTGATTATAAATTTTATTTACATGTGAAATAAATGGTTCGTAGATATAAACGTGGGGTTGTTTTAACAAAATATAAACTCGTGGATCAATTTTTTTATTAGTAGGCGTTTGGACATGTGATACCATATCACGATATGGTATCGTTAGATGGAATCAGCGTTTGAACATGCGATTTTACGTTGATTCCATCTCATGATTCCATATCATGAGATGTGATTCCATATTCTCCAAAAATCATGATATTGAATCATATGGTAATACTGTATCATGATTTGAGTTATTTTAATACAAAAATTGATCCACGAGTTTATATTTTATTAAAATAACCTACATTTATATCTACTAACCATTTATTTCACATGTAAATAAAATTTATAATCACATCATTACTTTTTAAAAGTTATTATTCTTACAGACATAAAATTATTATTCTCACCAACATATAGTCACTTTAACTCACACTTCACGATTGTTGAGTAACAAAATCTTGAAGAGCCCGTGAAAGGTGTTCATTTTTACTCAAATATATTGATGAAACAATTACTTAAGTGGAGAAAAATAATTTCATAATAATTTATTATACGATTTTATAATTTTATGTTTATTTGTAAGATTGAATAAACAGTTGGGGTTATTTTAATAGTTTTAGAACTTATGGAATATTTATGTTTATTAAAAAATATACCACCAAAATTTCATATCGCATGTCCAAACAAAACTTCAATTACATCTCATCATGATTCCATATTATGATACTATATCGCATGGCAAACGGGCCCTTAAAATAACTCAAATCGTGATATGGTATACCCATATGATTCCATATCATAATTTTTGAAGAATATAGTATCACATCTCATGACATGGAATAATGAGATGAAATCAGCGTAAAATCACATGTCCAAACATTGATTCCATCTCACTATATGATATCGTGATATGGTATTACATGACCAAACACCTACTAAGATTTCTATTTTATTTATATAACATTATTATGGAATTTGAAATAACTTGGTTATGTCATTTTCAAAATATTTCAATTATAAAATTCAAATTCATAACTATCTTTTTTGTTTTGAAGAAAATGACTAAACTATATTCATAGTTACTATTTTTTAACCAAGTTTAAGGTGAGGGGAGTTTTGGCATGTGTAGTGTACATGTCTCAATGCGGCCTCATCCTCTGTTTGCCCTATACAAGAAGTGCTTCACTAGCGGCACTCAGAATGCTATCATCATCAACCGCCTTTTCACCTAACCCTAATCTGCCCATTAATTCACTACATTGCACCATGAATGAACTACCAACAAAACCCCCTAACTTTCCTTTCTTTTCTAACCCTAAGATTACTATTACCAATTTACCGCAAAATCTTGCACCCTCTAACTGTTTCTCTGCAACAAATCCTGTTCCCGTTCTGAAGGCTAATGCATCGAGGAACGAGGAGGTTGAAGGTAGCGTTTTGAGCTCCGAATCACAACTTGTGGTGGTTTCTTTCTACAAATTTGCTGATTTCCCTGACCATGCTGATTTGAGGAAACCATTGAAGGAACTCTGTGAAAAACTGGTAATTATTACCTTTTTACTTGCTTATAGTTAATATAGATCTGTTTTATTGTACAAAGATTAAATTTTTTCCCAGCTGAAGTTGTAGAAGTATTCCTGTTATTGCAGATTCAAAGTTGCAATACTGTTTAGTTGCGTATGGTAATTTATTTATTTGATGAATGCAGTGCTAAGTGTACCCTTGTTCTTTATCTAATTCATGTTTGGAATTGGGGCGTCTGCATATGAAGAGGAATATCTATTGTTCATTTTCTGCAAGCTTGCATAACTGCTTGCCTATTCTTTTTCTTGAAGTATGCACAAGTTTTTTTTTCTAGTTTAAGTGACCTGCTGTTGGACAGTATTTGATAGATAAACACTAGCTTTTATAACTATTTGACATAGGCCAGGAAGCTTTTGCTTTGATTTACATGTCAGAGATGACTTCTTTGTGTGTATTATGTTATGTTAGATGGATGATAAGCTAATTTTGTATCCTCCTTTTTGTTCGATTCAGAATAACTGGCAAAGTTGGTCGCAACTCGCAAGGAGCCTACTTCTGTTTTGCTATTAATTCCTGTTCAATAAATGCATGCTCCTTGATCCATTTCTGTTTGTTGATAACCCCTTTCAAATTTATCCTTAACCAGGTGTTTATTTTTTATTACATTAAAAGTTAGATGTTTTATAAAAGGAAGTGAGAAGAAATCTAGCTCGTTCTTCTTCTCAACATTTCTACTTGGTTCTGTCTATGATGGAATAGAAGCTGCCCATTGTTTGATGTATTCTCTGTATGGCTGGTCAATCCTTTTCCCTTTATTCAGTTTCTCTTCCAAGTGCAATTTTATTTGATAGTACATTTTCAATGTTACCTTTCCTCACTAAGCTGATCAAATTCAGCGTGTTTCAGGTGGTATTATTCTTGCACCTGAAGGAATCAATGGCAGCATATGCGGTACACGGGATTCAGTGGAAACTGTTCTTGCATTCATTCAAAGTGATGAGCGTCTGAAGGGGCTTAGATTGATCGAGTCACCAGTGAGCCCGGAGGAAGAGGCTCTTCATCATGGACATATGAGCAGCTCTCCTCTTGCAGCGGGTGAGGATGCTCCCTTTAGGTGGGATCACGTGAGGGTGAAGCTCAAAAAAGAGGTAAGTTCGCTGGCCAAGTGTGATGAAGTTGCCCGACGTTGAAGATACATGCCTTTATGCCCCTCATGTCCTGGAAGTTGCTTTATTGTACATCCTCTTAGCATTAAGCACTCATCATATGTTTCTTGAACAGATAGTTACACTTGGAATGCCTTCTGTTTCACCAATTGAAAGAGTTGGCAAGTACATTAAACCGACGGAGTGGAATGCATTGATTAGTGATCCAGATGTTGTAAGTTCCTTATTCAGTAACATCCTTATCCTTGTTCTGTTTAATTATTTAATCGATTCTTGAAGAATCTTATTTTGCATCAACATAAAAATTCTGACATGTAACTTACAACTTCAACTTGAGCCTAAAATTCATCTAGTTTGCTTCATATCCTATGGTTGAGTTGTGGTTAAAGTCATATCCTGTATTTTGTTTTTGGTACATAATATTCTGTATTTTGATTTTATGTTCCATTTGTATAAACCATCCTTTGTGGGTAATGTAGCTCATACCTTTGAAAATTGTCTGGACTTGTTTTTTCTACCAACAGAGCAGCATCCTTGCATTTGCCACATTGTTGGATGTCATCCCATTTATAGTATGCCTAGAGGTATCACGTAGGTTTTCGATGCATGGAGTAGACTTAATATTCTGTTTGGTCTGCCTTTTGGGTTGTCCGTAGACTTACAACCATGCCCCATACAGGATTGAAGGCTGGGCCAAGCAAATATCATATACCTACTTAATCTTGTTGTTTAGGGCATTCAGCCCCTTATCTGAACCAAAATTTGACTTAATTGGTACAATTGGTATTGTTTTTCCTTTACAGTGTTTTTGCAACATTCTGCTTTAACTATAATCTTTGCTTGTGGACTTATTTACTGTAGAAACAGCAAAATCCTGTCTTGTTTATGTTGCAATTCAGAATATTGAACTTGCTTGTACTTGGAGTGACCGAGTGAATTAGTGAGTAAGTGTTCATTTTATCTCCCCAGGGTACTCTTCATATTTTCCTTTTTTTAAAAATAAATAAATGTAGAACTCAATATTTCCTACTTGAGCCAACAAGTCTTTTGCCTCTACCCCCAAAATAAAGCAAGGCATGTTGTAATGGCAATTAAGGAAAACATAAAGAGGAGAAACAAGGGCATAAGTATATGGAATATCATGAAGTGTTGTGATTAGTTTGGGAAATATCTCATTCAAGGTCGGTGGTGGAAGGAGAGTACATTTTTGGGGACAGCTGTTGTGGGGACACATTCTTGAAAGATGAATTTAGAGATTGTATAGAATTTCTTAGAGGTTTACAGGGTGGAGAGACATTTTGGGACTTGAAAAATTTATAATCATGTTAGTGAACAATTGATGAATCATACAAATCAGTTTTGTACCGGATCAAAAGGGTTGTCTGATTTACAGTTATAGTCGTCAGGCCTCTATATAAAAACATTTCATTATAGTTGCCAAGTTTTCTTTGGAAGCTATTTTTGATGTTATATTTTACCTTTTTATAATAATGGTTTACCTATAACAATAGCCGCCATCATTATACCAATACACTTTCTTATAGAATTAGCTCTATTTAATGCCCTAATCAAATATTGATTAATTTTTCCTTTAATTAATGATGCTAATTTTGATTGATGGAAGAAAAGACTTATCTTTTTGCTGAAAGTTTGGACGGATATTCTCCTATGTGGTTTGCGAGCTATCGCATAGGAGCGAGGGTTTTACCCTGTGCGCAACAAAAGGGTAGCGGCTGCGGGTTTCCCTTGTCATCAAAAAAAAAAAGAAAAAGAAAGTTTGGACGGATATTTTAAAATTCAAGCATTATTTTTCCATGAAGATATTGGAATCTGCAGAACAAGTGGCCATTACAAATTTCTTCTAATGAATTTGATATGTTTTAAAATTTTCAATTAATTTTAAAATTGCGTATATGCTATAAGAGAGTTTAATTGTTTATAGGAAAAATACAACTAGTGATGAATTAGCTTTTTTAAAATTTAATTAAGCGAACACAAATATCTTTTGAGATTTTAAATTTATATATATATTTTCTTTTACAAAAAGTCAAGATAACCGGCCCTTTGCATATCCTCTCTAGAACAACCAAATAAGGTCTAAATGTCAAATGTTTTTATTATGTGTATAACAATCATACTCTATAGCAGCCAAAAAAAGGGTCAGGACAAACGTCACCATCATAGAGAGGTCTGACGGTATATTACAAGGACCTATATGTGCTTTTGACCTGCCCAAGTGGCGATGGAGTTGCACGAAAAGGGCTGTGCATGAGATTTTGTTTGACTTGGTAACTTATATAGCATTTTAGAACCATTTTCTTCTTCTTATGAAATGCCCAAATATCACTAGTATGAAGTTTAATAGTAGAAGAATAATATGCTTAAATGCATAGTTCTTTTTGCAGTTATAGTTATATTTTATGCATACATATATACACTTCTAATTGCTTCATTGCTTGTATTTCAAAATGTATGAAAATTTCTCTGTATCTTCTACAAATAACTTCAGCATGCTGGTCCATCTAATGCCACAAGTGAACCCAGTTTCTCCCGGTTGACTATTTGCACAAATAACTGGAATAGACTTTGAAAACCAACTCAGCTTATTGGTGAACATGCTTGGTATCAGTGTTTAGGTTTATACATATTCGAGGTATTGCTATCCTGATATACAAATGAAGTTATCACATGCAAAACTCGACATTGTAATATTGGGAAATTCTACTTTTTTAAAAGGGAGGAGTTTGGGATTGCTCATTCTTTATGGATTTTAATTATTATCAAGTATAGGAATTTGTTACCCGTTCCTGATACATCCATTGTCTAGGTTCTTTTGTTTGAAATGTAATTCTTGTAAATCTACTTCTTAAAGAAAATTGACTGCAAAAGACATGCTATCCCTCCCAAAGACCAACTATAGAGGCAAGTAAGTGCGCGTTTGGCCATGTTTCATTGAGAAATTAAAAAAAAGCAGTTTTTGTTTTTAAAGTGAAATGATAATTGAAAATTGAAGCTGTGGTTGACCATGAATACAAATTGGAGTTCAACTCCCCAAAAAAAAATTGACAACTTTTCATGGTCAAATGCCTCCTAACCTACTCAAGAGAACTGTCTTGATTTTCTTTGATGACAGAAAACTACTTTGATTTTCAATTGTGATCCTTCACTAAATTTCAGTATTACTCAATTAGGTTGTGATCGATGTTCGCAATGACTATGAAATTAGAGTTGGGAAGTTCAAGGGGGCAGTTGATCCTTGTACCACAGCATTCCGGGATTTTCCATCATGGGTGGAGGATCGTTTTAAACTTGCTGATTCAGGAGACAAGTTGGAGTCATCTGGTTCTGCTGGAGCATCAGATAAGCTGACAAAGGAAAAAGGAAACAAAAAGGTTCCCCGAGTTGCAATGTACTGTACAGGTGGAATTCGATGCGAGAAAGCTTCAAGTTTTCTCCTCGCCAAAGGTTTTGATGAGGTAAAAATTAAATCAAAATGGTTTATTCGTAAGGGTTTTTCAGGAAACTGCAAAGTATACGGCACATGCGTTTCTCTCTTATCATTGCATTGTATGTAATATGTATAGTGGAATTTGAGTGCTGTATCCATGTGTTCTTTAGAACCACCAGCACCTCCAGCCCCCCCCCCCCCCCCCCCTCTTCTGTGCTGGCAAATCAAATTAACTGAGAGGTGAAAAAGAGAAGCCATTGGACGTAGGTTGCCTCTATATTTTTTGCTATGCCAGTATAATGAAATCTCAGCCCATCAAAGACGAAAGAAGTAGGGACATACACAAATAGGTTCCAACAAGTTGAGACTTTTTGATCCCCATGTTGTAAGTTGCTCCACTAGCAAATTCTTCAAAAACCATAATGTGCAAACCCATGTTTTCAAGAATTCTATGGTTATAACTTCATCAAAAGAATTCTATGGTTATAACATGGTAGTGTTTTAATTGCTCAGACGGTCTTGTTTAACACCGATTCTTACCAGGTTTATCATCTAGAAGGTGGGATTTTAAGGTACCTGGAGGAAGTTCCCAAGACAGATAGCCTTTGGGAGGGGGAATGCTTTGTATTTGACAAACGAGTTTCTGTTGAGCATGGTTTGGTGCAGGGAACATTCAAACTTTGTTATGGATGCAAGAAACCAGTGAGCGATGCCGATATGGAATCCCCAGAATGGGAGTATGCCGTCTCTTGTCCCTACTGCTTTGCATCAAAATCTGAGGAAGAAAAGGAAAGGGCAAGAGCTCGACAAAGCCAGTTTGAGAAATGGGGTATCATTGGTGGTCCAGACAAGGGCCGCAGACCAGCAAAGACGGTGGATATCAATGGGAATTCTGCTGCTACTGAGATGTCAAAATCGTTATAGCCATAATGGCGGCCTAAGAATTGGACTTGTTTTGTAGCATTTTTCTTTTGGAGAGTGAGATTTTCTATCTTCTGTAGGAACTAAAGTTTAAAAGTAACATTTCTATGAATGGCAGTCACTGTTTTGACAATAAATAAAGGTCACTAGTTTAATTAAAGGGAAAATTTTGTACATGTCCAATAATTGGGCCGGAAATTGAGTGGCAATAATGAGTCTGAAAAAGAATAGTAGGGCCAAATTTCATCAAATAGGGGTGGAAGAAGAGTATTTTAAAATTATATTTAGTACTTTAATGACAATTTTTGAAGAGCATTTTCTGTTAATCAAAATGGTGTTTATCCCTTCGAAGTGGACAGTATGCTTTTATTTAACTATTTTAAAATTATATTATTGTTAAATATAAATATACAAATTTAACATGATACATGAATAATCAAATGGTAGATAATTTAATATTCACCAATAGCATGGATCAAAATTGCGTTTGAATATTAAGATGTGTATTTACACGTAGATGTATGAATAGAAATACACATTAAATATTGAGATGTCGTGTTAAGATTTTCATACTAAATAATTAAAATTTTATTTTTCTAACACCTTTATGTATACAATAAAAAATTTTTTTTTTTAGTTGATTGTTAAAAAATTTAATAAAATATTAAATTAATCTAATACTTATATATTGACAAAATATTTTCTTAAAAATTATATGGTGATTGGTGATAGTGATAGCTAACGGTTGTGAATACCGATTGAGGATAATGTCGGCTAATGGCACGATTTGGATAGTAGCCATTAGTGATGGTGATTTACAATAACGATTGATGATGATATTATTAGCGGCAATTGATGATTCGTTGTGATGGACGATAGTGATATTTAATAAAGTTGATGAATAATGATAGTGTTATTGATATTAATATGGTGACTTATGGTGGTGATTCTTGATTATTATGGTAATAATGGTTTGTGATGATGATAGTAAATCTGCTAGTGATAGTGACGGAAAGTAAATGATCGTAAAAATTATAAACGTGGCTCAAATATGCCATCGAACTTTCAGAAAAGGCTCATTTATGCCATCAGTTAAATGTTTGGCTCATTTATGTCATTATCGTTAAAGAAAAGACTCATTCATGCCATTATTTTTTAACGGTGGTTTTGCAAAACCATTTTTGCCACGTGGCCAATTATAATTCGACCACGTCATCATTTTTTTTAATAAAAAAATCAAAAAAAATTCCATTTTATTCAGAATTTTGATTTTTTTTATTAAAAAAATTGATGACGTGGCCAATTATAATTCGGCTACGTCATCAATTTTTTTAATAAAAAATCAAAAAAAATTAATTCAATTTTTTTCAAATTATGATTTTTTTAATTATAAATATTGATGACGTGGTCGAATTATAATTGGTCACGTGGCAAAAATAGTTTTGCAAAACTACCGTTAAAAAATAATGGCATGAATGAGCCTATTCTTTAATGATAATGACATAAATGAGCCAAACTTTTAACTGATGACATAAATGAGCCTATTCTAAAAGTTCGATGGCATATTTGAGACTTTTCCCTCTTTTTTTTTACCGTTTGTTTTCTTTTATTTGAGACTTTTAGCACAATGACTTATACTATTAAAGTTGCATAAGTTTTTGTATGTCAAAGAATTCTAAACCTAAAAGAGTTTTATTCTTTATAATCTAAAAGGGTTTCTAAAAGAGTTTTATTCTTTATAATCTAAAAGAGTCCTAAACCTAATTAATGTGAATTTTTAAACCTAAACTATAACAAAACAAAGAAAATACATACTTTATAAAGAATAAATTTAACCTAAAATATTCACTCCAATAAAGACGATTTCATCCATCAAAGATGGCAGTGAATACAGAAGAACGGTCAATTCCTTATGATATTACCATCCAAATTTTCTTTTGGCTTCCTGTTAAGTCTTTAATGCGTTTTAGGTGTGTTTCAAAGTTTTATAATACAATTTGAAACCAGAATTTCGTGGATCTCCATTCATCCAATTATCCTAAGATCAATCGTGGCGATACCAAGTTGATTACATGCATACACAACGTTTGTTACTTTATAGAAAAGCATGATGGAAAAAACACTATCAAGTTTTATCAAATTGAGTATTTTTATAAGTTAAATAATCACATTAACATTCATTTTAGGGATTTTAGATGTCATCTTTGTTTCGATTACAATAATGGTTTGTTTTGCACGTGGGGTATGCAATATATTGCAATCTCCAATCATTCTACCGGAGAAGTAAGACGTCTTCCCTACTTGAAATGTTTTGATGCTCCTGTGAGGAGTTAAAGTTTATATGTTCAATAGGTTTTGAGCCCAAAGAAAAAAAGTATAAAGTTGTTTTGACTATTGATATTGAAGAAGGATTATCAAGAGCATGGATTTTTACTTTAGGTGTAGATACTTCATGGAGGGAGATGATTTAATATAACGAACATGATTTTATTATTTCTCCATGCAAAACCGCAATTTGCATTAGTGGGATCATCTATCGTTTTAGCTATTCTCTGGGTTGTATAGTTGCGTTTGATGTTAAATCAGAAAGTTTCACAAGTATCACAACGTCGATTGAATTTCGTAATGGTTTATGTCAAAGTGGATATGAGGACTATATGCTAATAGATGCAAATGGAAAATTAGGAATTCTGACTTTTCCATCGTCTCGACGTACGGATTACTTAGATTTTTGATGAAGAATGAGAACATCAAATATTTCAATTTCCTTTAGGATGGAAAATGTGTTGAAGGAAGCTGATGGAACGGGTCAAAGGAACAGGTTCGGTGAACAGGTCTGACGAGTTAGAGTTTGAGTTACACTAGGACTAGACTATTCAATCCTAATTTATGTATAAGTCTATACTGTGTACGACTAGGATAAGCTGTATATATTATATTTGTGTTGTATTAGGATTCCTAGTGTAGCTAGTGTATGACTCTTCTCCTATATAAGGAATATGTAACTCAATTATTCAATTATCAATACAATCCTTGATTCTTCACATATCTGTGAGAATTCTTCATGGTATCAGAGCAATAAAGCTTTTCCGCTCTTTTAACGTATTAGATCTAACAAAAAAAAATATAGATATCAAACCACAATGGCCCCTTCTACCAACACTCTTTCGACCTCTTCACTTCATCACCTTATTTCGTCCTGCTCCATTAAACTTAAGCCGAAAAACTATCTTCTATGGAGGACACAAATGACTCAGTTGATTCAAGTGATGAGATTAACCTATCTCATCACAGAACCACGTAAAGAGACATGTTTCACTGAACAGACTGCTGAGAAAACTGTAGCAGGCGAGAAGGGTGCAGAAGACAACAACATTGTTGATGATTGGGAGGAAAAGGACGTGTTACTAAGGAGTTGGATATCAGACACCTTGACAGAAGAAAGCATGTACTTGATTGTAGGCTGCTCAACTGCCAAAGAGATGTGGGAATGCTTGGAAGAAGCATATCTTCAAGCAACAAAAGATAAGGAGTTCCAGCTCAAGCAACAACTGCAAAGTGTAAAGTTAGGAACCAAACAAATTGATGAATACATTAAGGAATTCAAAGGCATATGTGATGGCCTTGCAGCCATTCACAAGCCTGTAGATGAGGATAGCAAAGTGATTAATTTTGTTAGAGGTCTAGGTCTTAAGTACAAGACCTTCAGAACTGTCATGTTAGGTAAGGCACCGTATCCTACTTTTAATCAATTTATTAATGCTCTTAGGGGTTTTGATATGAGGGGGGATGAAGACGAAGTGCTTCAACAAAATCATAACATGGCATTCTCTGCCCAAAGAGGCAGGGGAAGAGGAAATTACTCTCAAAGAAGAGGAAAAAGTAATTTTAATTCTAGAAGAAGAGGCTTTAAGCCTGCTGGACAGGGAACAGGTTCTTATAACAGCAGAAACGGACCTGGTCCTCAGAACAGTCCTTCAAGTGAAAGTCATGAGAGGAATAATTCTAATGCTTGTCAAATTTGTGGTAGGAATAACCATACTGCTCTTAAGTGTTTTTACAGGTGGGATTACTCTTACCAAGCTGCAGATGAGCTACCACAAGCATTGGCTGCTACTAATCTTCAAAACACTGATGACACTTTGTATGTGAACTCAGGAGCAAGTAGTCATATGACACATAACTCAGGTATCCTAACTGATCTTAAACACTACAATGGACCAGATAAAATTATTGTTGGGAACGGATCAAAGTTAAACATAACACATGTTGGGAACACATCCAGATCAGGTCTAAAATTAAAGGAAGTTCTTGTAGTCCCTAAGATTAATAAGAATTTACTCTCAGTTAGTAAGCTTGCAAAGGATAATTATTGCACTCTTGAATTTGATGAAACTAACTTTGTTGTAAAGGACAAGAAGACAAGGGCACTGCTGGCCAAGGGAACTAAAAGGAATGGACTCTATGCTTTGGAAGATAACAATCTCTATGCTTTAACTGCTGCACACGATTGGAACACGTCAGACAACATGTGGCATACTAGATTAGGACGTCCTAGTTTGAAGTCTTTAAAGTTTTTGAATAATAATAGTTGCATCAATGTTAGTAGTTGGAATAAAATGCCTACTGTTTGTTCTAGTTGTCAGTTGGGAAAGAGTTGTAAACTTCCTTTTGGTTTGAGAAATAAAATTGAGAAAGACCCTTTATTGAAAATCCATTGTGACTTATGGGACCAACTCCTGTCGAATCTTCACAACATATGAAATATTATGTCGTTTTTGTTGATGATAACACAAGATATACATGGATTTATCCACTGAAAAAGAAGTCTGAATTCTTTGAGGTCTTTCTAAAATTTCATAAAATGGTGGAAAAATAATTTTCTAAAGAGATTAAGATTTTTCAGTGTGATGGAGGTGGTGAGTTTATCCAAACAGACTTCATTAAGCATTTGGAAGACCATGGCATTGTGAGATATGTTTCATGTCCTAACACACCTGAACAAAATGGAGTTGCTGAGAGAAAACATAGGCATATTGTGGAGACTGGTCTAACTCTACTACTTCATGCTAATCTACCTTTGTTTTTATGGGCTGAAGCTTTCCTCACTGCAGTATTTCTCATCAATAGATTGCCTTCATCAGTCCTAAAAATGGTTACTCCATTTGTTAAGTTGTATGGGGAACAACCTGATTACAACAGTCTAAAAGTGTTCGGATGTAGATGTTTTCCATATATCAAGGGCAACAATAAGTTCAGTCCAAAAGACCTATCCTTGTGTGTTCATTGGGTACAGCAGCTTACACAAAGGATATAGATGCTATCATCCCTCTACAAGAAGGGTCTACATATCCAGACATGTTGTGTTTGATGAAAACACATTACCTTATGTGGCTTCAAAGCAATCTCAGACTAACATTGATGTCTCACCTCACCTTGCTACTTTTGTTGAATCTTTCTCTAAACTGCAGGCACATGATAACTGTGATTCAGGAAAAGTACAGGCTGCTAGTCCACTGATTGCTAGCAATAATGCTGCTACACCTCATGTACTCATTGATAATGAGAGTATTTTTGACCTCTCAGGCGCAGGATCAGATGCTGAGGAACAGGTTGAGGTTGATGATCCGTACAACAGTATTGAAAGTTCAGCTGCAGATGTTGAATCTGCCAGCAGTAGTGAGGAACAGGTTGCTCTTACAGGTCCATCCAATGATCGTCATCACAAAACCACTCTAGTTGATGTACCAGTTGACCATCAACTTGACAATGCTACACTACAGTCCACTACCTTGGGTGATGTACCAGTTGAGGTACTTTCTGCACCACAAGGGCATCATATGATCACCAGGAACAAGGCGAAGGAACAGCACTTGTCACTTGTTGCTCGCAGCAGCGCAGAAATTGTCAGAGAATCAAATACTACTAAGGAAGCACTACAATTACCCCATTGGCTTGCAGCAATGCAGGAAGAGATTGATGCTTTACATACTAACAAGACATGGATTTTGGTGCCCAAATCTCCTAGTATGAACTTGGTTGGATCAAAATGGTGTTCAAGACAAAATTAAAAGCTGATGGAACAGTAGATAGATACAAGGCCAGACTTGTGGCAAGGGGATTCTCGCAGCTTGAAGGGATAGATTTTGAAGAAACATTCAGTCCTGTGGTTAAAGCAACAACTATTAGGGTGGTTCTATCCATTGCTGTCAGTTCGAAGTGGGAAATTAGACAACTCGATGTCAAAAATGCCTTTCTCCATGGCTTCTTCCAAGAGGAGGTGTACATGAGTCAACCTCCTGGTTTTATTGATCCCCAGTATCCTCAGCATGTATGTCTGCTTAAAAAGGCATTGTATGGTCTTAAACAAGCACCAAGATCCTGGTTTGATAGGTTTAGCATGCATCTCTTACACCTTGGTTTCACTTGTAGTAAGGCTGACCCTTCCTTATTTGTTTTGAAAACTCCCAAAGGCAAAATATTTCTCTTGTTATATGTGGATGATATTATTGTCACAGGAAGTAATCCATCTCAGGTCTCAGAATTGGTTCTACAACTTGGGAATGAGTTTGCCATGAAAGATCTTGGCCATTTACACTTCTTTCTTGGAGTTGAGGTTAAGTATTTTGATGGGGGCATCCACTTAAGCCAGAGTAAGTATGCTGCTGAGCTGCTACACAAGACTGGAATGACTTTTGCAAAGGCTATAGCCACTTCTTTGGCTCAGAAGCATGGTCTACATGAAGCTGTGGGAAGTCTGGTTGAAGCATCTTTTTACAGAATGATAGTAGGGAGTCTTCAATACTTGACTCTCACAAGACCAGATATTACTCATGCTGTGAATTTAGCAAGCCAATTTATGCAAAATCCGAATAGTGCTCATCTTCAAGGGGTGAAAAGAATTCTCAGGTACATCAAAGGCACTCTGCACTTTGGACTTAGACTTATTTCACAATCACCATGTAGGTTGTATGGGTACTCTGATGCTGATTGGGGAGGTTGTACCACAACTAAGAGATCCACTACGGGCTATAGCATCTACCTAGGTGCAAACTGTATTTCTTGGACCTCCAAGAAATAGTCCACAGTTGCTCGTTCAAGTGCTGAAGCTGAGTATAGAGCACTTGCCTCCACTGCATCCGAGATGACATGGATCATGTATCTACTTCATGATCTTGAGGTGTTTCTTCGATCTGTACCTACATTATATTGTGACAACATGAGTTCTTTGTACTTGACAGTTAATCCAGTTATGCATGCTAGAACTAAACATGTTGAAATGGACTACCATTTTGTTCGTGAGAAGGTGGCTAGAGGACAACTTGTTACTCAATTTGTGAGGTCTAAGGATCAGTTAGCAGATATTCACACAAAAGCATTAACCAAACAGGTTTTTGCTGAGTTTCGTCGCAAGCTAGGAGTTACAGTTCCTCCACTCACTAGCTTGAGGGGAAGTGTTGAAGGAAGCTGATGGAACGGGTCAAAGGAACAGGTTTGGTGAACAGGTCTGACGAGTTAGAGTTTGAGTTACACTAGGACTAGACTATTCAATCCTAATTTATGTATAAGTCTATACTGTGTACGACTAGGATAAGCTGTATATATTATATTTGTGTTGTATTAGGATTCCTAGTGTAGCTAGTATAGGACTCTTCTCCTATATAAGGAATATGTAACTCAATTATTCAATTATCAATACAATCCTTGATTCTTCACATATTTGTGAGAATTCTTCAAAATGAACATATATAATTGAGTTCCAAAAGGATTTGCAAGTATGGTGGGGAAGAAATTGTATTTGCAATAAACAAGACATCAAGTGATGTTTTAGTTTATCTTTTTTATAATGTCAAGAATAAGAGTTGGAGATATCTTGCAGTACACGAATTTCCTTATTGGGTTGAAAATATTTTTACATATAGTGAAAGCCTCTTTTCTTTGAAAAATATTGGCTTACCAACCACAACCTAGTTTGACTTTTTCTTAAAATTGATCTCAATTGCTAATGACATACTTGTCTAGATGATCATTCTATAAGTTGAAGTATTCGATTGATATAATAGATATAAGTTGAGGTATGCATATTCAAAGTTGAAGTATTTTAGTTATGATCAATGTCTATTTCTAGAGTTACTTTCTTTTTCTCTTTTGTAATTCTTTCTATTTGATTTTTAATTGTACTTGTTCTATCAGTCAAATGTTTGATCCAGTTATTAAGACAATTAAAAATGTGTCTTCTTGTTCTAGGATCCTTTATTTTTGTTTTATTTTAAATCATTGGGTTTAGACATTACTTTGATGCTTTTTAATCCTTTCAAAATGGCAACAACATACCCTTTTTGCAATTTCTATGAAAGAATCCTAAAAGCTGATGTCAAGTCAAGTTGGAATAAATAGTAACATGTCCACGTGGACATATATATACCTTTAAAATATACTATTAAATAGGTAAAATGTTCTTTCCAAAAATTTGTCACGATCCAGGAGTACCCTCTCTTAGCATATCATAACATAAAGTAATAGAAACGATGCGGACTTTACAACTTTATCCATACCATCAAAGTCTTTTATAAAAGCAAGCAGAAGTCTAGACTTGTCTTAATTAGCCATCTATTGCAATTCTTCAATCAAAATAGGGACATAACCCTTACAACATAGTCTAAAAATGAAATGATAGACATGAAACTACAAATGACTCTTCCGTCACCGAATCTTGAGGACTTACCACAAGTTAGGAGAATAATTAATCCAAGCTTGAACTAATAGAAGATCACCTCAAGAGCCGGACCCTACACTTATTGAAACTGTAGAAAATATGGGTTAGCAGAAAAATCATGCATAAAAACCTTGAAAACATGTATAAAAAAAAAGAGGGACATTTTAGTTGGAACATAGCCATAAGCATAACCTCTGTCATAGGCATAATGTAACCATTAGACATCATAAAACATAGTTCATATACACAGTCAACACTTAGTTCTTTATGTCATAACGGAACCATCTCATAGGTAACCCTAAGTTGTACTTGTGCAATGCATTGATAAGATCACATAATCACATTCACACTAAGTACCACATTTAGACCATCATAATCATTCTTACCATCTTTTGGTCTCTTCCTTAGCGTATTACTCATAGGCAAGGATATATTCATGTTCAACAACTCATATCAAGGAAAATAACTCATAGCAACAATCCACATTAAGCATACATCATTTCATAAACCTTCATAACATAAGAGGAGCATACCATAACTATTCTCAAAGCGTACTTGTGCATGCATAGATGGAGTCCCGTACCCCCACCCACACTAAGTAGAGCTTCTTGAGGAGCCATGGTTCATAATTCATGTTCCTTCACGGTGGGAATAAGCCTTAACCGACATAGACCATGTGAGCTTAACATGGAATTCGATTTGTCATGCCCTCCACACCGAAAATAGGTGTCCTACTTGCCTTAGGTAGATATAAAGTTTATTATCTTAGATGGATCCACTAGCGAAAGACCTATGTGGGCACATAGTTATGGAATAAGGAGATTGCTAATAGAAACCCATAAGGTAGAAGGTTTCCATCTCATGAGATATATGTTTTGGGAACCCGGACTTACTGGCTTAGAAAGAACCCATTATCCGGACTACTGTTGTAAAGTTTTCATCTCATATTCAATATCCTATCGGTTCTAAGCACAATTCCCATTAAATTCATATTAAGTCTTGACTTAGGTTCATGTTTATGGAATAATGTCTTAACAATCAATCCAATCTAATATCATGATATAACTCATAGATTCAAGAGGTGAGAATTGCTTTCAACCTTAGAATCATTATTATGTGAGGAAACCTTTCACATTATGTTCATTGGATGTTCATGAAAATAGTCTTTCCATCAACACAACAAGATTATCATGGTCATAGAGATTTCATTCATAGTCATGTATAAGGGTGTATATGAGAATAACTTTTCAACAACACCATAGTTACATCATAATCATGCTCATGCATGGAGTGTGTATTTGAGAATGTCATTTTAATAACACAAAACAAATATCATCGTCATAGACATTTCGCTTTCAAAATGTTCATAAAGCATGCACATAAATCTCAAAATCATGCATAATTCTCATATATTACATTCAAGGATCATAGATCACATTAAATCAACACATCTAGAATTTATTACATTAGACATGAATATAATCATAATTCAAGTAGTTCAATTATCATGTACTCATATTATAGGTCATGTGGGTAAAGTCTTTCCACAATAATGACATACAATTCAACGTACATAACAGTTCCCTCTTAAAGTCTTAACATTCTTAGCTCATTTATATTAGCTTTTACCCTTAAAGACCTAGAAATCATCTTCATGCTACTAGCAATACTCTCAAGCAATACCTCACATGTTCATCATGTATGCCTAATTCACAAGATAATATAAATATATGCTTCATTCTTAACCAATTATAGTCATATAGCATCATGTAAACCCAATCTCAACACTACTAAACCATAATCCATCATATAAATCCTAATCTAATAAGTTCATGTCTACAAGCTTCACTTTTAAGCAATTCATGTCTAGGTGCTCTAATCTCAAGCAATTCATAAAGAAACTCATCAATCTTAGAAGGTCACATTTAAGCCCTAAATTTATCCTCTTTCATGGCATATCACTAAACTTTATCAATTTCACCCTTGAATCTTAGGTTAATCAAGAATACATGTATAATCATACTAAAATCATGCAATTACATCATAATCAATCATAAACAACTATTATTCACTTAACTGGATCAACATGCAACAATACCCAAAATGTAGGAGGGAACCCTAACTATGATTGGGGATTCATCTTCACAATTGGGGGAAAAGTAGGGGAATTCATGGATTATTGGAAAATTCACCATAAAACCGTATAAAATAATCAATATATTCATAAACAAACATACTTCAATCATTAAAAATGAATTTGAAAGGAATCCATGAGATTGAAGTCAAATCCTAACTTTTGGAATTTCTAGCTTTGAAATTGTAGATTTTGAAGGGGCTCTATGGATGAATTCTATCCATAGATAAATAGATACCATACCTAGGTGAAGAATTCCCACGAATTTGAGGAGAAAATCTTGTTTTTTTAACCCTAGCTTCCACATTCTTCTTCTTCTTCCTTGGAGTTCTAGAGAAAAATATTTGGAAAAAGTTGGTTATTGATTTGGATTTTTGGGATTTTTTTTGAAGTGAATGGGTTCGTGATGACTTAAAAAGGCTTATATAGGTGTATTAATACTTTACAAAATGACCTCACTTAATACTAACTAAAATAGAATTAACCTAAGCAACCCTTAACTTTAACCAAAATGTGACAACTTGCAGGCCCTATCCACGACCACCACTTAAGAGCGTGGACTGACCCATGGCCAGTACTGGTGGAGCATGAGTTGGGGTCTGCATCATTGAAAATTGTTCTTGATCCACGAGGCCTTCACCCATGGAGAGAGGACCACCTTATGGGGCGTAGGTCCCTTCGTGGGTCATTATTTTGGGCAGTTTTGAGGGGAGTTCCTGAGTCCTCCTTAAAGGACTCTTGCTTGGTCCTTGGGGGGGAGGGTTTCTTACCTTGACGTTTAATCCCTAAATCCTTTTTTCTAAGTACGAGAAGCACATTTTTACGACTTTAACACTTACAACAAGCTCTAGTTAAGCCTCCAAGTTTCGAGTGTGTTACACTTGCTCTTAGATGACTCCAACTTGATTTTTTGGTAAATGAAGTCGAGGAAGAGAATGTTGCGTTTGTGGTGTCTTTACTCTAATTTTGATATCTTTCTTTGTAGTCATATATTATATCTTTAGTATTTGTCCCACGTTTGTTGTACCATATTTTCAGTAATTCCTAACGATCAATCTCTCTCTCTATATATATATCTTTTAAATAGTACTATCATTTGAAAGAATATTTTGAGTATTGAACTTTAGTTTTGGGCAATTTTAAGGAGAAACTTTAGGATTTGGCGGGGGGTGGGGGGGTGGGGGGGATTTTAACTTTGATATTTTTTCGCTATTTCACTAATTATTTGTTTATTATCGTATTTTAAAAGTAGAATTTGAGGGAATTTTCTAGCTTTAGAAATCATTTTTCTTTGATTTGGAGGTTGGTTCAAATTCGATTTTTAATAGGAAATTTGAGATCCTCGTACCATGGGTAAACTGAATTTAAAATAGGGTAAAGTGTCTAATATATCCCTCAACTTTGTCATTTGGAGCTAATATGTCCCTCGTTATTAAAGTGACTCATATATACACTAACCGTTATACAAACGGCTCACATATACCCTTACCGTTACAATATTATTCCCACATGCTAGCTAGAACTAGCAAAGTTCAAAATCATTTAGGGGTATATATGATCCTTTTAGCAAAGTTCAAGGTAGATTTTAATCTTTTTCATACATAAATTATTTTTTTGACCTCTTTGATTATCATTATTTGAGTTTCTTATTCTTATTTTATTTTTTTCTTTTATTCCTTAATGTAAGAAAAAAATTAAAACATTTTTTTTGGCTATATTATAATTTAAAACTTTTTTTCGGCTATACTGTAATTTAGTTTTTGTATTTAAATTTTCTTTTGGGTCATCTATAATAAATTTTACAAAAATATTAGTGAAACATAAATAAATTTGACCATCAAAATAATAAATCTAAATTAGTCATTAAGACAAAAAAAAGTCAAAAAAATATATGTTTGAGGAGGATTAAGTATACCTATATGGGACATATTTTGTTTTAAAATATTATTAAAAAATTAAAATTAAAATTAAGTTTTATACTTCTATTAGAGAAAAGGGTATATGTGAGCTATTTCTATACCAGTAGGGGTATATATGAGTCACTTTCATAATAAGAGGTATATCAGCTCTAAATGACAAAATTGAGAGGTATATCAGACCCTTTTCCCTTTAAAATAAAAAACTACAATTTTGAAGTTTATCAATAGGGTTATGTACTTACAAATACGTACACATATGTGATTACGCATTTGAACAGTTGGAATTATCCGGAGACAAGACCTTAAGGAATGGTAATTTCGTAATTTGATCTTTCTAAAAATACAATTGAATTTCTTGCATTTTAAGAAAATACAAGAAGAATTCACTTAAAACCAAATCTGCTTCATGGATTATACTTTCCATAATCACATGTACTTTAAACATTTTAAGAAAAAACATAAAGAATTCACTTGGAACCAAATTAACTTAAAATCAAATTTGCTTCATGGATTATATTTTCCATAATCACAATTGTACTTTTAACATTTTAAGAAAAAAAATGAAGAATTTACTTAAAACCAAATCAACTTAAAAACCAAATCTGCTTCATAGATTATACTTTCCATAATCACAATTGTACTTTCAACATTTTAAGAAAAAACATGAAAAATTCACTTGGAACCACACCTGGACTTTTAGCTTCTTTTTTTTTTAAAAAAAAAAAAAGATATTCATGAATTATGTTTTTCAAAATCATAGTTAAATTTTAAGCATTTTAAGAAAATTTATAAAGGATTCACTTGGAAACAAATCTGCTTTATTTATTAAAAACACAATTAAAAATTTAACATTTTAAGAAAATACATGAAGAATTTTCTTGGAACCAAATCTGCTTCATGGTTTATGTTTTTCAAAACTATAAATGGTTTCTTAGTAATTTTTTTAAGAATATACATAAATAATATACTTAATTATATGGTAATAACATTCTTAGACATCTATATAAATAAATTTATATTCTTTCATTTCACTTGCTCAATCATAGTCTCTTCTCTCTCAAATAAAGTGTTCCTTTTTATTGAGTGTATACAAAATATGTCTAATGACATGGAATTAAGTGATGATAGTAATAGAACAAATCGCTTTTATAAAAAAATAGCAAGTTTGTCTAAGAAAGCACAAGAATTATCAATTTTGTGTGATGTACCACTTGGGCTAATTATTTTTGATTCGAAAGAAGTTATTTTTTGGCCAACTGAAACTCAAGTTAAGGAAAGATTCGAGAAGTATTTAAGTTTTCCCGAGTTTCTAAGGATGCCTAATCTAGTTACGCATGAATCCAATCTTGACAAAATGATGAAGGCTCAAGAAGAAAACATCATAAAAATGGAAGAAAATAATAAGGAGAAAAAAATGGAGTTATTGTTTAATGAAGTTGTTGAGGGAAATAGCTTTTATGAACTCGATGCTGAAGAACTTAAAGGTCTGATAAATATGGTTGCTCTTAAAAAGACTAAAGTTGATGAGCGAAAGAAGCAACTCTACATGAACAAGATGAGTCAATAGAAGGTAATGACAACAATATTGGGGAGAACAAGGATGAGCGTCTCAAAAATTAATTATGTTTAAGCATTTTGTATTTTTCTTGTTGAGTCAATTTTAGTTTCATATTTATTTAATGTTTTCTATTTCGTATTTTAATCTATTTTTATTTTCATGTTGTTTGTTTTATTGATTTATTGAATTTCTTTATTTTACTGAATTATTGTCCAATCAATAATTTTATATGCGTAAGATTTGATTAACTCTTCCCTTAATGATTCTCCACTATTTTTTTTATTTTTTTTTCCTATTATATAGAAAGGAGAGTTTCAAACTTCAATATGATTGGTTTTTGCCATATTAGAAAAGCTCATGAAGTTGTAATTAATGTTTAGTATTACGGTATTTGCTATCCTTCTTAATTATACCTTTTCTTCTTTAGACAAAAATATTAACTGACATCTCCATAATGACACATATATAAATATTTATTTAATATAAGTGGGCCCCCACCAACTTTGTCGTGTTGGCTGATCTGCGTTTCTTTTTATATTTTTATTATCACGGCTCACCTTTTTTTTTAAAATTACATATTTAAAAAATAAAAATAAAGTAGATATTAAAATAATTAACAATTTAGGATACAGAGAGAAATATATAATATGTAAATATACTTTACAATAATACAAGTAATACTATAAATTACAATGATTAACAACTTAAATATTTAAAAGTTATATAAAAAATTTGTTGATTACATATTTAAAAAATAAAAATAAAGTGGATATTAAAATAATTAACAATTTAGGATACAGAGAGAAATATATAATATTTAAATATACTTTAAAATAATACAAGTAATACTATAAATTACAAACAACTTAAAAATTTAAAAGTTATATAAAAAGTTTGATTCCCTTTCTAAATTCTACTGGTATCACATAAAATGGATTAGATGATAAAATTATATTCTTTGAAATTGACCAATATAATAATTAACAAAAATATTGCTCGACTCCAAAAAAAATCTATCAAATAATGTCACATAAATTGGGACATAGAAAGTAACATATATTTTATTTAAAAATTAAATTTAAAATGTACTATAAAATACAATAATTAACAACTTGATATATTTAAGTGACATAAAAAATGGTTAATTTTTGAGATCCTACATGTGCCACATAAATCCGAACAAGAGAACAAATAATAAATATTATTTTCAAAATTATGTAAAAAAAGTACTATAAATCACAATAACTAACAATTAAAAAAAAATTTAAATCATATAAAATTTCAATAGTTTCCCCGATTTCATAATATCACATAAATTAATATATATATATATATATATATATATATATATATATATATATATATATATATATATATATCGGGCACCGTGCTAGCACGGATCGTGTATCTAGTCTTACCAAGGAACCATTGTTTTAAAAAATGGGAGCGTGAGTCTAGGTATATAGACGTCAGTCCCAAAATATAGAGCGTAAACTTTATGAATCTAAGTGGTGTATTATTTTTAATTTTATAATTTTATTATTAAGAAAATAAGTAAAAGTAGTTTTAATAATTCTCCAAATAAATTAAAATAAATCACCAATAAATAGGAAAAATATATTATAATCATCATTTGAAAAATGTATCAACACAAAAAATGGTAATAACCCATATAATCTTTAAAATGAAATAACCATACAAATTTATCATCGATCTTCATATCTACTAGTCCTTTTCATTCTCCGCTAAAATTTATACTGATTATTGTTTATAATTCTGATGATGACCTTGTTATTTCTGATACTGAAAAATCTATTATAAATTTTCTTAAAAGAAATGCCTTAAACGAGAAATAATGAGAGAAAGCTTAGAGTGCAAAAATATAGACGAAAAACCTTGTATCGACAAAAATCTGACATACAACATGTTTACATTAATTTTTCCCATACAACTCTAATGCATAAAAAATTTTTTTAGTAACATTCACAATTATTGATATGGATTTGTGAAGACCTGTTTTAGGAATATAAAATTATAGGCATAATATATAAATACATCATTTAACTTTATTTTAGCTAATATTTATATTCTCTAACTTTAAATATGTAGAAGTAGACACATACATCCTACGTGTCATAATACATATAGAACGTTATGTAATAATGCTTTGTAGGACGCACATGAAATGAACGTGCCAATTTTATATCAGTTTAAGTATTTATTTGTGCATATTCAAAATTAAAAAGCGTAAATACTAATTGATACTAAATTAACTGACACATTTATATATTATGCGAAAATTATATATTATTAATATAAAATATATTTGCCACGAACCTTAAAATATGGTGATCTAAAATTAGGCCGAGAAAGTGAAAAAATCTGTTCTGTTGGAATTCTACTATTGTGGGGCTATCGCTTTATAGGACTTGGCATTCCTTTTGCTTTTTCTCATTAATTGCATTTGCAAAAACAAAGTCTAGGGCTTCCGACGCCGAAGATGACTACTGCAGCAGGTAACGGACTATTCAAGTTCCTCCGCCCCAAACTCCGTCCTCAATCCACCGATATCCAGGCCGCCGCAGGGTGGGGTGTCGCCGCCGTTACTGGCGCCCTCTGGGTCATTCAGGTCTTTTCTCTTTTTCTTTTCCTCAATTCCTCATTTCTGTTTTTGATTAATTTTAAGATCTCTACTTATAATATATATCCAGATCTGTTTTGTTTTCCCTTATGTTTCATTTAATTTTGATAGTATTTGAAAGTCAAAGTTGTTGATTAGATACTGAATCGATTGTGTTGATTTTTCCTTCAGTCCCCTAATATAGCATCATTATCAAATGATTAATCAGGATTAATGAGTTTTATTGGACTTGGATTTGGAGATGTTAAATGTTTGAACATTTGTGTATTGATGTTGTTTTTGGGTTTACACTATTGTTGATAGATTTCATAATCTATGTGTTCTGCTCGATCTAAATTTGAGGATGCGGTAGGGGATTGAATATGTTTGGTTTAAGCAATGACGAAGTAACAAAAGATAAGGATGGGTTATTAGTAGAATGTTTACAGTGATGAATTTCTTTTTTTTCAATAAAAATAGACAAAGAGAAGGATAGGAACAATACACAGCTTTTTGCACTTGCAAATACCGCTTTACTTCCTTGATCCTTGTAACATATAAGAGAGTGATTGGGATTGTATGGTGGTAGTGAACTTTGGTGATCCATGATACTTTTCCAAGCCACTTACTATTGTAGTTAGTTCGGATCTTAAATGACTGAGATCTCCGACCACCTTAGATAGACTGAGATGTCCTACCACCTCCCAGATTTTGTGTATTCTTTTATGTGCATTTTTTCATTCTGAAATATTGTTGTTTTTATTTTATACCATCAAGATAATTTTTCCCTCGGGCTTTCGTCTAATGTAGGGGGAGGTGGATGTAGTGTGTAGAACCCCAAACTAGAACTATAATGTTTAAATCTTGAATTCGCCTCTGGTTTTCCTTCGGTGCTCATATTCCTGCAGGCCCCAATTTAAAAGGCCAAAAGAAGTGAAGTCTTTTAGACACTGATGATCTAGATAACATTCAGGTGGAAGAGTTACAATAAGCTGACATTAATAAGAAAAATACAGAAGTTTGATGATGCGTTTCTACTGGCTTGTTATACCATGGAAGTTAGACATGAATGATACAATTTTGGGGAGGACTGAGGGGGGTGCAGGTGGAAATAGTTTTCTGGCAAGCATCTTTTTAAGCTATTGTTTTCTAAATGTCATGATTTTTTATTCTTGATACTGGTTTACTCTTCATCTCTCTCGGTGGTTGGTTACTTTGTTTTCGCAGCTGTATGTCCTTGTTGTTTCATATGGGAAGAATTGGTTCTCTCAATGATATGTTGCTTGAATTCTTTTATGAGTTGCCTACCTGTTATTAGTTTGAAAGGTTCTTCAGGAGTATCCTTGATGGTATATTTCTTATATTTGTGCTGCATAGCTTAAGTTATTTGGGATGTGATGTAAATGTTAGATTTCATCACATTCTTTTTCCCTAAATTTTCTGAAATTGTATCTGTTTCTTTCTCTTGTTTTGAAAAACTTAAAGAAACTTTCAATCAGGTTTGATAAGCCATTCCTTGATCACACTTCTCTTTCCTTGATGACCCATAGCATTTTCCTGCAGTAACGAGGAAGTTGTAATTTATGTCGTGCTCATAAAATCCAAAGATGTGTTAAACAAACAGGGGAGGTAGGCTTAATTATAGATGCCGGATGAGCTGTGCTGGATAAAAGTTTTTGAAATATGTTGAGCTTGATGTGATATTTCTGTAATTAGCTGTTTATTGGATATTCTCGAAATTATTTGTGTATAAGGCAGTCTCTAGAGGTGAAAAGAAGTTGATTAAGTTTTTGGGAATACCTGTACCTCCTTTGAGATTGTTCAATGCTTTTCCAGTTAATGTAGTTTCAAGGGAGGGAGGTTTCCAGGAAATGCCTGTAACCCTTTGAGACTGTTTAATGCTTTTCTAGTTGTAGTTGCTATCGCCCTCCTCAGTGATGTGAAATTGATTTACTGATGTCATAGTTAATTTGCTTATCTGACTTTATACTTCTTCACTATATCTTTGCAGCCATGGGATTTTTTGAGGAAGACATTTATCGAGAAGCAGGAAGAAGAGAAGTGATAAAAATGTCGAGGAAGTTGGTAGCTAACTGATATCATTTTTGGTGATAAACAATCCTTGAGCAGGATTAAAGTCAATAATACATTTACATTTCATGGTCCTTGTTAGTATGATCACGAGCCTTTGATGGTTAGCTGCTTCAATCAATTTTCTGATTTGGATTTATTTTCTTTGGTCGAGCTTTGTGCTCATTATTGTTCGTTCATATTGTTAACTTGATGCTTTTCCTATGGTGTACTCACCAGAAAGAATCGTGATCTGTGTGTATGCTATGCAGAGGTTGAATGGGTTTCCAAAATAATCCGATTTTATTTTTAATTGGTGCTGCATGTTGAACATTGAACATATAAAGATCAACTTAAAAATTAACTGTATAAGATGATAGCTTTATTTTCTAAAATTCTTAGCTTGCACCATAATCTTATACAAGATAGGCATCAGTGCTTTGACTTCAATGTCGAGAACACGAATCTATCACTAACATGCCTGTGAGCCAACTGGGGTTTAACCCGCAGGGCATATTATTTATTCTGTCAAGGAAATGAAAATGTGCAAGCTGGGAAAAGCAAAAGTATCTAAAGGTTTTTTCTAATATTGGATTGCTTAATTGATTCTTTGCTCATTTACCTTGCAAAGCATCATCCTCGGATTCTTCCTTAGTGTTACGTATGTATCTATTTAATTTTCTCCATTGTATTTAATAAAAGAAAAGAATATTACTATACTCAGTTTACCATACTTCAATTATAGTAAAAAAATATCATATTATACCGTAAACTCCTTTTTTTTAAAAAAAAAATGAAAAATGAAAAAATCTATGGTCCCACAATTTTTACTATATGTGATCACAATTTAATCTTAGACAGATTTTTCTACTCTCTCCGTTTCAAGAAGAATGTCCCTATTTTCTTTTTAGTTTGTTTCAAATGATCCTTTTTTTTTTGCAACACTTTAATTTTAACTTTTCACGTGTCATTTAAGACCACAAAATTAAAGGGCATTTTGGTACATTTGACATAACTTTAATTTAGAATCATAAAATTAAAAAGTTTTTTTTCTTTTTTTAAACTTCGTTTTAAATTAAATTAGGTCATTCTTTTTGAAACGAAGGGAGTAATATTTTGCTCTTTTAAAAATGTAATAATTTACAATATTTCTTATACAGTTTTTAAATATATGCCAAAAAAAGAAGGAAGCGGTAGTAATGAAAAAACAAAGAATTCAGAGTATGCTAATTATAAATTTATAATCAGTCGCCGATGTTACGTCATTGGATATTGATATCCAGTGTGCCCTTCTCTACCGTCCGATCACCGCACACGTGCCGCAACAAGCTTGATTAGCTCATCCCTGCTTCAATCGTAACGACTAATCTCCCCCACATCTGAACTCTAGGGTTTCATCATTTGAAGAAACGCCGAAGACTTTCACCTGCTCCATTTTTGCGCATTAGAATGTTTGGTTGTTTTTCTTGCTTGAAGATCTGATTGTTCTTAGTCACTAGATATGGAGAAGGAGCTAATCGAGCTGTTCGATGCGGTAAAGAGATCGGCTGATGCAGCCGCTGTTGACGGCGGTGCAGATTCCTCCTCGGAGGAGGATAGGTGCCTTGACGCTTTGAAGCGGCTTAAGAAATTTCCTGTCAATTATCAAGTCCTCGTTTCCACACAGGTATTCAAAGATATCCTCATTTTCTTCGTCGCCTTGCTATTTTAATATACAATCCCCCGCTTTTCAGTTTTAGCATCCACAAATTTGCTAATTCCGTTTACATGCTCTGGAAAATTTTGGATTTTGCATAGTTCCAGTTCCTGGAATTCTTTTCCTTTTCATTTTGAAAAAATAAATTAAATTGCTTCAGGGAAATCTCTCTGTGTTTTTCTTTGGATAAAGTTCTGTACATGACAACACTTGCTTCTGATGCTAAGTGATAACCCCTAGCCTTACACCATTCTGTCACTTAAGTTACAAATTGCTTTGGATATCAATTGTGCTTCTTCATTGAAAGAAAATGAGTTCGTTCCTTATTTAAAGAAAATGATCTGTTCCACTGTTTGATATGCTTTTTAGCTTCACGAGGATTCTGGGTTATTATCCAAAAATGTGATGTACCATAACTGGATGGTTGTGGAATTGCAATATTGGGATTACTGTCCCTTAAAAGTAGGATCGATTGGCCCATCACATAGAAGCCATTATTAGTAATTTTTCCAAATCAGGAATTAAAATGATACCCATCACTTAAAGCAACAAGGGGGTCATCACTCCTTAAATTAAAGCGATCCCACTTTATGGACTTTAACTAGTACTCTAGCAGTATACAAGTTGATGCCTTTACATTCAGTAGTGGAAGAACACCTCTCAGGAAGCAAATAGAGAATCAGAAGAGGTAAGTCAGCCTAATGGATATTCTCTTGGTCTAAAAAAAGGGTCACAACTCACAAATATCTGCTTTCTTTCTGTACCCCTATCTTAAATCAAAACACAGCTAGCATACTAGCATGCTAAAATAACATAATGGCCCTGACATCATATTTCCTAGACACCATAAGTCTTAATGAGCATTGCAGACAATCACAATGAATTAATAAGGTCGTGAACATTTATTTTTCTTTATATGAAGTAGTGAACTTTGTCCTTAGTCTCTTTTTTGGTCTGGATAAGGTTTTATCCTTTGAGCTAATCAAGTGATCAAATCAAAAACAACTTTTGCTTTTACTACCATTTTTTAATCATGTGATCAGAAATAAGAGCTAGAGAATAAAAAAGCAATTGAATCGAGATTTCTAAATCCTTACATATGCAGATAGTACTTTTTACATGATTAAATAGAAGGTTTTGTCAATCATGAAAAGGGAAGTAGAAGTGATGGGATTTCAAAGAAGCGTGCGCTTCTAACGGATCGATGAATAAGTAAAATTTAAAATTGTGTGATCATCTAATGAGTTAATAACTTTGATGGTCACTTAACTATCAATTATTTTCACGTAAAGTCACTCAACTTTTATTTTCAACTCAAAAGTCACTCAACTATGATTTCTTTGCAAAGAAAGTCACTCAACTTTCATTTTAAACTCAAAAGTCACTCAACTATGACTTCTTTGCACAGAAAGTCACTCAATATATTTAATTGTTTTTTCATTAAAATTTAGTGACATAGAATTTTAATTATTAACCAAGATTTTAAGAATTGAATATATACTCATTTAATGATCCGCTCCATTTAACCCGACCCGCTAAAAATATATTATTGAACATTTTATTTTACCACTAGTTTCCTCAATCATTCTCCCTTGTCTCCCACATTTTTCTAGCGAATTAATGGTAAAATAAAATGTTCAATGTTTAATGGGAAATGATTTGGGGAATTAATGATAAAATAAAATGTGTAATATTATATTTTTAGCGGGTTGAATTAAATGGAAGGGTCATTAAATGGATATAGATATTTTATTCTTAAAATTTTGGTTAATAATTAAAATTTCATGTCATTAAATTTTAATGAAAAAACAATTAAATAGGTTGAGTGACTTTCTGTGCAAAGAAGTCATAGTTGAGTGACTTTTGAGTTGAAAATGAAAGTTGAGTGACTTTCTGTGCAAAGAAATCATAGTTGAGTGACTTTTGAATTGAAAATGAAAGTTGAGTGACTTTCTGCGAAAACAATTGATAGTTGAGTGACCACTAAAGTTATTAACTCATCATCTAATCTAGTTTAAGAGGATAGAGAGCGCACACTTTTGCTTAATTATATTTTCATCATGCTCCTTCACGTGGTGTGGGCCTAATTCTTTTTTCATCGGCTAAGCATGTGCAAATTCTTTTTGATAACAGATGACGGTTAGATTTGATCTTAGGACCTCTGCGTGTTCTAATACCAACTTGAAGTCTGTGACTAAAGTACTAAACAATTAGTAAAAACAGATGGAACCTGCTGTTTTTTCAATGTTTTTTTTAAAAAAAGAAAATCAAAGGATGTTTGTCTTTTTTTTTTGACGCAATGTTCCTCGGGAACTATAATTTTTTTTTCTTTAAGAAAAACCAACGGCCATCCATCAGAAAATGCTCAATAACTATGATTTTTTTCTTTAAAACCGATCGATTTTGCTTCTTTCTGAAATGCAAAACTGCAGTGAAAGAGTATAATTAAAAGAAAACAAAGGAAGTATTCCGTCAAAGAGTATGTGTGGTCTAGTGGTAGAATTGTTCAATATCATGGTAAATACTTGGGTTCGATTCCAAGTTACTACCTTTTTTAAATATATATTTCTTAAAAACCGACAAACGCCCCTTAGGTCTCATTGAATCTGAATTATTTGGATGATAGCTCATTAAGTACATTTGTTTTTCTTAAAATTCTACCACTTATTGGGTCTTGAAACATCTGAGTCGGGCATATTTGAAATGAAATCTAAAACCCATTTAGCACTCTTTTGCGGCTCATTATGTGCATTAATTGCTAGGTTGAATCAAATATGACGTATCGATTTCATTTTAATTATTATCCAAATAGATGGGATTTCATAACATCTCTGTACAAGCTATGTAGTATGTTTTTGTCTCATTTTAAGAGTAAGGTATATCTATCTTTCTTGTTGCTTGTATTGTTATTAGAGGAAAATTAATTAATTTTGTGTTTGCAAAAATAAGTACAATTTATATCCAGTTAAAAATCACAATAGTTTTAAAAATTTGTGGATTTAAAAATTATTATTGATAGAATTTTAATTACTATATTGTTTAAATTTTATTTTGTGGGATTATATCGGGTATATTTTCCGATGTTATTTAGTTCGTGTTTGTGGGTTGTTTTCAGTATAAAAACAAAACAGGGTGTTCGTCGGTTTTGGCCCTTGGTTTTTGACCTGTTGTTAGTAGTGTCAGCTTAAGTTGTTAGAGAGAACACACTTTTCTTTACTTAATTATGTTCTCAACAAAATTTAAAGGGAAGCTGTCAATTTTCAGAAGTTGAATGTAAAAGATGAAGAAAGAAAAAAAAAAAGACTAATTTTCAGAAGTTGAATGTAAAAGATGAGAATGGAAAAATGACAAAAGGAGATAATATAGGAACATCTTGATATATGATTCTCAGGACTCCTCTATAGACCATAAGTACGTTTTCATTTCCTTTTTGTTATCTTCTTCTTCCACCATGGTTCCAATGACTCTTTTCTTCTTCGTAATGATTCCTTGTCTATTTTTGTGGTGCAAGTCCTATGTATTTTCGTTCTTCTTTTGGAAAAAGAATGTCAGTATTGTAAGTTCACACGGTTATTGTTGTTGGTTGTTACTAGTAGTACTACTAGTATCTCTTTCTCTTTTCTCTCTTCTTTTGGGAAAAAAAAACATTGGTCAATATTGTGAGTTTGTGTGTTTTAGCTAGTGTGGTTTCATCCTCTCAGGGGCTTTCCCGGAGATTGATTCAGGAATTTCATGTATTGGTGTTATACTGTTATTACCTGTTATTGTTTCTTTCTTACGCTTATTGTCCTCTTGGAGGTGCTCATCTGCTAATGGATCCTTTTTCTGTAATTGACATAATGAATAATGTTTCAGGTGGGCAAACGCCTCCGAACGTTGACAAAACATCCGAGGGAGAAGATCCAGATGTTGGCTTCTGATGTAGTGAAGAACTGGAAGACTATAATTGTGAGAGAGACAATGAAAAATAAGAACGGCAATGAAGTAAATGGGGAATCTGTGAAAACTGAATGTGCTGGCGATGATGGTGATGAAGGCAATAAATTTCAGCGTGTGAACTCAGTGAAGGTTGAAAAGGTGTCAAGGGTTGAGAATGTGACAGTTGAGAGGTCAAGTAAGTCTCTGACTCTAAAATCTGAGAGAGCAGTGAAGGCAGAAAGTTCCTTCACTGATGTTAAGTCTGAGAATGTTTCTGTTATGAAGACTGAGAACACAACTTCCAAAACTGTAAAGATTGAGAAGAAACCCAAGGATGAGAAATTGAGATCTCATGTGGCTAGTGCTGCCCCTCCAAAGTTGTCTGCTCTTGTTTATTGCAAGGATCCTGTGAGAGACAAAGTTCGGGAGCTCCTTTCTGAGGCTCTTTGCAAAGTCTCGGCTGAAGTTGATGACGATGATTTGAGGGATGCTGTGAATGGTTCTGATCCTTATAGAGTTGCGGTGCAGGTTGAGACTGCAATGTTTGAGAAGTGGGGTAAATCTAGTGGCTCCCAGAAGTTTAAGTATAGGTCAATTATGTTTAACATCAAGGATCCAAACAACCCAGATTTCCGGAGGAAAGTCCTTACAGGACAGTATTCACCTCACAGTATTGTTGATTTGAGCCCAGAAGAAATGGCAAGTGATGAAAGGCAAAAGGAGAATAAGAAGATCAAAGAAAAAGCATTATTTAATAGCCAGCTTGGAGGTCCTCCAAAGGCCAGCACAGATAAGTTTAAGTGTGGTAGGTGCGGGAAAAATCAGACGACTTACTACCAGATGCAAACTCGGAGTGCTGATGAACCAATGACAACCTATGTCACATGTGTAAACTGTGATAATCGCTGGAAGTTCTGTTAAACTAGATCTTGTTTGCATTTGTGACTCATGAAGAACTTCATAGGCCCTTTCACAACTATGATGTAGTTTCTAGGTTATTTTTTAATTGTCTTCTTTGAGGCGGTCTCTGATATGCATGGTACGATCGCCCAAACTATTTTATTGTATGGGATATTGTGACATCTGAACCATGTCTGTTTCTTTCGAGTCAAATTGTAGCCCAATTTTATTTAGAAGTCGGGTTTTTTGTCTATCTGTTATTACTCTTTCAGCTGTATGCTTGATCAGAGGAGAGGCGTGACTCCTATAGTTTTTGCTATGGGCTCAATGAATAGGGAAGGTTAAATGGCATGCAAACCATCAGGTGAGTCCACTGGTGCCTACAGCCAAGTGCTGCACTGCTCTGCTTTTGCTCTTGCAAGTACCTTCTCTGGAATTGATCCAAAAGCTCCCATTTTTCTTGTTTATGGGTGTCTTTGTTTATGTTGCTTGTCATGTTCTTCCCTTCTTCTTTCTCTACCTCGACTACATGAATTAGACCTTTGAGAGGAATTGAAGAATGTTAAAATGTTGGTGTGTGTTATTTCTTAGAGCCGCAATTGGGCATGTGTGGACCACACAACCCAAATACTGTAACTTTCAACTATTCTGTTTTTCAAGTGTTATTCTTGTGCATGCACTCGCCCTCGCCGCTTTCGAACTAGTATAACTTTTCTGAATATTTTCTTATATTTTGAAGTTATTATTGTCTATAAATATGTGATTCCTCCTTAGATTTAGAAAATTATTCTTAAACTATGGGTGTGTTTGGTATGGAGGAAAATGTTTTCCATGAAAAATATTTTCCTAGAAAACAAGTAGATTTTGAACTTATTTTCTCATGTTTGGTTGGTGAGTAGAAAATATTTTTCAGAAATAATTTTTAGCTTTTGATTTATGAATGAAAAATGTTTTTAAGAGACATGTTTTATTTTTACTAGAGTAAAAAATAATTTATGAAATTGAAAATATTTTTTAAAAACAATTTTTTTTTTGGGTGGGGGCAGGGGGGAGGAGTGAAAAAAGAAAAATTTGAAGTTGATAGTATTTTTAAAAAATAAAATTAATTTTTTTGGAGGTAAGGTTGGTAGGGGGGCTGGGGAGGGGGGGTAGGAGTTTAAAAATAAAAATTTTGGGAGGGGTTGGGTTTGGGGGGGGGGGGTCATGGATCGGGTGAAAAAATAAAATTTTGAAATTGAAAATATTTTTTTAAAATTGATGTTTTTCCCAAAAAAAAAATATAATTTGAAATTGGAGGACAGTTTTGTCCCAATCAAACATGAAAAAATTAGAAAACATTTTCCTTAATACCAAACACACTCTATATAAAACAATAAGAAGAATATAGTATATAGAAGATTTTTTATTTCTCTTGAAGGATTAGAGATTGAGGAATTCTTTATAATGAGGAAACCCTTTTTATTTAGAAAACTTGATCCCAAAGTAAGAGGTTCCTAACTTTTCTTCAAAGGAATCTATATAATAGACATTTACGATAATACAAATGTGTTTATAACATTCTCCCTTGAATGTCTATTTGATAGATTATGTGGCTCATTAAAATTTTACTAGAAAATATTCAGTAGAAGAGAAAAGAGTACACATATATAGCATTTTGGATGCCTCTTTAAAAACCTTATAAGGAAAACAAATACATCACATATTAAGATGAGAACATCAATCCAAATATTTGAATCTTCCCATCCCAATCTTGTGCACCATCTTTTTAAATTGCAATTGATAGGGATATGGTGAGTAAATTAGCCAAAATGACTTGGATGACCCTGTTACACATAGATATCACCATTTTTTTTGAGCTCATGTACGGAGAAGAACTTTTGTGAAATATGTATCGTCTTATCTCCCTTTTGGATCCTTCTTTCAATTGTGTTATGTGTATTGCATTATCTTCACATAAAATTGTGAATATTTTGTCATATTTCAAGTCATATTTTTTTGAATGAAATATATCATTGCCCACAATTACAACATTTTTTCGCTTGCTTCATGAATAATTATTATCTCATCATGATTTGAAGTAGTCACCATAAACTGCTTTGTAGATTGTCGATATATGATAGAGCTCCAACATATAAACATCTGGCATGTCCAAGATCACGCCTTTTGTCGCTTACATCAATACTTTGTACATTCACAAACTTGACAAAATTTACTATGGTAAACGTATTTATAGTCTGTTTGAATTGAGTCATTTTAGTTTTTTGGGAGTGTTTGACAAAATTAAAAATACTTAAATAATTTTAAAATGACTTAAAATGTTAAAAGTTATAATTTGATTTTTCTCTACTTTTTATTTTTTTAACTTATAAATTAATAAAGATTGACTTCTTAAAAATTACTTTAAAAAGCTACTTTAATAGATCTTATGAAAAGAAAAGAACGATCGTCAAAATTTGTTAAGTTAAGGTAAAAGAATCTCATATAAAGACTTGCAATTGAATATAGTAGTATAGTACTTTAGGACCAATCCTTTTGCAAATTTCTCATTTTTCTTTCGGCAAATAATCTATTGCTTTTCGAAAACTCTTCAAGAGTTTCAGTTCAAGTCATTAATTTGTATAAAAATATAATATTTTCTTGATTGATTTAATTTATATGAGGATTATAAACAAATTTTGCAAAAACTTGTGTTTAGCCATTTTGAATTCTTCGAATATTTTCATATCAATTTTGTTAATTGACAACATTTAATATTAAATGCATGTCATCCTCTAATGTTTAGAGTACAAGTTATCCAAAATGCATCATTTCACTTGATAAACACTTCAACAACATTATGCTTTTATAGACGGTAGAATTTAGATCGTCATACTCTCTTACAATATTGTGCTATATTGTATCAAAAATATCGTCAATAATATATCATTTGTGTTGACTCATAATGCTACTTATATAACTTATTGAGATCTCGTCGCTTCGTTATATTCAGGTACTAATCCCTCTCATGAAGTTTCTTGAGCACATTGCCACTTTATTAAATAAAAGCAAAATGAACAAGATTTCTATATGAACATCATGAAATGCATGTTAGACAAAAAATATAGTATTATAATTATTATACCATAAAATTATTAAAACATACGACAAAAATATAATCTATCAAGGCTAACTAAAAATATAAATGGTTTGCATGTGAATATCAAATCAATACTACTAAAACGAATGACACCTAAAATATAACATAAGTTCTAGATTCAAAACAAAAAATTTAACATAATACTTTTATGTCATTTCAACATAAACATACATACATACATACATACATATGATTTAAAAGAAAAGAAAAACCTAAGTTCATAACAACCTTATCCAACAACAAATTCTACGTAAATTTAAATATTGAAATATAAACAAAATTATGCTAATAAAAAGAAATAAACAAGAATAAAAAAATAGATATTACAAAAAATTGTAGCATGAGAGGAAAATGAAATATAAATAATATAGAATAAGAATTTTATTTTTAGAAAATATTAAAATAACAAAATTATTTAAAATAATAGAAATAAAAATAAATTTAAGAAAAAGTAAAAGTAAGAAATAAAAAATAGTTATCTTATAATTACACTATATAATAGTCGAGGAAAGGATCAAAATAGTCCCTCATCTTTGGGTTAAGGTTCAAAGTGATTCTTGAATTTTCACATGGTGCACTAATAGTCCCTCATGTTTGTAATATTGGTGCACTTTTGGTCCTCCCCTAAAATTTTGCCTATTTTTTTAACATTAATTTGTCTAAAATTTTATATAAGGAATGTCCAATCGTCTTATATATATATATATAATAGTAATAATAACTTTATCTAAGAGAAGGTGATAAGAAAAACACATTGTTCTGTTCACTAGAAATATTTGTGCAACTAAACTTAAAACATCTTAACATATGACTTTGCAGGAAAAGAAAAAGTTGTACTATTGCACGTGAAATTATCGTGATAAACCTCTTGACTTTACCTGCAATACGATTTCTACTAAACAAAATAAAGTATTTTTCTTCTCACATTCTTTCATATAGAGTTGTTATTTCTACAAATATATAAAATGACAATTGAATATCGCATATATAGGTTATGAATAAAATCAATGCTAAAAAATAGGTAAAATATTTGAGGAGGACCAAAAGTACACCAATATTGCAAACATGAGAAACTATTAGTGCTCCATGTGAAAATTCAAGGATCACTTTAAGTCTTAACTCAAATAAAAAAAAAACTATTTTGATCCTTTCCTCTGTAATTGTCAATAATAATTTATAGTGTCCTTTGAGAATAGAAGAATGTAATTATCATTGTAAATTACAATTTATCAATTTATGTATATGATCAACCAAAAAGTGTAGGTGGTTTTCTAAGAATTCTTACTTTTTTTTTTCAAAGGCATGTGTTAAGGTTACGTACCCAGAATATTTTCTATTTTTTATTTATAATATTTTATATATCGAATATGTTGTAGTTTTGAATACCTAGTGGATTTGACGTTTTAGAAATTTCCAAGTAGATGTTTGCTAATCTTTTGCTCCCAAAAATGAATTCCCTTTTTCCTCTTTGTTTAATTTTCTCTTTCATTCTTCCTATGTTTGCTTCTTCCACCGTGTTGTTTCAGGTATCCCCAAATAACCTTAATTAATTTCCTTGCTTTACATATATTTATTTTAAAAAATGAGTAATTTTTATTTTTTTAGGGGTTCAATTGGGAATCGAGTAATAAGCAAAGTGGTTGGTACAATTCTCTCATCAATTTAGTTCCAGACTTGGCTCATGCTGGAGTTACTCATGTTTGGTTACCACCATCATCTCACTCCGTTTCTCCTCAAGGTAATTTTGCGATCTAGTGGTCAATGAAAACATGATCCGTCCAACTCAATGAGTTAGTTGAGTCTAGGGCTAATACGATCTATCTACCCATAAAATTGAATTGATATATAGTTCAAATTGACCCTTTGGTCCTTATTAAATATTTTCTTAGAAACGGACGATTTTTTATAACTTCTTTATAAAGTTAGTAAATCAAAATGATGTTAGTTTTGTTTTTTAAAAATTGATAAAAACATAGTAAGAATTGAATTAGTTGGGTTATGATCTATTTTTAATCTATTTCAATCCAAGTAACTTTTTGGTGAGCCATTTCATCCAATCATTAACTCAGCTCATTTTAACATAGTCAAACAGCCCCATTTGATACCACTAGTTGAGACGCATGCCCGAATGCGACAATCGATGAAAATGGTAATTTTGAGGATGTTTTTATGTTTTTTTTTTATTTCCCACCTGGTGTTTGCTCTAGGAGGCCCATCAAAAGTGGCGCTCCCAGCATGATATTTTTCATACTCAGGGTTCGAATCCGAGTCTGGAGTGGTATTCATGTTCAATTGTTAGAAATGATAGTTATACTTCACATGATAGGAAGGTGCATGGAATCCACAAGTTAAAGACTAGAGTTTGAGCTAATTGTCCTATAAATGGAATGCATTTTACATGTTTGAAAGATTGCCCAAATTAAAGCGATGTAGTTGTTACAAATGGGATTACTTGAAGGCTTATATAATCTTTTATGCCAGGTTATATGCCAGGAAGATTGTATGACTTGGATGCTTCCAAGTTTGGGAATCAGCAAAAACTGAAAACTCTTATTAAGACTTTACATGACTATGGGATCAAATCAGTTGCTGATATAGTAATAAATCATCGATGTGCTGATAAGAAAGATAGCAGGGGAATATACTGCATCTTTGAAGGAGGAACAACAGATGACCGTCTTGATTGGGGTCCGTCTTTCATTTGCAAGGACGACATACAATATTCTGATGGCACGGGGAATCTAGACACTGGTTTGGACTTTGAACCTGCCCCTGATATCGATCATCTTAATACGAGAGTGCAGAAAGAGTTATCGGATTGGATGAATTGGCTCAAGTCTGAAATTGGATTTGATGGCTGGCGTTTCGATTTTGTTAGGGGATATGCAGCTAACATCACCAAGATTTATATGGGAAACACGTCCCCGGATTTTGCAGTTGGTGAATTTTGGAACTCTCTTGCGTATGGACATGATGGTAAACCGGACTATAACCAGGACAATCATAGGAATGAGCTAGTTGGTTGGGTTCAAAATGGGGGTGGGGCTGTAACAGCCTTTGATTTCACAACTAAGGGAATTCTTCAAGCTGCAGTTGAAGGAGAGTTATGGAGATTGAAAGATTCCAATGGAAAACCTCCTGGGATGATAGGTGTTTTGCCTCAAAATGCTGTGACTTTTATTGATAATCACGATACTGGATCGACACAAAATATGTGGCCTTTCCCTTCAGACAAAGTTATGCAAGGATATGCATACATTCTCACTCATCCTGGAATTCCATCAGTGGTAAAAAAAAAAAGAATTCCTTCCTCACTTTCTCATATCTATTTTACAAGAAATTTGTGAGTTAGCCAACAATGCCGGTCTGAGTAGTAGGTTGACAGAAAAGATAAAATTAGTTAACTAATGATCTATTCTCATCATACATAAACAGAGACTCAAACTAGGCCTCAGCGTAAGCATTCTAATTTTGAGTATGCACATCTAGACACCTCAACTCGTCTACACTGTGTCAGTTGAACAATCCAACTTATGAAATGATCATCTAGACACCTTCAAAATTTATGTGTCATGTCTGCGACCAAGTTGAGGTGTCTAGATGTCCACTCTCCAGTGGAATGCTTACTTAGGCGAAGTTTGAGTTGTCTGTTTATGTAATTATGCCTACAGAATATGACTCGTACAGCCAACCCTAACTTGATTGAGTTGAGGCATTTGCAAGTAGCTGAGGAGTTGCATTCTTGTTTTTGGTTGCAGTTTTATGACCATTTCTTTGATTGGGGCTTGAAGGATGGAATATCAGCACTAATCTCTATTAGGAAGAGGAATGGGATTTGTGCAACAAGCAATGTGCAGATAATGGCTTCTGATTCTGATCTTTATATAGCAATGATTGATCAGAAAATTATTGTTAAGATTGGGCCAAAACATGATCTTGGAAATCTTATCCCACCTAGTTATCAGGTGGCAACTTCTGGACAAGACTATGCTGTATGGGAGCAAAAGGCATTCATTTACCATACAAAATGTCACCATGTACAAAATGGTTCTCAGTGTTAATGTCATTTGACTGAAAATGTAATGTATATCAGAAACACATAATCAAAGACAAAAAAATCAAGAAACTATATGCAGTTTACGATTACGACTCATTCCGGGCAATAACAGGACTCAATATCTTAAGTTTAGTATGATGTTGCATAGCACGCATGTGTCTATTTATTCAACTTTTATACATGGCATAAATGTGAGCTAATATCAAGTTAAAGGACATATTTTTGTATCATGTTTATATTTAACTGTGAATCAATAGAACTAACACTTCCTTTGATAAATCTGAGCTCGAAGCTCAAAATCCATTACTGGAGGAATTTCGAAGAAGAAAATGAAAAGGAATAGTAAATTGTGTATTGCGAATAATGAGCAGAGTGGTATTACAATTGTATCTACTCCTACATATATACATGTATGGAACTTTTAAAAAGAACCAAAACTGCTTATATATCTAATCGTGTGGAGATCGATGACCTACTTTGAAGGTATTTTGGTTTAAATATTTTTAGGAGACTTACCTATTTTGGATTGTTATTCTCGTTTTTTTCCTTTCGATTTTGTCAATTGAATACTTAGCTTATATTTGAACATGCAATATATATGAAGTCGATCGTGGTTTTAAATTAGTGTCATTTAAACATGTGATTTGAAATCTATCTATAGCTGAAAACATGATTTGAAATTTCAAATCGTGATTTCATTTTTCTAAATGTAAAACTCGACGATAAATTTAATTTTGTTAAGAAAAACCCATCTTTTAAATTTTGTAAAGGAAATTAGCAAATTAGTCACAACTCCTAACATAATTAGTAGAAACATCTACACTTTAAAATAATTATTAAAAATGTCAAAATGTCAATATTTTAGAATATGATTATCTACACTTTAAAATAATTATTAAAAATGTCAAAATGTCAATATTTTAGAATATGATTTGTATCCTAATATAACTATTTTTCTTTCCTTTTATTTCTCAAAACAGTCCTACGTTGGATCAATTTCTACACCATTAATCAGTAAAAAAAATACATTTATTATTCATTACCATTCTTTCTAGGTTTTAACCCAAGTCAATATTCTCTTTCTCTCTTCACGTTACCTCCATTTTTCTCTTATTCATTGTTCAAGAAAAATTAACTCTTCAATTTTCTTTCAATATGTTCAAGAAATCTACCAATTAGTTCAAAAAATCTTTCAGTTGATCAAGGTATTTTTGAAGTCACCAAATATTTTTGTTCTGATTTTGTTTTCATATTTATCAAATGTTTTAATATTCTCTCAATGAGATTTCGAGAACATGTTGTCCTTTGAAGGTAATTTTAATTTTGAAGGTAATTTTGAAGTCACCAAATGTTTTCATTTTGAATTTTCTGTCCTCTTTTCAATTTTTCTGAAAAGAGGACGGATTTTGTTTTCATATTCACCAAATATTTTTTGTATTTCGAATTTTATGTATTTATGATTTTATGTACTTTCAATTTTTTTGTGAGTTTGTTTACATATTTGAGATTCATTAGATTGTGCTAATCTACATTAGCACTCATACATCATATATTGTTTGATTTTTCATACATTCATATTTAATAATTTCAAAATTTTCTTTTAGGGTTACTAATGCACAAGTGAATATAGATTTGAATTTGGTATTGGTGAAAACAAAATCTGAAGAAAAAAAAAAAGGAACATATCAGAAGAAGAAAGAGAGAGAGTCAAAAAGTTGCAAAATTGTATTCACAATAGAATTGTAATCATATTAATTTTTGTTTGTTAATTATTATTTTTTAGTCGGCATTTGTTAGAGATACATTTTTTTGTCATGAAATACAATATTTTTTAAATACAAATTTTGGTTGTTACTAAAATTATAAATTTGTATGTTGTGATGATTGGAATACAAAATTGTTGAAATTTTAAGAAAGAAAATACCTTTTTGAAAAATATACAAACCAATGTTGTATCCTTTCTGAATGAACACATATTACATAAGTATATATGGATACAAATATTTTATTTTATATATTTTTTTGTGGATACAAATATCATTCTAAATAAATATCAACCCATTTAGTATAACTATTAGAATGAATACAAACTAAAAAGAAATATAAATACAAATGTCATTATACAAACTCAAACATGAAAAACATAATGAATACAAATACACATGCATATCATCATATGGAATGAATACAATCAATTACTTTTGAAGTTGTAACAGATGATAATTTCAAATGATGTGTTCCTTTTTTAAAAATATTTCCTTCCATGATTTTTTCCTCTCTGATATTAAATAATTGTATTCTTTCAACTCAAATAAATAAAAAATACATAAATAAGAAGAATAACAAACTAAAATATTGACATTTTTAATAAATATGAAAAATGTTGATAAGAGGTCTCATTAAATACTAAAATATTGACATTTTGAAAAAATTTTCAAAGAAAAAAGACTTATGTATGACATGAAAAAATTATCGATACCATGATTATATTAAAGAATAACTAGTTAATACTATTGTTGACTTATGAATCTTTTATGAAATTATGTGTTAAAATTTTATAATCGCAAATATTTGTTTATAGAGCCTTAAAATATTTCGATATATTATTATTTGTTAATTTTGTTTGCTCATTCAGCAAAATTACATCACAGATTTTGTTCATTTTTTTAATTTTACAACTTGTGAAGTTTACATATTAATTAATGAAAAAACACAAACTATTTTTTAAAAAGGTAAAAATAATAAATATATCCTCGAATAATCGCAAATGGTATGATACTTTAGGGACATTGATGCCCCTGCAGTTCAAAAACTAGAGGTATATGCCCTTCACTCTAACGGAAGACCAAATAGAGACACGTGACACAATCTTATCTATCGATCCGATGTTGAATCTGTGGATAAGATTATAACATGTGTATGTCCGTTAGTATAAAGGATATAAATGCTCTAGTTTTTAGACGGCAAAAACACTAATATCCATAAAATATGACGAAGAATATCTGTATATCATTTACGATGGTTTAAAATTCCCTTTTTAAAATTACATGTCCAAACAAAAAACTTTCAATTTCAAATAATAAGGAAGATTATGGTCGCTAGGCTTTTTCATTTTTTAATTTAGATTTTTATGTGATATTAAAAAAATGACGTCAAATTTGATGTGTCATCAATTGTATAGCTAATCAAATGAAAAAAAAAAAGAAGTTTAATACGGAGTGTTCAATTTGACAAAAACATGCAGCAGTCAAAATAACATGTTTCAAATCATTCATGAATACTTCTATATAGATTAGCAGCTAATGTTTTAATTATTTATAGGGCAGTAGTAAAGTAATAATATTTTGATAGTACATTATTTTCATGTAACCACAAATGCAAATACAGTAATAGTAGTATATAGTTAGTTTTTGCAATTAATCATTATTTGTAGTAGTTGTTTCTGATGTTTGTTTAAGAGCCTGGAAAACTGTAGAACTTTTGTCAAAAATCTGGGCTCTCCTATTGTAATCCATTGGTGCTTTCCCTTCATCATCTCCCATTATTGCTTCTCTTTCTAAACACTCCAATAACTCAACCATTCCACCCATCACTTCTTTACACTTACTTGACATTCTCCCCAAATTATCAATTTGTTCCTCTAATTTCTTTTCAATGGAATCTCCTTTTCCACACTTGGACGATAATATATACCTTTTCTTATCATTTGATAACAATAATGGCTGCCGGACTCGATAGCTACTGCCATAACCTCTGCTTGGAATTTGGAGGTTATAATGAGGAGGAGTTGCAGAGATGTTGGAATTTGGAATCAGAAATTGAGGGAGAAAAGACGCCATAGCCGTCAAACAAAAGATTTTATAGAATTTCGTGGGAATTGAAATCAAAAGCTGCAAATTTGGTTGATATTGGCGATCGAGAAAGGGATATATTGTAGAAGAGTAGTTGAAGGATAGGCGCCACGTGGCGGAACTGACATTATCACGTGGAAGGCACTGGAAACGGCACACTTTTCAAAGTGGTGCCACGTGGCGTGCTAACGGTAGCAAAAATGGTTGCGGGCACCGAGTGGAGCCGTTTCTGAATTCCCTTTCAACTCCTACTTTATCCCTATTCTATTTCCACCGTCCCTCAAGTCAATTGTAATCAATTTTTAAATAAATAAACGATTAATATTCTCTCCGTTCTTTCTATATTAGTTCTATCATATTTTTTATATGCATCATAAAAAATTATATAGTTATGTAAAAGAATATTTAGGTCCGACTAGGTGGAGTCATCACAATCTATAATTTTCCTCTTTATTTATTTTCAAAATTATTCTTTTCCTTATATGAAAAGTTGTGACTTTCATGAATAGTTATGACTTTTATACTCCCTTCGTTCGATATTGTTTGTCATGATTTTTATTTTTAGAGTCAAACTATAAAAGCTTTGATTAACATTTTAAAATGAATCTTTTTATCATATTAATATGCAAAAAATTGTAATTTATAGTACTTTTCATATAGTTTTAGAATATCTAATTTTTTGTTTAAAAGATCAAATTAATGTGATCTAATTTACCTTTGAAAATTAGTCAAATTGACTTTCGATAAGCGCAACATGACAAACAATTTCGGACGGAGGGAGTAAAATATTATGACTTTTATGAAAGGTTATAACCTTTCCGAAATATTGTAACTTTAATGAACGGTTGTGCCCTTTTCGAAGGGTTCTAACTTTTCCAAAGAGTTGGGATCTTTCCGATAAGACGCAACAAATATTTGTTCACACTGTTATTATTTTTTATAAATATAGGAATTTCATCTCATTTTAAACAACGAAAAATTCTAAAATCTTATTTTTCTGCACAATTAAATATTATTTTTGTATCAATACACTACAGAAAAGAATCGTTCTGTTTCAATGGGCTCAATCTTTTTTCTTTTTGTTTCATTCTATTGTTATAAATGCTGGTATGTTTGTTTTATGCTTTGTTGCTTATGTTTTTGCAAATTTATTGTTTAAGTATTTGTTAATATAAATTAAATATCACACGTTAATTGAGCATTCACTCCAGTTTTTTCTACTGAAATTGTTGTTTCAAATTGAACTTCTGCGCTCTTGTATGTTGATTTTTTAAAAAAACACCCAAATAAACTTAATATATTTATGTAGTATTTTGCCTATCAAGTATATATTTAATAAGTTTTGATTATTGTCATATATGATACATTCTCCCTTTAATTTTTTATTTTAATAATTAATTATGACACATTTAAATGAGAAACTTTAAAATAATATATGTGAAGCAATTGGCAATTTCTACATGTTAAAATTAGAGTATTTATTCACTTTTTTCAAGTCTCTTATTTTTTTTATCCCTTCAGCAATGATTATGTATTTATTAGAAAATTTAATATCTTTGGTTGATGTTCATTTGGTTTCACAGGAATATCAAATAGTAACACTTCTTGGAAGCAAAAGAATAAATTATAAAATCAAATTTAAGATAATTGATTGAAGGATAAATGATAAGATGTTATAAGTATCATTTTCCTTTACATTATTAATGTTTGTTACACGTAATCTTGTATTTAAGATAATGTAATATTTTTAGTAACTGATATATTTTAAGTATTATTTTATAAGTTCCGTGATAACAAATTCCCGCCGAGGCACTAGTTATTTTACTAGTTTTATAAATAAAAATATGATAAAATAATTTTACTAATTCACTTCGTAAGAACTTTTTGAAATTTTACAAACAAATATAAAATATTTTTTTTTAAAAAGATAATTACAAGATTAATATAAAAATATTATTGAAATAATATTTTCTTAATTTAGTAAGATGAATAATTAATATGAGATAATTAATTTTTAAATAAAATGATCAACTAGTATTGAATGGTCGGAGAAATTAGTGCTCCCTCTCTTTTAGTCCAAGTAAAGAAGAACTACAACGCAACGCAACTCATTTGCCAATGTACTTCGAATTGTGTTTCAATGAGTTTGCTTACACTGTAAGCAAATGGCTAATTATTGTAGGAGACCTAATGAGTATAATTTACGATGAAAGAGGGAGGTTAACAAAAAACAATGAAAGAGAAGATAAAATTAGAGGCTTGGGTATGAAAATGACAAGTCTATCTGTCTATACAATGGTGGATCCATTATGGCAGGGATTTTATCTACAACCGTTATACCTTGTGTGCTAAGCACTAATGTACAATAAATTTAGCTATATACAAAACATAGAGGTGTGCATACATGATTTAAACTTGGATCTTTTAAGTTTTAAACTAAATCCATTCTACTTATGAACTTATGGATACAGGTATACCATTTATTGAATTTTTAGAGGATATTCATACGTACATTTATGAATTGTGTGTATATATGTGTGCTCCATGTCAAAAAAACTGACGCCAAATGCCCCTGTGACAAGATAACTATGACCAAAGTAGAGCTGCTAATGGAAATTTACCAGCAGCAACAATCTCCTCTCCAGGACATTCCACTGCTTATGGATAGCATGATTAACCGATAAATCCTTCATTCAGGTCTTGACATGTCGAAATAATAAAAGAATGGAGTAGGATCATGATCCTAGTTGTTCCTTTAACAGCAGAATTTTGTTTATTCAACGATTCTCCTGTGGCTCTTGACCAGATGTTTGTTCCCTAAGCCTCCTCTCAGCAGCTATAGCAGCAGCAACAGAAGGTGGAAAATGGGTCAAGCTCTCAGTTGCCTCTTCATCAGTGGAAGGTACCGGTGCCACCCTGAATAAGGATTCAACATCTCTTAGCGTCAAAATGGGCTGATCTTGATTCTTTCTGTTGCCACTAACAAATGAACCAATATTCCTGCTCTTGTTCAGCTTGTATATGCTCTCCTCAACCGTGTTTTTCACCTATTACAAAAAAGACAACAAAAAGAAAGAGATCTTAATGAATCAACCCCAGTGAAGGATGTACTATATGCAGCAACAATTGAAAAATAAGACTGGAAAGTAGGTCTTCACCCAGAGTCACTTCAGAAATACATAAAACGACACATTTTATATGTAGAAGACAGCTCAAACCGATGGTTAGAAAACAATACTACAATTTTTGGTTCATTGTACCAGAAAGTTTAGATATAACAGAGTTAACATTCAGAGTTAGGTTTCGACTCCCAATTCAATTATAATGAAGTTTCGATAGAGATACATACTATAAAACGGTGAACAAGAGTCTTATGTGCTTGTCCAATTCGATGCACCCTGCCAATGGCTTGTGCCTCTGCTGCAGGATTCAGCAATGGTTCAACAAGTATAACATGCTGGGCTTCCAGAAGATTGAGGCCATTGGCTCCATGTTGGATCAGGAGCAGCAACACTTGAATGGATCTAGTTTCTGGTTGACCCACATGTCTTTTGCCATTTTCTTCGACATTGTTGTTGTGGCCTCTAAATTGGCTGATGGCAGCATGTGATTTCCTGTGAACGCAGTACTTAAGTTTAAAACTTGAAACTAATGTGTCATAGCACACTCTTAAGCCATGCAACATGAACTATTTGGCCAAAAAATCAAGAGCTGCTTCCTACATGGATTTTAGGAATGAACTATGAATGCAGTGCCTTCATCCAACTATTAGCTTCAGTACGAGCCCAACACTGCTAAAATTCACAGTAGCATCATAATTAAGATAGAACTAGTGAGTTGAATCAAACTATGCCATGGACAAGCAATAGTGTAAAATGTAACTAATGGTGCTCGCTAACATATAGGAGGATGAAGAAGCAGAAAAGCAAGAGTGGATTAATGCTTAGTTCTGACATCATCAATGTTGGGAAGACAGTTTATGAAATTTAGCTGATTTATTACATTAAGTTTGTGGAAAACCATACTAGAGCAACGTTGTTTTCATTGTACAAATTGGATACTTTTGATATATAATTCGCTTGAAACGATTCACGTTTGCGGTATGTCGAATTGAAAAAAAAAGAGAAGAACATGACGAAGCAGAAGAAGATGATGATGAAGAAGACGAAGAAGAAGAAGGAGAAGAAGATGAAAAAACAAGAGGAAGGAAGAAGGAAGAGAAGCCATTAATGGCTAAAGTGAAAGGAAGAAGAGAAAGCTATGGCCGAATGGCTAATTCGGCCATTTTTCTTGTATATAAATTAGCCGAGTGGCTCTTTTCTATAATTAACTCCTTTCTTTAAACAGAGACTTCAGATAATGCAGGAAAATATGAATTCAGTCTCATGGTTGCTATAATCGTGAAAAATAAGTGTTCCCTTCTGTTCCTAGAAAACCACTATTTTTGAACTTTGAAAGAACCAAAAAAGGTTGACTACAAGCAAATTATTACCTTCCTCCTTTCATCCGCACAAAAGTTATGTTGTTAGCCGCAAACGCATGCTCTAATACATCCAGCACATCATTCCAACTGCTGAAGACAAGTACCTTAGCTACTGGATTTGTGGAAGTGATCCATAAAATTCTTCTGGTGACAGCTTCAATCTAGAATACAACGTTCATCAATAAATTGAAAATGCATTACAACTTCTGTTGTTACATACACAAATTCCTACTGTCCTAAAATGAATGATACAGTTCCATATTCAGTTCAAGTTATCAGTTTGCAGTTTAAGGAATTATGTATTAAAAGTAAAACTAATCAAAACTGCAATAAAATGCAATGAGTCAACTACAGATTTTAGTCCTAACAAGTTAGCGGACTCTCTGTCTATAAAGTACTTCCTCTTGTTGCAAGGTGCTTCTACAACTTAAATGGAAGAACTTCTCCATCATTCTGATCAGATATTAGATTATATTTTCTATATTATTTAATTGGAAAGTTGACTCTGTATAGCAAGTACTTCCTTTTGTTGCAAGGTGATTGATACAACTTAAATGGAAGAACTTCTACTCCAATTGTATTATTTGATTTGAAATTTTCCCAACTAACTTCCGTTCTTCAGTCTTCCCATTTCAAATCATTATCTCAATCAGTTATTTATCAAATTCAATAAAATAATTTAATTGAATATTCGACTATTAATATCCTCAATATTCAGACCAAGGCCATATCTATTAACCCTTCTACGGATGAGCTAAACAACAGTGTTCAAGATGAGATACAATGACACATGCTCTTTGCAGACAATATTGAGTTAATTGATGAAGTTAGTGAGAGTGTCAATCAAAAGTTGGAACCATGGAGAAGCACTTTACAGAGTAATGAATTTAGGATAAGTAGGAGTGAGACAGAATACATGCACTGCAACTTTTGTCAAATAGGAGTGAAGTTGAGGTGAGATCAGAAGGAATTGAGGTACATAAACGTAAATAGTTGAGATATCAAGGTTCAATGTCCCAGGAAAATGGAATGATAAATGAAGATGCTGTGAATAGGATTAAGTAAGATGGTGGAAATGGAAGCGTGCCACAAGAGTGTTATGTGATAGGAAGATACCAATGAAAGGCAAGTTCTATAGAATGTCTTCGAGGCCAACAATGTTGTATGGGAGTGAATGTTGGGCCTCTACAGCCCAACATATTCACAAAATAAGTGCCTCAAAGATGCGGATGTTATGATGAATGTGCAGTCATACAAAATTTAAAAAAGATAAATACTATCACATATCTTAGAAGGTACAAGTAGCGGATTTAGAGGATATAATGACAGAATCTCGCTTAAAACATAATGATTTGACAGTGCTAAGAATGGAAAGGAAGACCTAAAATCACGTGGGAAAATGTTATCATAAAATATATTCCAGAACCTAGGAAAATCTAGATAAGCAATGGAAGTTGAAAATCCATATAAACGATACCAACTAAAATACTGGTGCTTACTAGAACAATCTTAATAGAGCCCCTAGTGGTAGATAATCCTTTTTTTTTTTGAGCAAGGTAAAGTTAGTGGTAGATAATCCTTAAGTACGTGTATTGACATATTATGGATCTACTACACATTTATGATGTTGAAGATCTATACAACCGACCTCAATTAGCTTGGTATTGTGGCATAGTTGTAAATGTTGTTTTATTCAGACTAAGTAAGAACCTATTTAGCCAAGGTGCCAAAAACTGCTTATTTTGAGAAGTACTTTTGGAGGGAGGAAATTTGTGTTTGACCAATTCATTTGAGAAGTACTCTCTCCGTTCCTTTTTAGTTGTCACATAGCGTTTTTCAAGAGTTAATTTGACTAACTTTCAAAGCTAAATTAGATTATATTAGTACAATTTTAAAATAAAAAATTAGATATTCAAAAACTATACAGAAAGTACTATAAATTGCAACTTTTTTCATATCAATATGATGAATAAATACATCTTAAAATGTTAGTCAAAGTTCATATCATTTGACTCTTAAAAAGGAAACTGTGACGAGTAAAAAGGAACAGTGGGAGTACTTTTTTCAGTATTTTGATAAACAATTTTTTTTTGGTCGAAATTTGATGAGTCCATTGTGCTGGCCAATCATTTTAAAAAGTGTTTGGCGTGTTAAATTATGAGAAAAACAACATTAAAGCACGCTTATTTAACAGAGAAATTATATAAAATTTTAGGATGAAAAACATTAAAGTTAAGAGCAAATTATTAACTTGTATTTTGTTTATAGTGATGACATTGCTCTTTCAAAGAGAAAATGGAGAGATAGAGGAAAGAGACTGTAGAAAAAAGGGAGAAAGAAGCCTGTATTTAAAGTTGACGGGCTATTACAAAGAGGAAGAGGAGAAGAAGAGAGAGATGGAGAACACGGGGAAAGACACGACAGAAATAAAAAAGAAATAGGAAAAAAGAGTCTGTATTTAATTGAAAGAAAGATGTATTAAATTAATGAAGGGAAGTTTGACAAATGTTAATATAGGAAAGGATATTTTTGTCTTGAAAAATTAAATTTCTGCTTCTGTTTCATGGAAAAGGCAGAAATTTGTAGATTCTTCTCAACAACAGAAATGCTACTTCTCCCGCAGCTCAAAAGTACTTATTTCATTTGGTCAAAAACCTCAAAAATAAGTGTGTTTCTTATTTAAAAGAGATGCTTTTAGCCTCCAAGAAGCTTGGCCAAACAGGATATAAGTTAGCTATTATGGGAGGAAAGAGGTAGATGGAATAATATTGGGACACATGAAGTTGCTGGGAAAGTACAATTCAGTGATAAATGATAGAATTTGCGTCTTGAGTAAGAAAATAAGGAATACCTTGGTACTATATGAACCTTGGACATTTGTCGAAGCTTCAGAATTCTCAAAGGCTATAGAAGAAGATGGACATGACATATTCCGTCTGTCAACAGCATAAGCAATATTTCTGCAGTCAGTATGTTGTCTACAAGTTGGGCACATTAACCAGCTAACCTGAGGCTTCCCATGAAGGGCTAATCTCTTCTCAGTCATTGCAAACAAACCTGCAATGGCAACCATCAAAGTTAGAGCATAGTATCCACCTTTAGGACTCCTCACATAACAGAAAAATGTTTATAGCATTTATTCAAGTTAAAGCTACATGAGTATGCAGGTTCTGTAACTTTCTAAAACCCAAAAAAAAAATAGTTTGCCCAAGCTGTGTTAATCAAATGTTGTTTATGCAGAAAGGAAGGTTATCCTCTATTCTCTTCTGGCAATGTACGAAAACCCTCAATTTTAGGGGCATTCAAAACAATAAAAAAGAAAACCACACAAGGATAAAATAGATATTAGGAACAAAATTCTTAGCACAAATGTGAAATACAGAAAGTGCAGATAAGAAGGGCATATCAACTGTCAAATTAGATAGCTGGATTAGATATAGCCACATTTGTAAACAGACGTATGCTTATGAAAGTGTCCCACATCTAAATGGCCAGGATCTCTAGATCTATTCTGGAATAAAAAATAAGTTGTAACTAAATACTCCCTCCATCCTACATTATGTGATACCTTTTAACTTGACACAAAGTTTAAGAATAAAAGGAAGACATTTAAAACTTGTGATCTTAAAAAACATTAGATATTTCTGTAGCTATAAAACATTTCATTAAGGGTAAAAATGAAATTTTAAAACTAAGTCATTTTAAATTATAGAAAGGTGACATTCTTTTGACGACATGATGGGCATTGAATTAAGCTAATTCCAGACAGTGCTGGATGTGAATTTTGCTATTATTCTTCTAATTTTATAGTGAAGCTGTTGCTTATTCAAGTGTTGAATGTGATTAGTGGAAAAAAAGACCCAAGAGGAGTGCTTAAGGAATGAAAAGAACATAAAATTGTGTGAAGTTGCGAGACTGCGCTGCCGAGAAGAAATGGGATGAGCTGCACGAGCACGCAGTGTGGGGTTGAGAAAAATCAGCAAAAAGGGGCAGTTTTGGGAGTTTGAAGGAAACTCTACGCTATATGAATTTGGAACTTGTCACAAAGCTATGGTATTGAGAAACAGGTGAGGATACGAAGGAGAAAAAGGGGCGCACTACTGATAAAATCATATATGGTATGCTATTAAATAGTTTAGGAATTAGATCAAATAAAATCATCCCTTGATTCACAAATCTCCTAGAATCAAGGCATCTGATTTCTAGTTTGTTTATTTTTCTGTAGTATAAATTTGTACCCTCTATGTATATAAATAGAGCCTAGAGGTCATATTATTGTTTTATTAATATATTGATGGGTGTTGAAAAGAAGGAGAGAATCGGAAATTGAAAATAAATAAATTGAAAGGTTAAAATTTGAAACTCTGTTGTTATCAGTGATCTTTTCAATTTGAAAAATAATAATAGGTCATGAGATAATCATTGAGTAATCATTGGATGGAAATTAAGTAAGGAATAGGGATTAGCCAATAGTGGACATATAGGTTAGCTGTTGGACGCATATTTATATTTTTGTTCTTTCTGTAGTTGAAATTTAAAATATGGTACCACATTATTATTAAATCTCTGATACCATTTTTCCACAATCCAAAATTGAACGTGATGACACTTGTCTTATCCCACCAAGACAAGTCAGCCTAAAATATTCCTTATGTATGATGTTTTAACCCAGGTGTCCGTAGTAACAAACTATTTGGTTTCTCAAATGAATGCAACATCGAATCTCATTATATGAACATGTGACAGTGATAACTTTTTAAGTAGTGAGTATTCACACTTGATCATTGACGTATTCATTTCCAAATAGCACTAGTACCACATCGTGAAAGTCCATTAGATCCACCGCTAGAACACATCATACCTATCGAGAAGATCGTACCCAAACAACCCACACATTTCTACACACTGAATAACTGCAAAACGTTATCAAATCCATTCCGTCTCTAGCCTAATCGATATGCATTCTTTCTAAGATCACGTCGATGACAGAAGTAACACGCTCCATAACTCCAATCCAGTAAGCATCAATATCGTTGTAGTAGTCGTATCATGACCCTCTTTGATATACAGTCAATCTATGAAATGTAATAGAGATTCTGATCTCAATTGGCGCAACTTCATTCTCATCATTTGCTAAGCAAGTAAGCAACTCATATATGTTGTGACAACTTTACTAACTGTAGTTTCCGAAGTTACTGTGTTCATAATCTAGCCATCATTTTAATCATTCCACTTCCAATTGTCGAACAACTCATGATATTGCCTATACCACATAAGTACTGTTCCCTTTACTAGGCAACTAACCAAAAAAAAAAGATAACACGTTCATGAAGTCCCTCAAACCCTTGTTCAACCTCATCATTCAAATATCTTCACAATGCATCATCGCGCTATCACCTTACTCAGTCCCTTCAAATTGCCGAACATTTTAATTCTGACCACACATCCTTTTCATAAGTTTATCACTTCCACCTTAGTATAAGGTCTAACATCCAAGATATCAAGACACACCAATGGCTTACTTAAGGAACCACGCACGACTCATCACTATAAGTGAGAGAGAATGGAATGAAGCGATACGAATCAGAACGGACAAAAGATGTACGATAAAGATTCAAAAAGTGAAGATTTTTTCTAAAAATCACAATAGCCTCTCGAAGATAAGCAACAAACGTCTTCGCGTCGATCCTTTAGACTCTACTATACTTGTACACGACTTATGAACCTGGGCTCTGATACCATTTTGTTACAACTCAAAAATGGACGTGACGACATTCATCTTATCCAACCAAGACAAGTCAGCCTAAAATTGAACTAATACGGTAAATGCGGAATTCAGACAATAAAAGAGACTAACACCATCTAAAATTGTAGAAATCATAATCAACTCAAAATAAAATTTCAAAACCTAGTTGTCACGTGTACAAGCCTCTAAAGTATTACAATTGATTCGAAAGAAAAATACAAGTCTCAAATGATAATGTTTCTAGTATAGAACAAGATCATAAACAAGGAGCAAGAGGATCCGCTGAGATGACAACACTACCTCACAAAAAGTCTCAGACAAGGAGAGAAGAGAGAGTATCGCAAAAATTCGTGCTCGTAACCTACACATTTGTAGAAATAAGGGGTGAGTACCAAACCACACGATACTAAGAAAGCAAACTTTTAAACACAAAGTAAGAGTAAGAGTATAGAATACAGGTACTCCTACCCCTCAAACCGAACCTCCACAACCTGAATAAAACTAGCTCAACCTAGCAGTTCACAATTTACATAACACATAGCTCAATAACAACACTCCAACAATTACAGATCAGCAACACACGAGATCAAGTTCCTCAATCACAAGTTCCACAGAAAGGCACTCACAAATGGTAAAGATATTCAATTTAGTGAAATGCAATGCCAAGTATTGTGATGCATGTTTGACCTAGTGATACACACCCATTGTCTGGGGAACTCATGAGGGACATATCTGTCCATGCATCTGTTGCAGCGTGCCACAAGTCCCTCAATAATAGAATCCGTCGTGGCGTGCGACACGTCCCTCGATAATAGAATTCGTCATGACGTATGATAGTCCCTCGAATCATAATATTCGTCGCGGCGCATGACACGTCCCTCGAAATGGTACACCTTTTTAATTTTTTATTCTTCTTCAATTCACATAACACTTGTCACAATCATGTCTCTAAACCCATGTAAATGACATATTCACACAATTAACAAAGAAATGACCATTTCCATAACATTCACAACACAATCCCCGATACAACATCAACAATGAGTCTTTCAAACAATTCTTAACCAGTAAATAAACACATTGCCTTTATTACCCCCTTTTCATCATTAGAATTATTCAATATGGACCAATCAACCCGTCACAAAGTCTCATTACTCCTCAACACATACCACAAGGAAATACATGATTCTATACACTTAACAAAGGTCGAGAAATCGACTTGTCTCAAATAATAACTCCAAAACTTGAGTCTTCTCCTTTTGTTGGGCTTCCAAATCAATGCAATCTATTCAAATAAATAATCACAATAAGATTTTGAAACTAACACCCATATTACTATGTGTTTAGCGTAGACCCAAAATGTCACCCAACTCTCTAATCAAGTTCCTAAGCCAATTAACATGTCAACTCTTATATTTTCTAAATTCCAATTTCTCCAATATCAATAATTTAATGATATTCATATAATATAATACACCTAATATTTAATTACATATACCAATATTATTAAAACTTGAATTTTTATACGATAATCAGATAAAGAAGAAGAAAAAGAAACAGCAAATCAAGTTCATGGTTATCGTATAAATATTCAAGTTTAAATAATATTGGTATATGTGATTAAACATTTGGTGTATTGTATTATATGAATATCATTAAATTATTGATATTGGAGAAATTGAAACTTAATCCTAGGCTTGGAATTTAGAAAATATAAGAGTTACATGTTAATTGACATCAAGATTAGGAACTTAATAATATAGTAGTTGGGTGATTTTTTGGGTCTACACTAGACATATAGTAATGTGGGTATTGTTAGTTTCAAAATCTTATTGTGATCATTTATTTGAATAGATTGTATTGATTTGGAAGCCCAAAGGAGAAGGCTCAAGTTTTGGAGTGATTGTTCGATTATTTGAGGCAAATGGATTTCTTGGCCCTTGTTAAGTATATAGAATCATGTATTTTCCTGTGGTATGTGTTGAGGAGTAATGAAACTTTGTGATGGATTGACTTGTCCATATTGAATAATTCTAATTATGAAAAACGGGTAATAAAAGGCAATATGATTAATTACTGGTGTGTGATGTGTTGAGAATGGTTTGAAAGACTTATTGATTCATTGTTGATGTTGTATCACGATCATGTTGTTGTGAATTGTGCATTGTTATGGAAATGGTCATCTCCTCATTAATTGTGTGAACATGTCATTTGCATTGAATCTGAGACATGGTTGTGACAAGTGTTATGTGAATTGAGGAAGAATAAGAAATTAAAAAGGATGTACAATTTCGAGGGACGTGTCGCATACCACAATAGATATTATGATTTAAGGAACGTGTCGTACGCCACTATAAATTCTATTACTGAGAGACGCGTTGCTCGTTGCGATGGATTCTATTATCGAGGGACATGTCGCACACCGCGACGGATGCATGGACAGATATGTCCCCCATGGGTGTGTATCACTAGGTCAAACATGCATCACAATACTTTGCATATCTTTATCATTTATGAACTTGTGAGTGCCTTCTATGGAACTTGTGATTGAGGAACTTGATCACGTGTGTTGCTAATCTGTAATTGTGTGTGTTGCTGATCTGTAATTGTTGGAGTATTTTTGTTGAACCATGTGTTATGTAAATTGTGAATTGCTAGGTTGAGCTGATTTTATGCAGATTGCACTTGTGGAAGTTCGATTGGAGGGGTAGGAGTACCCACATTCTATACTCTTACTTTTTATTTAGGAGTTTGCTTGTTGAGTACTGTGTGGTTTGATGCTCACCTTTTGCTTCTACAATTGTGTAGGTTACGAGCCCGGATCTTTGTGATACTCTCTCTTCTCTCCTTGACTGAGGCTTTCTATGGAAATTTGTGAGGTAGTTGTTTGTCATCTCAGCGGACCCTCTTGTTCCTTATTTATGATCTTGTTTTATTCTAGAAACAAGGTCATTTGAGACTTGTGTTTTTCTTCCGAATTAATTGTAGTACTTTAGAGGCTTGTATACGTGACAATCAGGTTTTGCGGTTTTATTTTGAGATTTCCCACAGTATTAGATGGTGTTAGTCTCTTTTCTTGTTTTACTTCCGCATTTATTGTATTAGTTGGATTTTAGGCTGACTTGTCTTAACGGGATAAGATGAGTGTCATCACGACCATTTTTGGGTCATGACAGTGGATGAATAAGATTGTGCAAATTTGGTACCAAAACTTATATGACCTTTCCTGAGTACTGTATACCAAAAGGGATAGCCAGAACTCAAAATTGCGAGTTGAACTGCAGAATCCAAAAAGTTGCATACTCTGTCAGCCTTATGCAAACTAGGGAGGCTAGCTCCTCATATGCGTACTAGTTTGATAATTCCCCTAGGTTGACTAATTTTCCAACTTGACCAATACGGATTCCAATAAACTCAGACGAGACTTGGGGGGATGAGACACTCTTACCTACAATCTCTTGAAAATCGACACAGACTTAACTAAGAAGGAAGCCCAATCGAAGAAAAAAATATACAGACGACACTAACTAGTAGAGATTAAAGTTCAACCATGTTGGCATGCCCACATCAATCAGGGTGTTTTTTAGAAATGTTTTTAGTATGTTCATAGATTTGTATGTCATTGTAGGGATAAGAATGAACTGTAGAAGATATTTAGTCAGAGAACCTCTTAAATGCCTCAAACAATAAATTTGAGTATTTGAATGAAATGGGTCTAACAGAATGGAATGTACATAGAGGATTCATATAGTTGATCTAAACTAGCTTGATATAAAAGCGTACTAATTGTTATGTATATTAACACTGTCGCAATAAAGAATTGCTATAATACTTTCAAAGTGAAAATAACTGCTCTAAACTAATATCAACTCAGAATATGCATGTATCTCAAACATGTCTATTTTACAAATTATACTCTTTTGCTCAGTAGGGAGTAGGGTAATCTTCTTAATCAAACTTTCATTCACTAAGGTGGAAGAATACCACCTATCAATAAAGAAGGAGAAAGAAGAAAAAGAAAGTAGTCCTGTACATGCACTAAGCTTAGTAAAATAAAAATGATCTTATATTAGAATAACTGAAAGTTCCATTTTCATGGTGACACTATTTAGTCCTGTCCTTGGAATATATGTACATTTTAGCAAGGAGAAAGTTCAGTTTCTAGAATCCTTAGGTAAAATGCATGCAGTTACAATATATAGCTTGCCAGGAACAGCGTTTTTAGAACGAAGAAGTTCAGTTACAAAATGCAGTTATGCTTGGTAACATAAATAGTATATAACTTGGTAATTCAAAAAGTACATTTGGAATTACAGTGACTTGAAGCAGAAATAAGGATACAAGGTCATGAGAAACTTACAATTACAACAAATGACATGCCCACATTGGAACACCATCTTTTGATTATTGAGCTTCTCTTGACAAACAGGGCATATATCTTCCTCAATAATAGCTTGGTGTTCCTTTTTTTCTTCTGCATGAGCCGCTGCGACAATTGTGGCTTGAGTTACATTTGAATTTTCACTACTTGCAAGATGATTAGTTTGTTTGGATTGTACCAAACCCTGTGAAAGATAATATCCACAGGAATGTGAACACAAAAAATAAGTTTGAAACAAGCTAATGCATATAATAAGCAGTTGAATGTGAACTTAAAATATAAATGGGTGACGCCGCTTTATATGATTCCGGTGTCAAACAATTAGACATCCAAAGTCACCAATAAGTTGGTTTTCTCTTTGTACTCCTAAGAAAACTCTAAAATTTTAAAAAAAGCGAAAATAGGGGAGCAAAAGAAGAATTAAAAAAAGTTGTTCCTAAAGTCAAAGGATACATGCACAAACAGACTCAAAGTGATTTTCATCATTTCTTTTCTTGCATACATTTCAGGACCATTTAGGAAAACAATACCATGGAAACATCAGGAGTATCAAACATATTTTCTAGAATTAGGAGAAATGAATCTAGACTTGGCACCTTACCGACAAATGACCCATAGTCTTAATATTTTGCAACTTCTGAAAACTGTAGTCACGGTTCCTATTTTGAATAATTTCTTACTCCTTCCATTCCAATTTGTTTGTCCTACTTTCTTTTTTAGTACGTTTCAAAATGACTGTCTCTTTTCCCTTTTTAGCAACTCTTTATTTCCAACTTTCCACATGGCATGTTTAAGACCACAAGATCAAGGGGCATTTTGGTACATTTGATATATTTTTGATTTAAGATCACAAGATTCAAAAGTCTCCTTTACTTTCTTAAACTCTGTCTCAAGTCAAAATAGGACTACGTCAAACAAATTGAAATGGAGGGAGTATTACTTCTTGGACTTATATTATTCCTATGGAAGTGGTTCAATATACAAATGAGATAGACAACAAACTGAATGGGATAAGTTCATAGACCATATTAGTTTAATTGCAAAACGTCGAGTTCTGGTAATGTCTATTACTGAAAGCATATATGAATACACATCCAGATGACTACTGAATTTCATAACAATCTTCATATAGAACACAAGAGAACTCTGAACCTTTTGTAGTTACCTTCAGGTAGCGAAGTTGCCCCTTTATTCTCGTTAAAGAAGATAAAAATAAAAACTTTTCACTAGACCATTCAACATTGGCTGCATCTAGTTCTCCCGGATCTAAGGCATCAATGGATTTGTCATTCTCATCTTCTTTTAAGCGTAGTCGAGAAGTTGCCATCATAATCTCATCATGAGCACGTAGAACATGGGCTTGAGCTGTTGCCAGGAGCCTTGCTTGTGCATACTCCTTCCGCATCCCCTACAAAGAACTATAGAATGAACTACCTTACATAAAGATATACATTGTCAAGATGCTGTCATGAAGGCTTTGTCTTGAACAGACATTACTAGACTATTATGCCCATAAATAGAAAAGTTCCCTTCTTTAGAGAATGGAAAAGATCTCAAAGGCAAACCAGACTAAGGGCTCATTTGTTTGCACTTAATGAAGGTCTGAAACTGAATCATTTAAATGATACTCATTAAGTGCATTTGTTTTTCTTAAAATTCTACCACTTATTGGGTCTTAAAACATCTGAATGGTCAAATTCGAGATGGACTCTGAAACTCATTTCAGCGCTCGTCGGTAGGTGATTAATGCATTAATTGCTCAGTTGAATCCAATGTGACGAACTGATTTTATTTTAATCATCCAAATATGTTGTGGGTTTCATAGCAGCCTTTCCACATAACTGATGTAGTATATTTTGTCTTATTTCAAGACATAAATCTATCTTTGTCTTTGCTTGTATTGTTATTGGAGGATAATAAATTAATTAATGTTGTGGCCATAAAAAATAAGTACAATCAAAAATAAATAAATAAGTACAATCCAAATATTCAGTTAAAAAATCTCAATTGTGGATTTAAAAATATTTGATTAATTTGATACATTGGATGATATATAATGGAATATTCATATTTTATTAGTTTAGTGGTCTTATTATGTTATATTAATCTTTTCTCAAATATATTAAAGATGTAATATTTAATTACTATATTGTTTAAATTTTATGTTGTGAATAATATTGAGTTTATTAATATTATTGTATTTTTTATATTTAATAATCTATTCATTCAATATATTCAAATGTCGTCTTAATCACTCAGTGTTCACATATACAACATCTTAATCATTCAGATGTGCTTTCAGATTCAGACGCGTTAATCTTAATGAAAACAAATGAGCCTAAAAAGACAACTGTTCAGACAAAGGCTTTAATTCAGAGATACCTCAAGAAGCTGCAGCTGCTTTCTGGCAGCCGATACACCTTCAGCATCTAACAGGCCCCTGGAGTTGCTCTTGATAAGCACTAACACTACTTCCAAATCAGATGGAGCTTTGGACACCTATTAAATGCACAATCATTAAAAATTTCGTACAATAAAGTTAGAACTATGTAGGTCTTATCTGACCGATGACAGGAACCAGAGAACCAAAGATGGAGAGATAATACCTAATTTATTCTCAAATCTGAATTTCCATATTATTCCAGTCAAAAGATACAGAAATTTTCAAATATATGTAATATCAGGGAACACAATTTGCAAATGCAAATTCAGACTCTGGAAGACGAGATGCAATTAACTTGACGTTATAACATTAACTATGTTTTCTTGCAGCTCAAAGAAGTATGTTGCCGAATCTCTCTTCATCAAATATATGAACTTGATAATATGGTACTTTCTGACTGCAGGGTGGATGTGAGAGTTTCAGGTGAACTCATACAAGGTAAAAAACGAAACCATTTAGGTTGAGCAACATTAACAGCAATCTCACCAGAGAAGGTGAAAGAGGAATTAACTGCAGCAAAGTACCAGAGCTTTTTGCCTTCATTAGAGCACTTATAAGTTATAAGCACATTTCATAATTGGATGTAACTGTAACTTCTTTCAATCATTGGTTCAAGAAATCTTATACTACTATGAAGTATGAACACCAGAATTTGATAAAATTCAAAAGAACTTCTAACTTCTTCCAATCTTTGGCAGTCTTAAGAACTAGACTGACACAGTGAAAAGCACAGAGGCTGCTGCTGCTTTAGCTGAAGTGAAAACAATCATATATTTTAGGAATAAGCAGAGATACAATCATTACGTACCACAATGTTTTCTAAGTCTCTCTTCTTTCCAAAATCTTCATATTCAATGGTAGCTGATCCTGAATTCCTGTCTGTTCGGGCTAAAGTTGTATAAAAACGATTCAGTTGAGACTTCTTCTTCTGCAGATCTACAGCCTCCTCAGCAGATGTAATCACCTCCCCACTCTTCCCTTTGTTAAGACGAAAAAGTCTGGCTTCATAAACCTGGAGAAAGTACAACAACAGCACAACATCACTACACCACATTAACCCCAACAGAGGTAATGGGAGGAAAATCTCAGAATATAGCACGCATCACAATATTTAGATACCTAATGGCATAACTTCAATAGTCAACAAAGAAAGAAGAAACTAGAAAATCAGACCTGGAACAAGTCATTTAGTTCACAGTGAACACATAATACCCCTTCAGAATCAGCATAGCATTTTGGACAGTATCTAACACGAGCAATATCCTCCTTCCTAGGATTGCCCATTGTCCGGTCAATTTCCAAAAGCTTAACAAGTAAAGATTCCCTCGAACTTTCCAGTGAATCTAAACCACTCTGAATATAGATCTTCAAAGCAGTAATGCTGTGGAAACTGTAGTGAAAACAATGTAAGAAAGTACACTATTAGCAAAATGATTGGGACAAATAAATTGATAGTTCCACCTTCTGAGATAAATTTGGAAGGACACACTTATAAACAGGGAATACTGAAAGGAACAAAGGAAGGCTGATGTCTTTATGATTTTTTTTTAATAAAGAGGCAAGCTAATTATTTCTGTCAGATCTACTAACAGGTTCCTCTCCTCAAAGAAAGAACCAAGGATCGACTAAAAGAAGAGCAGAGAAGCACCGAATGAGAAGGGGAGGGAGAATCAGGACCGTCTTATAGCATATGCTTGTCCACGGTAGAAACCTAGCGTGTTGTGTTCATAAGATCCACCGCAAGACAACTCTAGAAAGGAGTAAATAGCAGTGTTATGAAGTTACGAACATTATATATGTCCATTGTATGATCAAAATCGTCTTTGAACAGAAAAACGGACAAGACCCACTACATACTCAAAAAGCTATAAACTACTCATTCTTTATCAAAAACATGTGTTAAAAGCTTGAGCATTTTAGAAGTAGATTTAAAAATACATACATTATAGTAGGATGGTTTTTATAATAAAAAGTTATTTCATGATTTTGCACCAAGATGGTACCAAAAGTTCCAGTGTTTGGTATTGAGCTTTTAATAAATCAATTCAACTATTTATACGAAGTGGAAGTTTTTCTTTCTTCAAGAGTGATGAAGTGTATGATCATCTCATCTAAAAGCTGCTATTAGAGGGAGCACACTTTTATTATTTAATCATACCCTCAACACGCCCCATCACGTGCCAGCCTAATTCTTTTTTCATGGGCTAAGCACGTGGAAATTCTTTTTGATATGGGTGGAGGTGAGATTTGATCTCAGGACCTCTGCCTACTCTGATACCATGTTAAAGTGTGTGACCATCTCATTTAGAAGCTTAAGTTGTTAGAGGGAGCACACTTTTATTATTTAATTATACTCTCAACAAAGAGTATAAGCAAATAAAAGGAAGTTCTTTATTTTTTAAGTCGGCCTACAATCTAGACATATTACAATCTCCTCGAATCATATAACTCTAATATTTTGTGTTTTTTAAGGAGCTAAATGAACCAAAATTAGCTTCCCCTATTTAGTTATGGTGCAAACAAGGCATTCAGGACCACTTGGCTAAACAGGCTACGGATGTTGATGAAAAAGATAAGAGACTATTTTACAGTATACCATTTCTGGGAGCTTGAGGATAATTAGTGCTTCACCCTTATACATTATAGACCATTTTGGGTGAAATCCCAAACTTTGGAGACTATTTTCTGTTTCTCTCCCTCCCCCCCTACTTTCGAGCTTATGGAAAACTGAAAAAGCACAGGGATCCTTCGTATAATTCCTAATGTAGTCCTACTGCAGCTGCTTGATTTCTCACCTCCAAAAGAAAATCATGGAGACTGGAGCAGAACCATATCTTTACGTGCTGGCCCTGTGGTCTGAGTTGACTAGCTAGGTTGGAGAACCCCCAGTGCAACTTATGACTGGCCTTGATGGTCCTACACCCAGCCGTACAACTGCATTATGTTTTCAAACCCTTCCTCAAACAATGACAACTCCTGTTTCAACTAGATCACAAGATGAAGCCATGTCCTGTACTTACTTTATAAGTGGCTCATATATTACGTGCTCAAAAGAGAATGCCTGAACGGTTACCTACTTTGACACCACATTAAGCCACAAGACCACAAAAGATCTGTTGCACTTGCGATTTCACAACACAAAAGTGCAGCTTATATAGTGCTTTCGTCACTACCAGACTTTATACATGTTTGTTTTTATGAAGTAAGTTGTTTCATTAGAAAGCATCAAGTAGATGCATAACTACAGGGGCATAATTACAAGTAGGCCAAAAAAAAAAATAGAATTGTAGGCCCCTATACATCTGTTCCTTCTAAATTTAGAGTACTAGTGAAATCCAATAAACTGTTCAGTATTAGATACTGGGGACAACTTTATCCAGCAAAAACGGTAACTAAGCATTTGGTTTTAAGAGCATGGAGGATAGTTTACATAACCAAACTTTATACATGTTGTACAAGGATGCAGTGCTCAACCTTCAGAGTGTTTCCTTTTTTGGTCTGACAATAACGATTATTACGCCTCATTCTTAAACAAGTTGGGGCCGCCTACATGAATCCTCATCGACCATGTTTCGTATTTAAGATCAATTGACGTCATCATTATACCAAATTATATAAAAGTGAAAATAAGTCAAATATATATAAATAATAGTAACAATAATAATAATATCAGAAATCCTCTATTTTAATTTATTTTTGAGAAAGTTAACAGTATATTCATCAACTTAAAACTTTGTTAGCATCCAACTTAATAGAACAGATCGATGAGTCCTACTATCCTTTCCTACCTACAAGGACTCCAAAATTGTAATAAAGACACTGATTCTACTACAAAAAATTCTTTACACCAGAAATGGAAAGACAAAATACATTGAAGCTTAATCTTCTGTAAAGAACTGTGTTTGTCATAAAAACACCTAGCATTTCTTTTGTTCCAAACAGTTCACCAGATGCAAGCTGGAATAGCCCTCCACCATTATTTGTTATTTACATTCCTCCCCTCACTGTTCCAGAACCTTAGTAAATCCAAAGTACGCATTGGCATCACCCAATTCACTTTCCTCAAGGTCAGAACAATTGTCACAGTTGATAAGTGGCTCTGCAGTGCAAACACAGATGACTACTGTCTTCCTGGGCTCCATTGCAAAGAAAGCACCTTGAGCTCATTTGCCAGCCCCATCTTTGCAGTTTCTCATGGGTAAGACATGCTTTATTAGCTACCAGCAAGGCAAAGCATGTTACTTTGAAAGGGATTCTGGTCTTCCAGATCTGTTTCCAAGGCCACCCCACCTGCTGGATCCCTCCATTGCTTTACCATATGTAATCCACTTCATTCCAAAGTCCCCTATATTCTTATTGCCATATAAATCTACGTTAAGTTCAAAATTACCCCTAGAAAAGTAATAGGTTCAAATTCAGCATATTAACTAGACTAAAACATATTCCCAACTAGTAGGTTTCACTTAAATGGATCTTTTCTTCCATTAGTGTCCTATCTTTAGAACAAGTCTAAATTAATTCAATGAAATTGTAGGTCTTTCAATACAACTTCCTTCCATGTGATTTTACAACTATCTCGTCACCTTTTAGCACTTAAACTCACCACAGATTCCACCTATGGACCGGTACATTTGTAGATCGATGCAAGGCATGACCAAACCATCTCAAGCAACCTTTTCTTATTTTATTCTCAATGTGTGCTACTTACACTTCTGGCCTGGTCAGTATTTATCATATCTAATCTTTGTATGACCACACATGCATCTTAGCATCCGCATCTCTATAACACTTAACTTATGGACATGTTGGACTTTAGCGGCCCAACATTCAGTACATATAATATTGTTGGTTTTATAATTGCTTTTTCAGACTTAACTTTCACAAATAGCACTTCATCCAGGGATCTGACACAAATTGGAAACATGATACACAATGGCTACATTTGTTCAGCATTTACAGCATATTAGTGTCAGATGTTTTAGCGAACAAACCTTTAGCTACTGATTCGACAAAACAATTTATGTTTGAACCCAACCATTCTGCCAAATAAGACAGTACTAGAGAAGATGATTCCAGGAAAAGAACAAAGTAATTTAAAAGAAACTTGGTACCATATTTACATATAAAACAACAATAGAGTTGATAGCAACAACGAATCCATAAGAGATGCAAGAATTAGTTACTCTTCATACTGCAATAAGGATGCCAATGCATGTGTTCTTCACAGCAATTGCCACCAAACAGTTTCTTTGATGGACAAGAAAAGACCCTAGAGTAAAGAATAAATCCATTACTAACCAGGAAGCAACTTTGGAGGCCCTAGAGGTGTTCAGAGTCCCAGAAACAGCTTCTCCTATTTTCCTGATCAATTCATTTGAGGAGTCCTTGTTTTGCTCAATATGATGCAAAGCTTCCAGCCACCAAGCAGTATACTGGTTCTTTCTATCACTGAATGCATTACATACCTTCAAATATAAGATAAAAGAAAATGTAAGAGGAACTTGGAAAGCTTGTATAGAGACAGAGACCAAGTACAACAAGAAATAGTAAACAATTGAGGGGTCTGACTCAAGAAATTCCAAGCACCTCAAGTTTAGTAGCTCATCATGACTGTAGACAAAGTCAGAACTGTCTTCTAATAACACATCAACTAATTAGTCTCACAACACCACTACTCACACCAAAATTAGATGTTTTTGGTCTATTGATGCTGCACAGTTTTTGAGGATACTCCTGAATATGAAAAATTAAACATCTTCTATGCAATTATTAGTCTATATTTTGCAAAAAAGTTGTCATATTGCTTGGTCTATTCAAATTATCTTCAAAAACTCCTTCTTAAGTAAATTTTAAGCTGTTGGTGGTAATAGATATTTTCTTTTTAAAGTTTAAGCTGTTGGTGGTAAAAGATATTTTCTTTTTCAGCTGTTGGCTGGAACAGATAGTTTCTTTTTTCCCTTGGAAACTTTGCAGGCCAAATATCTGTGAGAGCCAAGAGCTTTCCCAGGACCTTCTCTTGGCAGTTGTATTTCTTAGTTAGATACCCTCCGTCATCTAAGAGGTCAGTTTTCTGACAGAAGCACTCAAGAACAAACAGCATCCTCAAACAATTACAGATATCTTCTGTGCAAAAAGTTAGGTCTGTTCAAAGCAATAAGTATAGCAAAAGGTTTTCCACATCGATGAAGGCCTATCCTGAATATTACCTGATCATATGACTTTTTGAACTCTTGTTGGGCCCCTGCCAGCTTCAAATTAAAAACAGATAGGAATTTTTCCTTCAATTTTTCACATGCTATTGTCACTGTACATTTGGATAAAAAGTTTAACCTGTTGACAGAATTTTCGTCAACCGAACCGTTTTCCAGTGAATTTGACATTAAGTTGGATGGACCGTTAGAGTTAGTCAATAACATGCTTTCTTCCTTAACTTTGTCTTCCCTGAATAGAGCCCCTTTATCACTTTCTTCAGCATCTTCTATGTTGGATACTTCACCTCTTGTGCTTCCAGGTGCACATTCAAGCTTTTGCGAACTATCAGAGCTGAGTGGGAGTACCTCAGAAAGATTATGTGTAATATGGATGTTTAACAAAGGATCCAATCGGAAATCTTCGAAATGGTCTTCTGCTAAAGCCATTGCTTCTTGGTACAATGATACGGCTTGGGTATAATTTTGATTAATTATAGCAATACCTGCCAGTGCGTTCAAAGCAACAACTAATCTCCGGAGGGCTTCCTCTCCTTCCACCTTAGTCTTGCTTACCAGAACCTACAAAGTGTACCTTTTATATACACATTTGACTGGAAACAGATTTTAAGAAAGAACAGTTTTCTGACCCTGACTAACAACTTACCGACAGGATCTCCTCCATAGTCATGGGAGACTGTTGTAGCGATCGCAACCCAGAGCTCCCAACCTGAGGGTGGCAACAGGCTTGGCGTAGTTTTAGAAGGGAGTTAAAGAGCTTGGCAGCCTCTATATTGGTGATAACAACATCACTTGCGGCATCTTCCAATTGGGAACCTGCAATTAAAGTAGATCTCAGAATCCATTATTTTCAATAGTATTATGAATGAAAAGAAGATATCTAACAACCAGGTATTTTTCTCTTGTATATGTCATTTTTTAAACTTCCAATAAGTTCACGAGCATCATTCACACACGTATCGTGCTGCCTTTGATAAAAGTGTTCTTCAATTGGTGAAAGAGAAAGCCAAGAGACACATTCTTCTTGAGGTGGAAGCTGCAGTTCATCAGCAACATGCACCTTTGATGACCTCCACATTAGGTGCTTAAAGAAATCATGTGTGAAAGTCATCGCTCTGGAATCTCCCCTCTGGAAAAGAAAAGAGAGATTTCTGAGAGGGAGTGAGAAAGGGGAAAAGAGGACAGAAAGATGAGATAAGTGAACTTATAAGCATCAATTGCAGTAAATAGCATATTCAATGATTGTTAATAAAAGGCCAGGGCACAGACCTCATAAGGATCGCGTATAACATCGGTCCACCACCTTAAAGTATTAAAGGGACTTGCATTGAGGAATCTCAAGAGACCAAACAAATCATCAAGTTTCCTTTGTATGGGAGTCCCTGTAATGCACCATCGATGAACTCCATGTAGTCTTAGGGCCATTTCAGTTGCAGCAGCAGCATTATTCTCCACCATTTGAGCTTCATCCAGACATATCCTCCACCATAATATTCTGGTTAATAGGGTAGGTACGACAGGATATCTGCCACATGAAACAACTGAGATTTATCCTCAATCTAGAAACAACGAAGGCCAAAAAATGAGGTATAAGTAGACCAACACAGCAATCTGGTCAGATTTCCTGGAATAAATTGATCCTGGATGAAAAGGTCAAAAGACGAAAAACCAGCATTATCATCATCACTCAAGAATATCTTTATGGACTGAAAGTTCCAAGCCAGACGTGTACATAATCACCTCTCCAAAGATCTGTAAGCCTGAACAGTACCTTACATTCAAGCGAGATTGTCAGGGGTCATGCCATGAACAAAACACATACCTATGATCCTCTAAACAAGTATTGTAAGTGCTTTTGAGAGCATTATTTCTCTTTCCACCAAGTTTCCAGAGAAAAGAACACAAGATAGGAAAGAATTAGAAAAGGGGACTGAAATTTGACTAGATGTAATGGTTTCAGAACATCAAGGAAAAACATTGGAAAAATTTATTGTGTGTCCAAAAAATTTCGTCCATCTCCTCACACTGAAAGCCTCAACTATTTCCAAATAGTAGAAGCTTTAAAACACCTTGCTATAGTTTCAGAGTTCTCATCAGTCTGGAAAATTAGCAAAAAGCACTAGTTGCATCATAAATGCACATGTATGATCCTTAGAAACCACACATCCATGGTCATTATCATCAAATGTGAAACTAAAGAAGGTAATAAGATTGTTCAGCAAAAGTAAACTAAGAACAATAGCTCATACAAAAAAAGGAAAAATATAAGGGGCTCTTGAGCTAGCTTTTTGGGTTGAATTAGGTCCAAGGTCCATAACATGGTATCAAAGCAGGACCCATCCTAATTCTTGTTATGCGATGTTGGACCCCCATATTAAATTGCCACACTCCATATGTCCAGCTTAGGCCCAAGGTCCATAACAACAACAAAGAGACGTACAAAACTGAGAAAATACAATCAGCATGCCTCCCATACACAGTTTCAGAACCAATAAGCTGATAGTCAGTCAAATACTTTTCAGAAGTTGTCACTGAGCAAATAAAGGATAGGCACTGGGGGACAAGCACCAGAGAGATAGTGCATAAGAATCAAACAAGGGAAGCATTCGTCACTTTTAGAATAGTACTAAAATACATTCAGGAACTAACCAACAAAATTCAACATCACAACCACGTCTCTCCAAAACCAAACAGATAGAACTAATTGAGTTCAATCATTCAAAGAGAAGGACGACTCTGCTCTGGTAAGAAGTGACAAGGTTGTAGATCCATAACCACACTTTTGAATTAATAACAGAACCAGTAACTCTACTAAAGCTGGACTCCAGTATGATTTTTGTAAGCTGTAGCATCATGCAGGAGTTTGTGATGATGCCTTGATTTCAGCATTGAGAACTGATAAAAAAAACAGTAGGAGCAGCACTTCTACCTTAATACAAATCTCTACCCAAGCAAATCAAAAGACAGAAAAAGGAAATTGCAGGCTGAAGGATACCTTTTCTCAAATCTCAGAGCTCTACGATCACCCTCATGCCTGTCAGAGTCGTGTGATAAGTCCTCTTTTAGTACATCATAAGTTGTCAAAACGATGTTGGCATTGAGAAGTTCATTTATATCTGGCAGGGGTGTTTGTGATAAAGAGTTATTCCTCACTCCTTCATAAATGCATGTTTTCATAGCACCAGGACTTGTATGACTAGCAATAGGAAGAAATGATGGGTAAGCAATCCAGATAAGAAACTTGAATAAAATTCAATAAATAATAGAATTAAGTTTTACCATATGTAGCCTAGAAAGGAAAGAAAACTAACACTAAACCTATTTCACATTGGCATGAAAAACAACCTTCTCTTAGTCATCATAAAAAGAAGAGCACATTACGAAAAAATGTAAGGTCAACCAACAAGTGACTGTATAAGCCAAGACCATTAGAAAAAGGAAACCAAAGCCCCTTTTTTCACAGTTTCCCCTGGTCACTCCCAGAAGTTAAGGAAAAGGAAGAAAGTTTCACTAAGTTCTCTACAAAACAGCTAAAGCACAAAAGTGGACTCATCAACCACATCAGACCAACTAGACATTCATGCTTATGAGTGATTACTTCTCTTATATCAGCAACCGGTCATCTAATTAGAAGAGTTTTAGACTTCTTTGGGCAGGATATCTTCTGTTTTTTTTTAACGGTAAAGCAGTTCTTATATCTAATGTTTACTTACTAATACTTGGGACAAGTGAGGAATTTGAAAAGTTGATGCAGTTATTGCTAGAGTTGAGAAACAACATGAGCAACTGCAGAAGATATTTCTAGCTCTTACACTTGTTGGACTTCCTAATGACCTTTATTTGGTGTGTAACCAAACTTTGGTTAGTCCTATTGTTCCTACAATTGATGAACTATCCTCTTGATTACTTTCCTTGCTCCGCCACCTAATGGCACAGTGGTCTGATCACCAACCATTGACTCTTCTGTTCTGACATCTCAGACGATAGAAAATCAGACATCTCAAACTATGGAAATTCAATGAGGAGGATGTCTTTTTGGAAGATCTTGATCCAAGTGTAGCTTTTAGAATAAGCTTAGAAACACTCATGAAGTATATTATCTTTTCATGATTGATCACCCAAAAATATTCATGTTGCACAGACTGACACTGCAGGTAACTAACTAGGGATTGTAATTATCTGAAGGAAAATATAGTGAGTTCCTTCAATGTTGAAGGAGCAACCAGACATCTCCACAGGTAGCCTTTGTTGCTCAGACTAATACATCTGTTGCTAGTAATAATGTTGCTTGTGTTTCACAGTCTATTCATTATGATGCTTGCGCTTCTATGTCATATTTCTGGTAAAAAATCACTTTTGAGTTGAGGAAGTACGGATATCAAATGGTTGTTATATTCACTAACTGAACATATAGTTGAGTAATGCAAAGAAAACAAAGCAACTAAAAATAAAAAGCAACAACTAATTTTATGATAAAACATATACCAGTGCATATCTGCAAACTGATTCACAGACAACAATAAACTACTGCCTCAAGGTTTAAATTCGGTAATCAAGAGTTTAATACTGTTAAATCCTTTAAAATCTTTAATATAAGGGGCTCTGAACATTAGATCAAGAGATTATTTTTTTCCAAAAAAATACCAACTGAGAAGGGCATAACTAATAGCTCCTGAGAATGTTTTACCAAAATAAGCCATTGTTAAAATCAATTCACCAAAATAGTACAAATTTTTAAAATTTTACAAAACTAGTATAAACGTGTTTGTTAGTAACGTTTTAGGCTATATTTTATTCAATGACAAAATGACAAAGGTCTAATGAAATAATCAGACATAAAACTTTACTGTTAGTAATGTTTTTTGAGGCACGTTTTACGGCAAAAACGTTCCTCACAATAATGTTTTACTGGAATACTTTGTTTGGTATATTAGTGGAAATGAGTTACTCCTATTTATTACCTCAAATTTTGAAAATGGGAAATTAGCTATGAAATATGAAACATTAAAACTGAACTTAGAATAGTTGTTAAGACATACTGTAAGTGTTCTTCTACTGGCACACTGTATTGTCTGTTTCGAGAATAATCTGTATTTTTTCTTCTCTATTTAGTTCCATTCCATTCTTTGAGTAGTTTGTTTTGTTGGCATATCAGATATGCTTTAAAATTAGAACCCCTATTTAAGTGACGCTCTTGGTATATCAAATTCCTTCTCCTTAAGAATAAATTAGTTCGAGGAAAGTCTGATAAAGAAGTCATTGTTTTTGCATCATTGGCATTCTTAGTTGGTTGCTTAAAGTTATTGCTGCATATATTATACTCTTCTGATCTTAATCTGGGAGTTAGAATTGAACTTTATTCATCGGTCAATAAATAGAAATTAAAATTCTATCCATGAATTCGACATGGCTAAAATTTCCAAAAAACATGATTAACCCTACTTGGTCTATAGAAGGTAGCTTTAAAGGCATGTTGCGGAACCAAAACTTCCAAAAATAACATGTCCCTGTATTACATACCAAAAAGGTGTGTCAGTAAAACGTTATCGTGAGTAATACTTTAGCAGTAAACGTGTATTAGAGTAACGAATTAAAAAAGGTTACTCATAGTAACTTTTTATGTTTGTTACTCCGTCAGTCTTTGTATTTTTGTCATTGAATTCTTTTGAATAAAATATAGCCTAAACGGATTGACAAGTACGTTTATACAAGTTTTATAAATTTCAAAAAAATATACTATTTTGGTGAATTGATTTTAATAATGGCTTATTTTGGTCAAAAGTTCTCTTGATGACAAACAATGCATACATGTACGGAACGGTTTTGGTTGGTAACATCTATGTCAACTGGTTTATATATAGTTATACCTTTCATGAACTATACAATATTGGAATATTGAGGAAATCAAAGGAAAATGACATGTTTGATATGAACAAGGAAAATGAAAGGATAAGCATGAATACCGAACAATTTCAGCATGCCACTGAGGCAATATAGGAGCTGGACACACTATAAGAGTTGCACCTGAGCCAACTGGCGCTACACAGGCTTGGATCAGTTCTGAGCATGGCTGGCAGATATAGCCGTCTTCCATTTCAACTATTTTAACACCGTTTTTGCGTTTAGCATGCTTGTGCATATTCCCAGTTGACTGCTGTTCAGTTAAGATTGCTTTGGATTTTTTATATCTCTTGTTAGCTGAGTAGCCCACACAATCTGCATGTTGCCACGCATCACAAGCATCACACTGAACCCACAATCCTTTATATCTGATGCTTTCACTCACAGAACCACATATACACTCAACACGCTCTCTTTTCAGTCTTTTCAGACTATTCTTCTGACCCTCATCACACAGATATTCACCAGTAAAATTGCCAATGGAAGATGATGCCACCTGATGTGTAAAGATACAAGCAAGCAGCTCAACAGTCTTTCCCAGCCCCATCTCATCTGTAATATAACAATAACAGAAGAAGCAACCAAAGCTAAGTAAGGCTTTTAATGACTGTAAAATGTCGAAAGGCGCTGTTCACAGTTGAGGTACTTAATATTTGCAGAATTGCCTAACATCATATATAATAAAACATTCAAAGCATAAGCCAATTACTTATACGGACATTATATCAGAAAACAAGAAATCCATCCCCTAACTCAGAGATACAGTAACTAAATATGAGGGAAGTGTTTCAATACAAAAGAAAAATGAAGGAAAAAAGAACTCTTTCAAAGAAATGTTTGTTATCCCAAGCAATCACATGTAAGATAGTAAATTAAATCGACATTTTTTAATCAACAAGGTAAGATTTCATCAATGAACAGCACCAACAATGATGCAAGCCGAGTTCCATCAAAACCTTACACACGAAACCGAGCTAAGGAGTTTGTAGACTTGTCGTCGAGCCGCTTACTTGGAGACTAGGAGGGTTCTTGGAACAAAGGCATGAAGCTCGAGAACATGCTAAAGAGGAAGAACAAGGATACACGTGGAAGACTACAAAGTTGGGAGAAAGAAGCTATGAATGCAAATGGCTATTTTGAAATGCAAGCCTCTAGACTAAGAAGACCTTTATTTCATTAAGTGTATTTTTGTAATATTTAGCTTAGGCTATAAATAGTGGAAAAAGCTCCCTTTAGACGGGGATTACCTTGACTATTGAATACTAAATACTCTTTGAGACCATTGTGAGCTTGTTGAAGCTTTTGATTGTGTTGAATCTGGAAAGAAAGGTAGCTTGGGTATCTAATTCCCTATAGATCTTTCTAATAGGTTAGATGCCCTTGGGATATTCTTAGGAGGTCAATTCTCTTAATAGATTTGGTTGCCTTTGATTCCACTTTGTGTCTAACTTTCTATCCTTTTTCTCTTCCTTGCTTGATTTCCATTCTTCGTTTTTCCTATTCCTTAATTAGAATTGAATTTAATGAAGGTCCTACTATGTACAGAGAATCAACCATCGCAAAGAAAAAAACAAAAAAAAGGATAAAATAATGTATGATCCTATCTATCTTAAAGTATTTGCGGTGTCCAACACATTTTTAATTGTCTTCCGGTGGATTACAAGCAATAACATACAAAGGTAGATCAAGGATGAAAGACTGGAAAATTCAGTCATTTTACTTACCAGCTAATATACCACCAGGAACAGCTGGTGGGCTGCTCTCTGGATGCAAGGATACATTTCCACTGAAAAGTAACATCAGAAACTGATCATTAAATAAGAATTCTTCTTAAGACGGTTAACAAAGTATGAAGAATATAACTTAACAAAAGAGATGTTTAAGAGAGATATCAGTTCAATCTGAAAAGGTTCTATTTCAATTTTTGACACCTTGTATTTTGAGTTAAGAACAATAGACTTGTGTACTTAAGGAAGAGGAAGAAGCACCAATCAATACTGACCTAAGCCATCAGGAAGACGAATTTTACAATTCATCTTTTCAAAAAAAAAAAGTAGGGGAACATGGATACTTGTCCTGGAATTAGGGATGTACATAGCAAGTCACATCCCAATCCAAAGAACAAAAGATGACGAGAAGTTGATCATCCACCTTTTAAATTCATAAAATGCAAGATAGCAAAATCAAATTCAGTTGGTGCCAACAGTTGGAAGTGTCCATTTTATCATTAGGGGACATACTGGATGAACCATGGATGAAAAACTTCAAAGGATGGTAGAAGTACAGTGAATCCAATGGTAACATTTTCTGTAGATCATAGAGGGAGAAACATACCAAAATGGATTGTAATATATTGTTATAGAGGTGTCGATTAAACTCAGTGGCATACACAGAGGAGAAATAAAGTGATTTATTTTGCTTTGCAAGGAACCATCGGAATTTCTTTTCTCCCTCTGCACCATCCAATAAGCAGCACGGCGCTGGTAAGGTCTAAGCTTAGGAAGCAAACCAGGGAGGTCATCATCAAGCATCGGCTCCTCCCTACAGACAACACCACAAATGCAAGCCAAGTATGAGGAAATTTGCATATATCCAACATAAATTGAAATTTAAGTCAGCAGAACCACTCACTTTGATGGCTTAATAGCTTCATAGAAACTAGCTACATCAAACCTAGAAAATTTCCTTGCAGCAGAAGAACTTTCATCCAGCCCTGAAGCTAGACCAATATCCGCATGCGCTGCCACCTGGTATCCATATCTAGCCTCTGCTGTGACAACCTCTGGACGTAGCCAAGCCATCACATTCATCATGCTCTTTTTCCATAGCTGTCTGGATGTATCAAGAAGTGACTCACACGCATCAAAGGCACTTTTCAAAATCTCGACTCTCATCCTTAAAGATGCTAAACAACTCGGAACAATAACAGGCCTCAATGTGAAGAACTTCAAACTAGCCAGATGGACTAACCCTGATATACCCTCATCAGGTCCATCAAAATTTCCTTCTGCCAACACAACCGTTTCCTCCAAACCCTCTTTCTCCTGCTTTGCTACAATTTCCAGACATATACTAGTAGCAGATAATACAGGCCAATGACCCAACTTTATCCTAGTAAGATGCTCATTAACATTACTGACCCTAAACCTCAATAAATACCTTGAATCCCTGTAAAAATCCTCATCCAATACATAACTACCAAACTCATCACTAACATTCAAGTCTGATAAAACAATTTCAGAAATATCCATATGTTGGTCAGATAACCAATTAGACCTATCAATTTCAACAAAAAATGGCACATCAACTGCAAAAGACTCATCTTTTTCCGCAGTTCCAGCATCCGTTTTACAGTTTAATTTCTCCTTAGGAACTTCTCCTTCCAAAATTCCTACTGAACGATTTGGCTTAGATTTCTTCCGACCCATTGCAGTAACAAGTAAGATATACAATGTGCAATGCGGTTAACGGATAAAAATCAATCCTTTATTCTTATTCGAACAACCAAGAACCTGTAAGTAACAACAAATTCAAGAGTCTCACATGAACTAACAAATAATTGCTACATAATTTGAATGGTTTCTCGGAAAACCGATAGAAGTGAAATAAGCTACACAATTTCCGAGGTGAATTCTGTAGAGAATTGAAAAAAAAACTACTCTACTAGTATTAGCGACAGAAGGAAAACCTCAATTTCGCGCGAGTACAAACCGTTGAGCTTCGAGTTGTAGGACTGCCAGGATATTCGAAACATTGGATTCATCTGTTTATGTACATATACCCTATGAGGGTATTCAGGTCATTTCCTATTTTAAAATTAGGAGACAAAACAGGGGTTAGGGTTTTGCAGTATTGTGGAATGAAGAAGAATAAGGCATGAGAGGGGGAAGGAAGAATTTGAAGAGGGCTGTTGAGGAGGAATTTTTGACTCTTCAAAAAGGGCAAAGTATAATGCAGGTTTTGGACCTTCGAGGTTCAAATCTTATTCAAGTACGAACTTGTTTTTCGTTTTCTGTATGAATTTTTTTGGTATCAAAATTTTAGTTTTTTCTTTTTCTTTGGACTGTGAAGGTAAGGGATGCAAAAGGTGAAACATCATTAGCAATATTTCCAGCTAAATTTCAAAAGAGCATGTGGATTAAAACAGGTTTGATTTGGTTATTTATCATGGTTGTTAATTCCATTCCTTCATTTTTTTCGGTGTTGAATAAACAATGTGAACTGTTATCCTTTGTGTTTCGTCTTCTTTATTCGGATCAATGGGCAATTTTGTTGTGGTTGATGAGAGTGGTAGAGAAGAAGCTACTGAATCAGGTAGAAAAGTGGGATGTGTTGTTACACAGGTTCTCTATTATGATCAAGTTCGTGTGCTTCAAAAATCACCAGAATGGTGAGATTTGAAATTCAATCATCTATTTTTTCGCCTTTTTTTTGGTTTTCGGGAAAGAGCAGGGGATTGTTTTCCTTCTAAAATCTGTTTTGGACTGGAAAAGAAGTAGGGTTATCGTGCTTGATGAGTCTATATTTAAAACTCTATCGAAATGGATAAATTGTTTCTAGCTTGTGAGCTGTGAACGTGCTGCTAGTGTATACTTTTAGCTTGTTAACTTGCAACTAGCATATTTTACAAAGATTGTTGAGCTTAAGAATAATCATTGATGTATGGAAACAGGAGATAATCTCCTTACAATGATTGAAGTTGTATTCTTGTGCTTTTAACTCTCATATGGGCTGTAGGAATATCGGATATACAACATTTTAAATTTTTGAGTTTTTACATCCACCTTCGACCTTGTTCTAGCAAGTCTGTAGGTTTTTCTGTTACAGCATAATATGTCAATCAGGTTGCATACAGATGAAGCCTCTCAGTCACTGCTCCGTGGAGTATGTGTAGTGTTGATTTCACGTAGTTTGTCATTTATATTTCAACGTGCTAACTTCAGTGATACTTTGGTCTGCATACTCTCCCACGTGATATTTGCAAAATAGAGGGTAATTTTGTGTGGGTTCGGCCCTAATTGAGACATCATACTTCCTCACGACATCCCTCTAAACTAAGACGTAATGACTTCAATCCACTGTGCAATGCTGTCCAATTGGCTGGTAAGAGTCTGTCGGTGGATGCTCCTCAGGAAGGGTCATACTACGGTCTACAGCTCTCCTCCCCAAAATAGTTTCTGTTCAGAAATTTTCTTATGTTGTGTGTAATTCTTGTGCAGGCCAGAGATCTTCAAATCCACAGCAGTAGAGAGTTCAAAACAGGATAATACGCAATCACACAATTACAATATGAATGAAAGTGAAGACTTGAGTGATGATGGACTCCCTCCATTAGAAGCCAATACAAACAGATTAAATCCCTTTCAACAGGAGTCGGAAACAGAGTCTGATTCAGATACCGATCCCTGATCCATGTTTTGGTACATTTGTGACTTCATTTCTTTTTTGCATATGAAGTAGATGTAAAGACATTTAGTATGTGGCAGTCCAGTGTTATGAATTAAGTTGAATGAGCACATACTGATGTCTGATTAGCTTTTTTGCCTAATGTTGATAAAATTTTGTGATGCAAGGGTTTCAATATATATGTTACTGTATTTGAGTATTTCCTTTGGATGTTTGACGATTTTGATATGTTTTAGTTGAGTCGAGGATCTATCGAACAAAGTCTCTCTACCTTCACAAAGGTTCTCGCTTCAGCATGCACATAGGGTATGACTAGTTCGTATGGGTGTTTGCATAATCTTCTAGCAACGTGAAACAAATCCGCACATACACGTTGCTTAATAGCCCTATCTTACACTCACCTTTCAGTTCATATTGTTTTGGAATTAACCTCTAAGTTCTTTTATTTTTGGCTAGCCATACGAGAAATTTTCAACAACTATGTACCTGTAGATGTACACATATAATCATCTGTTCCACCTACTTTTTATTTCATATTATAATGAGCTCTGGGTTATATTGGTGGTTGGGGTGTCAAAGTGGCTGAGCAGCCTCAAGCAATGGCTGCCCATTGACCGTGGCGGTCATAGTTGCCAGAGTAAAACAGTCTAGTTTTAGGTTTTAGACTTTTCACGAGCTAGATATCTCGAATTCAAGCGTTTGAAACTATTTCGGAATATTTGATATTTAAGCAACTGTTTTTGACTTTTCCATTCAAACCAAAAATCTTCCACTAACACCGTTACAAGATATTTATAATAATATATAAAAAAAAGTTTCACCTTATTTAAGTTTACATAGTTTTTAATAAATTCAAACTAATTTTTTTTGTATGATTTCATTGATCATATTTAAAGTTAAATATCAAAAAGCTGTTGAAGCTACTTCTCTAACACCTTGTTTGGGTGGTTGTTACCGATGTATTGTATATCACATCGTTTAAATTCATAGTTAGATAACGACGAATAGACTCATTTTATGTAATGATTGATTGATGTGATCATGTCGTTATCTTAATATTTTCTTCTCATTTTGTCATTATTTATTGATTATATTTCATGTTTTGTCCTACTGTTTCATAGTAGCTCAATATTGTATCTTACTTTTCTTATAAGTTTATCATTCAAATTATGGATGTGTGATATTATGTAACGGCAGAGAACGATACAATTTATTTAAACAATTTAGAGAATAACAGAAGAAAAGTATAAGCGGAGAACCCTTCTGCTAGCCCAAAATCGTTAACTAAGACCGAAAGATTTAACTAAGGAAGAGGAAGCTAGAAAGGAGATAGAGTATTTTGGATAAAGGAACTTTGTTGTATAAGAAGATCACTATTTGATTTGGACTTTCTTAGGTTGCTTGAGTTGTTTACAAATGACTTAAGGTCACCCCTATTTATACTTATTTAGGATAATTCTAGATATTAAGGATCTAGACTATTTTAATCTTTTATATAAATATCTCTCTTAAATATCTAATACTCTAAATTATCTAGATTTTTTTTAAGTACAAATAGCAAAGATATTTACTCTACAAAATTCTAAAAAGTTCTACTAAATATCAAAGATATTTTTGTACCTCCAAAAAATCAACTTTAATTTTTCACAAACAATATATCCATTAAAATAATATAACACAATACAATATATTATAAAACAACGTGTGAAAATCCTACAAACAAACATCATAGATTTCTACAAAAATAAATCATTGCATGTGTAGATACGTTAAACCAAAATATAGTGGTCACTAATCAATCCAAATTTAGATGAAAATGGTCAATTACGTAGTCTTTTATAAGCTTGCCATCTGTCAATACTCAATACTATATAATACTGCCAAAGACTAATCTCCCTTGTGAATTTTCAAACTAATAAGCTATTGGTGTATTTGAGGCCTATATCTACCATCCACTTCTTACAGTTGGACACGATACAAATATATTACATCACAAAATGTTACATGTTAATAACGACTAAACCATATTGAATGTTATTTTTTTGTTTTTATATTCAAGTTTAGTTATTACTCAGCTGATTTTAGACTTTTCTCATCCATGTTTGGTAGAAAATAATCGAGTAATTACCTTAAATATTTCTCTATGTTGAAACATATTTGCGTAAACTTATCTATCATTACAAGTTCGGATATAAAATCGGTTGAATTAATTAGTATTTTTATTTAAATTACATATTAGTATTAAAAAGTTTATTAAATATATACAAATATTAAACGTAGAATCTAATTATTAAACCTTAAAATTATCAATATAAAATTTAGAACGCATAAGGTTAAAATGTTTGAAGAACAGTATTACATGTTATAATATATGAGTAGCTTCTTTAAATTGACTCAAGTTTTGAAAAGTCGTCAGTATGTTTTCTCTATAAATACAAATATATACCATATAGCTCATATATACATATATATTAAAAATATAAAGCCTTTGTTTTTTCTCAAAGAAGTCTCTCGTAAATTTCTCTTGTCATTAAAAAAAAAAGTTGTATGATATTGAAACTTAATGGCTAGCACAAACTGTATTAGAACGTGTGATGAACGTCCTCTAGACGAGACACCAACATGGGCTGTGCTGTGGTTTGCTTTGTATTAGTTGTAATCTCCCTTTTCATTGAACAACTTATTCATCATCTTGGAGAGGTAAACATTCATTTACCTTTCATATTTGTATATATGTTTGAATCACAAAATTATATGTTGCCTTTTAATGATGTTTAGACAAGTCCATGCTGTGCTATCAGTGAGGAAAACAAGACAAATTTTGAGGAGGAGAGGACCAAAATGTTTTAGAGGAAAAGTAGCAAGGGGCAAAACTTAAAAACGTCTACATGCAATTTTATTTGGGGAACTTTCACATATAGTCACTTAAAAATAGTCTAATTACTCTCCATCGCTATAGTTGATAATTACAATTCGTAGCTACATGTTGTATGGAGGAGAGACGCGAGCGAGACTGGGAGAGAGAGGAGAGAGGCGAGAGAGTGGGAAAAGAGTGGGACAGAGGGAAAAGAGTGGGAGAGAGGTGAATTGTATATGTATATCGATTATATAATTTTATATTATACATATGTATTTATATATTCTGGTAAATTGTACATATACAAACGTGACTAATTATACAAACTCGAAGTAAATCCGCGTAATTAATGTATAAATGTTAGTCGCAGATGATAATTATAGTAAACTATAATTATAATGAGTAATTAAATAATATAATTTTACTTAACCGCGTAATTTTTTTATTTTATTTTAAGTTAATATAGTATAATATCATACTAACAAATAGAGATGTTAATACGGGCTAACTTTCCTAAGCTTATGCCTTGGCTTTGAAATTTGACGAGCTAATTGGACCAGCTCACTATTTTTATAGGCCTTAAAATAGTCAAACCTAGTCTTATGTGGACCAGCGGATTGCTGCTATTGGTCCATCATCTTTTTAAAACATTTTTAAAAAAAAAAAAATTAAATCTAAACTTAACATAAAATGCAAGAATATATATACTATAAGACAATATTACATAACTTAAAATAAAATAATAGAAATAAATATCTTAAATTTGTCAATACTTCAAGTCCTTGTCATCGACGTCAAGAATTTGTTATCACGCACAAGTAATAAAGTGATTAGAATATTAGATTATAAGGGTCGTTTGATAGAGTGTATTAAGAAAAATAATGCATGTATCAGCTTTGTGTATTACTAAAACTTTGTTTGGTACTCTTTTTAATTTACGTATAACTAACGTATGCATCACGATTAAAGACTCAATTGCCCTTAAAACCTTTTTTCTACATCTTTTCCACCACGATAGTGGAGAATATCTTTGTAAATAATTTTTTTTATGTAATGCATGATATTTTTAATGCATCAAACCGGACAATGTTTAAAAATAATCTAGGTATAATAAATACAAGCATCACTAATACATGCATTATTGATACAAGCATTATTAGTACCCTCTATTTAGCATTATTAATCTTATACACTCTACCAAATGAACCTTAGAATTGTTCTTAGAGATATGATATTAAACCTAAGGTTATGGCGCTTGCATATTCAATAAAAGTGTTGTCGCCCTCTCTTTCTCTAGAAATATCATATGGTTGGCATTTTTATATATTCTTAATGGTTTTATAGTGGTTATGGAAGAAACAAAAGAGACCATTGTATGAAGCACTTGAGAAGATCAAGTCAGGTAAAAGAAATTTTGTTTTTTTCACTAGAAAATCATTGATTTTTTGGACTAATAATTTTATTTTGTATTTGTGGTGGTGCAGAACTTATGTTATTGGGGTTCATATCATTATTCTTGACAGTTGTACATGATCCTGTGTCTAAGATATGTATTCCTAGGAGTGTTGGACGCTCTTGGCATCCATGTGACATAAACAAACATATTGATGACCAATATCTCGATCCATGTAGAATTAAGGTATATTATTCGTTCAATCGAAATTCAAATATTACCCCTTTCTAAGAGCTCACACCCTTTGTGTTCTCTTGATCATGACTCTAACACATCTCTCTTGAATACTAACCCTCTAGGCAACCCAACCTCTAAATTTTACTTGCTATAAAAGTAAAGACACAAATTTAAACTTTAGCCACTATAATATTAAAACCACTAAACTTTACTAGAATGTCAAAAACATACCATTAAGATTGAATTTATAATTGTATTAATTGGTGAAGTTTTATAATTTCACTTTTAGAATGGATAGTTCAATTACTTTACTATAACAAATATTGATTATTATTTTTTTACTATTGTAATGGACAAAGTGTAGTTATTTTAATAGCAAAATAATTTAATAGTTTATAAAGACCAATATTTATGAGTAAAATTAACCAAGAGAAATGTCTTATGCATATAGATTAAAAAAAAATTCTACTTTGAATATCAAGATAGAGCTCGTTAATCCAAATAAATCATTTTTCCAATTTCTCTTCGCTGCCCACCCCGAAACTGACTCGAGTTCTAAGACATTTGTTAATTACTAACGTAAATTTAAATCAATCAGATTCAAATCAATGAGTGTCAGGTATAAGATGTTTAAAAAGAAGAGGGACAATGACTCTTTCTTTTATTAAAGTCGAATAATTATATTTGGTATTGATCTAATATGACCATAGAATAAATGTGTTGCTAATTTTGCCTTATATATCCTGATTGAAATGCAGGGGAAACTCCAATTTGCTTCAAATTATGCAATTCACCAACTCCACATTTTTATCTTTGTGTTAGCCGTTGCACATGTGTTGTATTGTATTACCACTTTGGGAATTGGCAAACTAAGGGTAACTTCTTCAGATATATTTAATATTTATTTTATATAATAATTAACCTAAGTACTCACTCTCTTTTTAAAAAAAAGAATAAAAAGAATTTTCAATTTTATTTATGCTTTTAAAATAAAGTTGTGCCCTTAAAATATCGCGTGGAAAACTGCAATTAAAGTGTTGTTAAAAAAGAAAATGGTCATTTTTTTTAAATAGATTAAAAAAAATAATCATTTCTTTTTTAAACAAAATAGACCGTAATTTGATGATTTGTGTACATTGAAATGCAGATGAGGACATGGAGATCTTGGGAGGATGAATCTAAAACAATTGAATACCAATTCTATAACGGTTAGTTTTATTGATCAGGATTCAGGGCAATGTTCTTGTTAATATTTAATTAAAATTACTTCTTAAGATAATTTTTTCTAATTAACTTTTTTGTGTTCAATTATTTTATAGTTCCAACATTACATATGCTTAAACATATTTTCACTTTTTCACTTCATTTTTTTATAGGTAAGTTCATAATATATATAAATTAAAAGAGAAAAAATATTATAACTTTTTTGTTGTTGCAGATCCTGAGAGATTTAGATTTGCAAGAGAAACATCATTTGGACGTAAACATTTGCATTTCTGGAGCAACTCTCCAATTCTTCTCTGGATAGTATGATTTTTTTATTTATTCGTTTTTATTTCCTCCAATTTAAAAGCTATACAATTCAAATTAATTTTTTTTTATTAAAAAATGTTTTTCTTTTTTTTTATTAATGGGATTTTATGGTTAATTTGTTCCAGGTTTGTTTCTTCAGACAATTCTATGCATCAGTTGAAAAAGTAGACTATCTTACCCTTAGACATGGCTTTGCTATGGTAATTAATTTTGATACAACTTATTAAAATTATTAGATAGTGGGAAATATTAATTTAATATTGATGATATATTATTTTGCATGATGACAGGCACATTTAGCACCTCAGCAAGAAAAGAATTTTGATTTTCAATTGTATATAAATAGAGCGCTTGAAGAAGATTTCAAAGATGTCGTGGGAATAAGGTTAGCTAAACAAATCATAATTATTATTTTTTTCCTCTTCTAATAGTAAAAGAAAGTGTAGTATATTTTATTCATGAGAATTTCACCCTCTTGTATGTGTCAGTCCAGTGTTATGGATGTTTGCAGTGCTCTACTTTCTCACAACTACCAATGGTAAGCTACAGAGAGATTTTTTTTTTTTTTTGGCGGATTTAATTATATGAGTGGAACAAAATGATTAATTTTGGCTCGGGTCATTTGGTAGCTGATTAGAGTTATGAAGGTATTAATAAGGTATGAAATAGCTATGAGAGAATATATATATATATATATATATATATCAACATTAGTTATTCCACCCTCTTATCTATCTATTTAAATTTATACATGATTAATAACTCATGGGTCGTTTGGTAGCTAGGTAAAACAAGTTTTATTTATGCATTAGAGTCCGTATAACTTATTCGATGTTTAGTAGGTGGATAAGAAAAAAGTTATTCATGTATATAATTGATACGATGTTTGGTAGGTGGATAAGAAAAAAGTTATTCATATATACAATTAATACGACATTTGGTAGGTAGATAAGAAAAAAAAGTTATTTATGTATACAATTAATATGACCTTTGGTTAACAATTTTAAAATTCACAGAACTAATATAAGTTATGAGAAAATTTATGTATTATTTATGCGCAGTAGAAAGTGGAATAATTAATACGTGTATATCTAATGCATGAATAAAAAGTTAAAATGACAATTTATCGCTCCCACTTGACTACTTTCTTCTTCTACATAATTAAAGAAATGTTTTAATTTAGATACAAAGTTAAAGAATGAAAGAATATAATTGTAAGAAAAATGTTTTAATTTAAAAAAAATATAATTTTACTAATTTTTTAATATAAAAAATCAACATTAAGAAATGTTTTAATTTAGATACAAAGTTAAAGAATGAAAGAATATAATTGTAAGAAAAATGTTTTAATTTAAAAAAATATAATTTTACTAATTTTTTAATATAAAAAATCAACATTCAAAGGAATAATTTATGCGTAACTAAACTTTGCATAATAAACCCTATATAGCTATACTTGTACTAATACTAGCATAATTAATATTTTACATTACTAATATTTGCATAACTAATACTCGTCTATTAATACCTGCATAACTAATACTCATATTACCAATATATTTTGGATCATATGTTTCAATTGTTACTGAAAAATATTTACCATTTATAGCAATAATATTTCTTTTTCACTTGATCACTTTTAATTTATTTATAATACAAGTTTAATTCATATTACAAAGAATAATTTTTTATTCACATATAATACAAATTTTAATAATAGATAATTCATTTATCACACATTTTAATACACTTATAATACAATGTACCAAATATTTACCAAACAAACATAATATATTTTTAAAAACAATTATAATTCATATATAATTTATATATATTGCATACATAATTCACTTTTAATACATATTGCAGATTTAACATAATATTACTATAAATGGTAATAAATAAAAAATATTGTTAAAATCAGTAATTATTTACTAAAATGTATCTTTTTTCCATAAATTTATGCTTCAGGTTGGTATTCATACTATTGGCTGTCATTCATTCCTTTAATTGTAAGTCAACCCAGAGTACCACATATATATATATTCTATTCTTATAGTATTGAAATTTTCTAATTCTACTATTAATGTGTTTCATTATCTAATTGCAGTAATTTATTTGCAGATTATATTACTGGTGGGCACAAAATTACAAGTGATTATAACAAAAATGGGATTAAGGATTAAAGAAAGAGGAGAGATTGTTAAAGGAACACCTTTAGTTGAACCAGGGGATGATCTTTTCTGGTTTAATCGCCCTGCTCTTTTGCTCTTATTCATTCACTTTGTTCTCTCTTTCAGGTAATAACTAATTAATGGATTTGAAATCAATGTTTGTTTATGAAATCGATTTCTATAAATTTCAACTTCAAATCCGGAATTGAGAATTTGATGAAAATATGTTTGTTTTGGTTTTCCAGAATGCATATCAACTTGCTTTCTTTGCTTGGAGCTGGGTAAGTAGTTTAATTATTGGATTTTAACTAGTACTAAAATGCACATATTCATCATTATATGTATGTACTCATCATCTTCTTTTTAATGCAGTGGAAATTTAATTTACCATCTTGCTTCCACAAAAATGCAACAGACATAGCCATAACACTTTCCATGGGGTGAACATTTTTACTTACTCCTTTCGTCTCATTTTATATATGAGTTAATTTGACTTAGCAAAATTTAAAAGACTTTTGAAATTGTGGTCTAAATAAGATATAGATGATTATATTGTGTGTCTATAAATCATTTCATTAACGATAAAATAATCATTTAAAGTTAAATTGTTACTTAATATAGAAAATGTCTCATTCTTTTTTAGAAATATGGGGAAAAATTCATTATCTCTTCTTTATAACTCAAATTTGCTCAAGGTATAATACATAAATGTGCCCCTTAACTTGACCCCTTTTTATATTTATGTCCTTCAACTTTGGGTATGCACAAGTAGTCATTTAAACTTGTATAAACTTGAACAAATAGAAACATGAGTCCTACGTGGCACAATACACGCAGAACACCACATAAGACGAAAAATGACATGTAGGACATGTGTGTCTATTTGTTCAACTTTATACAAGTTTAAGTATCTACTTGTGCACACCCAAAGTTGAAGGGTATAAATATGATTTGAAGCCAAGTTAAAGGACATATTTAATGTATGGAAAAATTACATGAATTACATTTTAATAAATAATTACTGATTTTAGCAATACTTTTTATTTATTACCATTTATAGCAATACTATGTCAAATCTGCAATATGTATTAAAAGTGAATTATGTATGCAATATATATGAATTATAATTATTTTTTAAAATATATTATGTTTGTTTGGTAAAAATTGACACATTGTATTATAAGTGTATTAAATTATGTGATAAATAAATTATCTATCATTAAAATTTGTATTATATGTGAATAAAAAAAAATTCTTTGAAATATGAATTAAACTTGTTTTATAAATGAATTAAAAGTGATCAAGTGAAAAACAAATAGTATTGCTATAAATGGTAAATATTTTTTTATTATAGTATATTTATGTAAGTTTCCCTGTATGTATTATGCCATTGTTTAACTTTACCTTTACTTAATATTAACAAAGACTAAAACCCTCTTTGTCCTATATTTCCTCTATTTTTGTGGCCATTAATTATAGGGAAAAAGGATAAATATACCTCTGAACTATTGTAAATGATATGCAGATACCTTCCGTCATACTTCAGGGATATTGGTGCCCCTGCCGTCCAAAAACTAGAGCACATATATGTCCTTCGCTCTAACGGAAGACTAAATAGGGACATGTGGTGATATCTTATCCGTCGATAAATGTTGGGTCGGTGGATAAGATTATGACACGTGTATGTCTGTTAGTATAAAGGGTATATATGCTCTAGTTTTTTGACGGCAGGGGCACAAATATCCTAAAAGTATGACGAAGGCTATTTGCATATCATTTACGATAGTTCTAAATATATTTATCCTTATCTCTTAATTATATTAAAGAACATATTTAACTTATTGTTGGATTTTGATGTTGTTATAATTAGGGCTCTCATTCAAGTTCTTTGCAGCTACGTGACACTCCCCCTATATGCCTTGGTTACTCAGGTATATATTCTCTTCATCTCTCCTCGATCCACGAAATATACACGATCAGAAATATTTAAGTTATACACAAACTGATGATAATGTAACATTTTTTTACATCAACAAAAAAAGTGAATATATTTAATTCGTGTTAAAATTTTGCAGATGGGATCAACAATGAAACCAGTTATCTTTGGTGACAACGTGGCATCCGCGATACGGACATGGCATCAGACAGCAAAGCAACGGGCTAAAAACGGGCGCCCATCGGAAAATGTGAGTCCAGTGAGAAACAGGGCAGCGTCACCATTGCGTGGCGTGGAGGTTCCTCCCCAGTTCAACAAAAACACGGGCAATTATATCCTCCATCACCTAATCCTTCGCGTAGGAGGAGTGGAGGTAATCCAGAATCGAGTTCTAGGCAAATCTTTGATGATGGAAGTCATGAACAATCTGAAATTGAAATTACCTTGAATGATTTCTCACTTGAAAACAAATTAAATTGAACTTGTTAGGGTCCGATCCATGTACGTATATAGTTAAGTAGTACTTCTTGTACGTGTTTGTTTACCTTTGAAATCTTTATCTTTGTATAATTGGGTTGTAAATGGTTGGATTGGATTGAATTTGGATGGGTTGAATATGGATTGAGAAAAAATGGTTTGTATTACAATCCATCCAAATATAATATGGGCATATTTGATTAAATATGGTTTGGGCAAAATGATTTTAACCTATTTAAATAAATAAATTTATTTTACAAAAAAAAAAAAAATTACCCCTCCCTACGGCCACCTCCCCCTCCCCCCCCCCCCTTCCACCAACCTACCCCTAAAAAAATTTTATTTTGAAAAATAAAAAAAAACTGTTTTACAAAAAAAAAAAAAAAAAATTACCCTCTACCCTGGGCACCCCTCCCTTCCACCAACCTACCCCTAAAATTTTGTTGTTTTTCAAAAACAAAAAAAAATCATTTTTCAAAAAAAAAGATTTACCCCCTCCCCCGGGCACCCCACCCCCCAACCTTCCACCAAACTACTCCTAAATTCTTTTTGTTTTTCAAAAAAAAAAATATGTTTTTCAAAAAAAAGAAAAATTTACCCATTTCCCGGCCCCTCCCACCCCACCCTCACCTTCCACCAATCGATTCCTAAATTTTTTTGTTTTCTAAAAAAAAAAAGAAATTGTTCATTTCTCACTTATATGGAATGAATATAGATTTTCATGCTTACCCATTTTGTCCATATTTGTATAAGTTTAAATAGTTTGAAGACCATATTAATCCATTTAAGAAAATAAAAGAAAATATGAGTGATCCATTTAATTTAATATGGACAAAATAGTTTTATTTCACTTATATGGAATTGTCACCCCTAGTGGAAACTGAGCTATGAAGCGCCAAGTGTGAATATGTTGTTGGTACATTTATGGACTTTCAAGTTGCACATATATTGTATTAAGAATAATGGTATGTTGGTTCTTGTGTTAAAACTTAAAAGGTTGATCCAGATTAAAAGTGACCTAGCTCACTACTCAGAATTTGAAGTCTTTGGGTACATTAATATTAACTTAGCTTAATACGAGTGCTTAAAGATAATTTAAAATAAAGATAGTAAAGTAGGACTCTAGTTGGATTCAAACCCTATTCTAATGGATCGTTCCGCTTATACAAGCAACACAAGCAGTGGCGTAGCCACATAATGGTTAGAAATTGAACACCATCCTCGGAAAAAATATCGTATATACAAGTAAAATGATAAACGAAATGATTGAATAACATATTTTGAATACCCTTAACATAACAAGTCGTTATAGCCCAGTGATTTCACCTCCTTGGAATGAGCAAGTGCTCGTGTATTCGAATCTCCTCAGTTCTATTTTTTGAAAAAAACTTTTGTTGTGCTATTTATGGACACCACCAGGGCATTCATGTGCTCCTCGTGGGTCCATGATTAAATATATCCTAATTTTTGTCACTTAAGATAGATATTCATATATATACACATGATTTTTTTCAAAGTTAACGGGTGCACACCCACACCAATAAGGGTGGTTTTGCCTCATTAGCGCTCATTTAAGACCACTAACCACATTTACCAACTCATGAAAATGATTAGGAAATATCATGTATTAGTGTAATTGGTGTACTTATCTATTGCTATTACCATACATGAGATAGTATTTATTTTTGTTAATACGCAGGAAAGATATAATTTACCTTTGTGTGGAGATATCTGTGTGAAGCCAAATATTGTTATGGATTTATTATCTCTTATCGATATTGTCAAAGAAATATTAGTTATGCAAAATACAAGATAATTATTTGATATACATAAAGTCATTCCACACTTAAGTTATGTCAAGTTATTTTATAAGACAATCAATGGCAACTGAAAGTGTCCACAACATGATTGTTGTTGTGAACAAATTGAATGAACAATTTACTCTTCACAGCAAGGTCACAACGAGTGATTTTTAAGAATGAATTTGGCTAAACTCAAAATCTCATCATATCGATGAAACAAAAAAAATGATATATCAAGATGAGTTCATGAAAACAACATTTTCGTGAATGTGAACTAGTAACAAGAACACTATCAATATCAACATTTGATCAGAAGCTAGTATGTAATGTCGGATGACATCATCACAAGAAATTAAGTGATATTTTAATCATGAGAAGTATAATATACGTTGTACTTGTTTTCTTGACTAGGATTTTATCCCACTGAATTTTTTTGGCAAGGTTTTTAATAAGGCAACAAGTAATGCGTATTAAAATATACGTATACTTTTTTTCCTTCACAGAGATTTTTTCCCATGAATTTTTTCCTTGTAAGGTTTTAATTAGACATGTTATCTATGGACATCCAACAAGGAGTGTTATAAAATATTATGGTGTGGATGTCCACTACACCAAGAAGTTACTCTCACTAATTATATACATTACCTCCTTCCATTATGAAGATAACATCCACCTTTATGACCATATTATTTCAACATTACACCTCCATAACCTGCTTCTTTATATACATGATTATGTCATGTTTATGAAAAACCTTTTGCACGCCTCTATGTAACACTATAAATAGAGGTATAAGGGTTCATATCATAGAGACTTGACTACTTGGAAGAATAAGAAAAACTTTCATCTATTGTGCATCTATATATATTTCTATTGCTTTCATATTATATATTTTTTTGTCTACTTTCTTGCTTATATTATCACTTTTAAACTTAATTTTACAACATGTTATGATATTTAATACTTTTTGGATTGTTGTTAACTATTGGATTGTGTTGTTAGTTTAAATATTATACTCCTTCCGTTTCAGAAAGAATGACCTAGTTTGACTTGACACAGAGTTTAAGAGTATAAAGAAGACTTTTGAATCTTGTGGTCCTAAATTAAAGTTAGGTCAAACGTACAAAATACCCTTTGATCTTGTGACCTTAAACATACCACGTAAAAAGTTGTTACCAAAAAAGAAAGAGGTCATTCTTTTTGAAACATACTAAAAAGGAAAGGAGGTCATTCTTTTTTAAACGGAGAGAGTATTTGTTATGCCTGTAACTTAAGTTTGATTGTATTGTGGCATTATATCCGTCTTATATAACGATAAAAAGTCGCATATTTTATGAAATGATCTATTTAGTGTGATCGTGTCGGTATCTTATTTTCTTCATGACTTTTAAGGTAAGAACGGGAGAAACATATTTTATTCATGTCTCATATTGTTCTTCTATGATTAAATATGAATTAATACTTATCACTTCATCAAAATCTATAATCATTGTAGGTGCATTATGATTTCGGTTATTCCTTAGGTAGAAGCAAGAATTGTTTAACAATGACTAGTAAATTGTAATTGAAATTTTAATGTCAACTTGGGTCCATAGCTCAGTGGTAGAGCATTTGACTGCAGATCAAGAGGTCACCGGTTCGAACCCGGTTGGGCCCTTAAACCCTTTTTATAATTAGGTTGGTCATATATTTTTATTTCTTTGATTAACTCTACATGCTATAATTTCACAAAATTAGATATGAGGATAGTAGTAGGGGTGTTCACGGTTTGGATAAAAATTGATGTTATTCGAAAAACTGAACCTAACGATTAAATAAACAGATTTTTATTTGGGTTAGGTGTGGTGTGATTTTAGATTTTTAAAAATCTATAGTATATGGGTTGGTTATGGTTTTGTTCGAAAAACCCAAAGAAATAACCGAATCGAATCGACAAATTATATATAATATTTTATTAATATAAATACATAATATATTATTATTATAAACAATTCCAAAGATCTTATATGTGTTTTCATCAAAATTTATTTATAATTTACTTATGAAAGAAAAAATGCCCGAGGTGAGGATATTTATCTTCTTGGTATTATGTATATGAGTGTGTCCATGACAATTCTTTATAAGATTGAAAATATCACTGTCTCTTTCTTCTAGGCCAAAATAATGATTTTTGAAGTTTTATTCATAGTAAATTCAATGATTGAAAGTTCTGTGATGTCAGTCATTCTAACTATTTTCTTTTAAATGGATTGTTGCCACTTTTTTCACGTTTTGAATGAATTTTTTCTTTTATTTTTGTCTGTGGTTGATAACCGAATATCCAAACCAAACTAAACCAAAATGAATAACAATAAAATCGATAAACATATATTATATTTGGTTTGATTTGATAACTTAAACCGATTAAGTTGATTAACTGATTCAAACTTGACTCGTGAACACCCCTAGATAGTAGTGTACACATACCTTATATTTACCTCAAATGTAGAGAAGTTATTTCTAACAAACTCTCGACTCAAGAAAAAAATAGTCTAAAGCATTCAAGGAAAAAAAAAAGTAGCACAAGAAGTAACATATATTAACAAAAAGTAGCTAGTAATAAAACAACTAGACAAAAAAGGAGAAGGTATAATTGAGTAAAATATTTAATGTGATTCAACTACTACTCACCAATGGGTAGCTTACAAGTCTTGAACATGAGGATCCAACATATTTAGATATTTAATGTGATTTAACTACTACTGCCTAATGGGTAGCTTACAAGTCTTGAACATGCATGAGGATCTCAACCGATCATATGAGAATCACTCTATTCCCATTTTTTCTTTGTTAGAAAAAAAAGAAGTGGTTTCGGATGAACCATCAAACTATACTACCTTGTAAAATAATCTTGCAAAGAAATTCAGAAGTTTTTTTTTTCTTTTTCATTTGGATATGTTTAAAGATTGAAATTGAGATATTGGGATTTGAACAATACTGGAAAAGTCCAAATCTCTCTTTAAAGATTGTCTAGTGCATTACTTTCAAATGAATAAGGTGTTAGTTCGCACGTTCATCGAGAGATTGAAACCACATATGATGATATTTCTAGAATTAACATTAACATGTGCAGTGGTGGATCCAAAATTTTCATTCAGGAGGTTCGAAAAATAAAAATATTATTGATGGGATTTGAACTTGGGGCATGCAGCTTAATATTCAGGAATTTTACCATTGAGCCATCTATAATTGTTATTGAGGGGGTTTAAAATATATACATCTACAAAAATACATAAAATTTAACTTATATATATCGTGTATTTTTTTTTGTCGAGGGCGTTCGGGTGAACACCCTGGACCCAATGTGGATCCGCCCCTGAACATGTGGTTAGGCTTTGAAAAAGACGTATCTTGAGTTATACGTGTTTCTAACTTGAATCTCTAAGATAATATCTAGAATGAATAGCAACATATTGAGAACTGTGGTGAAAAAGAGTGCATGCATATTCGAGATTGATCAATTTACAAAATTAGCAACACAATTATAATTGGTAATATGTGGTAACACTTACTCCCTCCGTTTTAAAAAGGATAGCGTAGTTTGACTTAGAACTGAGTTTAAGAAAAGAAAGAAGACTTTTTAATCTTGTGGTTCTAAATTAAAGTTATGTCAAATGTATCAAAATGTCCTTTAATCTTGTGGTCTTAAATATGTCACGTGGAAAGTTAAAGTTAAAGTGTTGCCAAAAAAGAAAAGAGGACATTCTTTTTTAAACAAACTAAAAAGGAAATAGAGACATTCTTTTTAAAATGAAGGGAGTACAATTAAGACTGGCGCAACACAATCATTTATAAATGTGATAACACTTATAATTTACAATATTTCGATTTTTTTTTATAAATGACTAACACCCCTGCTCTTTCTATGAGTTGGCTACTCCATTGTACGCTATCTTTCTCTTCACACCTAGCCACCCTGGTTCCTTTCTGTTTTTTTTCTTGCGATTCACAGAGAAATGATAATCAAATCTATGGTAACACTTACAATTAAGATAGGCGCAACCATTCAAATTTCTCATGAGATTGAAATCAAAGGCAAAATGTTTATCAGAATTAATATAAAAAATCAAAAGCAATAGAAAGGTACACAGTTCAATGCTCAATCAAATCAAATAATATAGAGAAAAAGATCATGATTGATCAAGTAAAGATAACTGATATGAAAAACTAGACACTTACGATAAGCAATCTAAAGAACTAGATAGGAAAGATAGATGGATTTCTAAATAGGAAAAGTGCACAAGTACCCCCTAGACTATGATCGAAATTTTAGAGACACATCTTAATTAAACTAAGGTCCTATTACCCCTGAACTTATCTTTTTGTAATTTTTTTACACCTTTTTGGCTTAGTGTGGAATGCGTAAAGATAATCATTATCTAAAATATGTAGGGTTAATTTTATTGTAAATGTTGTAGATGATGTTTCCGGAGCCAAAAGGGTAACTTTTTTCTTTAAAAACACAAAAATGGTATATCAAACAAAAGGGCAAAATCACTCCAAAGGCAGCGGTATCTTAAGTACAATATTAACTCCGTTTGCTGGGGCAAAATCGCTGTCCCAGCAGCGATTTTATCAAAAAAAAAAAATTATAACTAAAATCACTGCTCCAACAGCGTTTTTTTGAAATCGCTACCTCAACAGTGTTCTTTTTTTTTTAAAAAAATAAAAATAAATTGAAAAGTGTAAACATGCAGCGATTTTCTTAGAAATCACTTCGATTTTCTTTTAAAAAAAAAATTGCAAAATAGCTGCCTCAGCAGCGTTGCATTTAATTTTTTTTCTTCTAAATTTACCTGTCCATGCAGCGATTTCAAAGGTTTTTTTTTATTAAAAAAAAATAAAATTGACAAAATCGCTGTTGGGGCAGCGATTTCAATTTTTTTTAACGGCACAGATGGAGTTAATTTTGTACTAAAGATATCGCTGTCTCTGGAGCGATTTTACCCTTTTGGTTAAATATTTTTTGACATACCGTTTATGTTTTTTGAAGGAAAAAAGTTGTCCTTTTAATTCTGGACTCCTTAAAAAGCTAGAAACCAAAATTACGATAATACGTACAATTAAAATTGATGTAACCACCCAACTGCTCATAGAGTGAACAGTACGAATAAAATGCTTATCGAATTGAGTATATAAGTCAAAAGCAACCTAACATCAACCAAGTAATATTAAAAATATGCTTAAAAAATCATGATTAAATAAGTGAAGAGACAACTGATATGAAAAATTAGGAACCTGCAATAAGAAATCTAGAGAAGCAAATGGTATAGATAGATAGAGTTCAAAGTAGGCGACTGTATAGAGATTTATCAAGTGATACATGTCCTAACCTCAAGACCCCATCCAACTCAATTATTTATTAAGTTGGGAAAAGGATCAAAATTATCCCTCAACTTTGTTTTATTGGTTTACTTTATATTTACAGTTAAAAACAAGTTATTTTTACTCCTGTCGTCAATAAACTTAACAAATACACTCTTCCTTGGATGAAAAGCCCCACATCAATTAAAATTATCCGATTTTACTTAAATTATCCAATTTTAACCCGACCAACCCACTTAATAATATAACCTATTTTTTTAATCCAAATGTTTCCCACCACCACCCTCCCCAAAATCTCCTTCACCACCACCGTCAAAATCATCACCAAATAATATAATGTATCCTAACCAAGAACCTCCTTGATCTGTTTCTTTTGGTCCTCCGTCAATGACGTGGGAAAAGAAACCTCAAATTTAACATATAAATCTCCCTTCTTGTTACTATAATGTAGCGGCATCCCTTCACCTGTAAACTTCCTCACTTCTTTAGGTTTAGCGATTCCCTAGTGAAGAATATAAAAAATGATTACAGTACACGATTATACAATCAAACATACACGATTAGTATCGAATATATATATATATATATATATATATATATATATATATATATATTTGCAACAAAGTTTCAATGAGATCCAATAATTGTCTAATTATTGTTCTTTGCCTTCAAAGCAAAATTTAAATGCCAAAACTTTATAAAGTAGCTACTAATTTTGTAGTTTTGCAACAAAGAGATCAAACATTACTATTTTGTATCTTCAAGCCTCAGTAATGGGGTACTCGAACACAACATCTTTGCCTGAAAGTTTCCGGTAAACTGCAGAAAAAGTCTCCAGCTTGTACTCTATGTTACGCTCCTTAGGGTCAAGTAGACCTTCAAGGTGGTGAAGGAGATCTCGGTGGTAGTGATGGTAGGAAAACAAAATTAATTTGGATAAGAAATGGGTTATATTATTAAGTGGATTGGATCGGGTTAAAATTAAATAAAATTGAATAATTTTAATTGATTTGGGCTTTCCATTTAAGAAGGGATATATTTGTTAAGTTTATTAATGGCAGGAGTAAAAATAACTTGTTTTTAACGGTAGAAGTAAAGTCAACCAAAAAACAAAGTTAAGGGGTAGTTTTGACCCTTTTCCCTATTAAGTTTCAATAGTTTTATTTGTTCTATTAAAATTTTTAATATGTATAAGATTATTAGTTTTTCTTTATTATGATTATACATAACATATCAATTTTTTTTTAAAAAACAAATTGACAGAACTTCTCACAAGTTAATTTGGATTACATTTTAATCGAACTTTTAATAAATTGAAATAGATTGAGCTAATAAATGAACAGACAAACTTAAACAAATTAAATTTGATTTTATTACCCTAATAATTATATACAATGTATCCAACAAAATTACATGTCAATATACAATAAAATTTGAGGAACAAATACAATATATCCAACAATATAGATTGAATAAATACCTAACAATCATATACAGCTTCAAAGGAATAAATACATAGTAAATCAATATAACTCTAAAATAAATCATAATTAGATAATTATGCTAATGAGCATATGCTACGTGGCCTCCTTACTATCTTTCACTGTTTCCGTGCGAGAATTTAAAACTAAAGAAAATACTTCTTTTCTTCATTTGAGAAAAAATGGCAGTTGTTACAGTGTTGAGGGGCGTCTCTCATGGCCGCTTACCACTACTCCCTCACTCTCAGGTCTGCTTCTACTACCTCTTTTACCATCTGGGTATTTTGAATCTTGAATTTAATTTCATTTATTTTGCAGTTTCCGATTGTTAAACCAAAAAACATTGCTTATCGGAATCGTCCCAATGTTTTGCGAGTTTTTGCTCGTTATTCTCAGGCACAGGATCTATTTACTTCTCGTCTTCAAGGTGCTTCACTTTCTGCCCTCTTTATTTATTTTCATTCATAAGCTGTTTTTCCCCTATTAGTCAAACATTCGCAGAATTACAACGTCTGTCGAAAAATCTCTCTTTATGTTATGGGCATGTGACTTCAGCTGCGGAAATAGCCTCTTGCAGAAATGCACGATAACGGGAACAACCCTTATGGTCCAACCCTTTTCCGGCTCCACGCATAACAGGAGCTTAGTGCTCCGGGCAATCAAAATCTTTATAATTAAGGGGAAAATTATTTTATGAAAGAGCAGATTACAAGTTGAAAATTATGGGTTCTTAAGAAAGTCAGTATATTGAACTTGACCACTTTATTCTATTAATTTGCATTAGACAGTCTGGATGCCTTTTGCTTTGGGTTGTTCTGAGTTTTGATTTGGCACAGATGTTTAAATTCACCTCATTAACGGCACAAAATCAGTTTGACACCTTTTTATAGGTCATGATGATAAGAAACTTTTTTTTTTTTTTTGATGACAAGGGAAACCGCAGTCGCTACCCTTTGGGTGTACCTTTGCGCACAGGGTAAAACTCCCGCTCCTATACAATAGCTCGCAAACCACATAGGAGAGGTAACCCGCACTAGGTAAGCCCGGTGCGACGAGCTTGACCCAGAAGGCAAACCCCTTGCTTTCGCTGGCAAGGGGTTTCGAACTTGAGAACTCCACATGGAAGTCCCAAGCCCAAACCACTGGGCCACCCCGAAGGGTTAAGAAGCTTTTGGAAAATGCTTTGCATTTTAAGTATTCTGAAATACTTCATAGTTTGTCATTGTTGAGCTTAACTCAAGCTATTTTTTTTCATATGGTAGATCGTCTAGAGAACTTGCCCAAACTTGTGGAGGATATTGTCCAAACATCTCTAAGCACAGGTCCTCGTGGAGCCTTAAGGTTAGCTCAGGGTGTCCAAGCTGTAGTTGGAGTAGGCAGTGAGTGGCTGCAAGATGTATCTAAGGTAACAACTTCTAAGTGCTAATACTATCAACTTATTCTCAGTAAAAAACAAATTTTATTAGGAACTAATAAGAAAATTCCATGGTGTTTTTTTTTTTTTTTGTTGAGATAATGGTGTGGTTTTGTTTTATCAACATATTTAAAGGGGTAATTCACAGTGGAATGTATGCTGTTTCCCAATTCCAATTAACGTTCATGTTGTTCTGTACTAAATTACTTACAAATGTATAAAATGAACTTTTGTAAGTGTGGTAAAACCATATACCAGCTTTAGTGGTAGTCATTACTATAGCAAAGCTTCTTTAGTCAAACTCCTTGAGCTTTCAAAACCACACAAATTTAGAATCCACAATTCAACTTGTACTTGAGCAATATTTAGACTAAAGCCCCCTACTCCCACAACAAAAAGGAAAAGAATCTGTTTTACTTGTTCTCTTGACTTATCTTTTCTAATCTACTTCACCAAGTTCTTTCATAGATTTAGACTCTTAACAGGTGTAATTTTCTTTAATTTATTATAATTTACTTTTTTTAGACGGCAAACTCGTCCACTGGACTACCAACTCAGCTGCAGCTTGGGCTATTATCTCCCCTATATTTGAGGAAATTGTTTGAACGTATGGGTGCAACTTATATCAAATTAGGTCAGGTAAGGATGAAGCAAGATCATCTTACTTTCTGTCATGATCTTTCATTTACATGCCAACCACACATGACTTATACTTTATTGCAATACTATTTGCAGTTTATTGCATCCGCACCCACGCTGTTTCCACCAGACTATGTTCAAGAATTCCAGTACTGTTTTGACAGGGCTCCGGCAGTTCCTTTTGAACAGATCCAAACAATCTTGCGTGAGGAACTAGGCAGACCAATTGATACCGTGTTTGAACATATTGATCCCACGCCAGTTGCGTCTGCATCAATTGCTCAGGTTCATGATTTTTTGTATTGTGTTTCATAAAATTGATGATTCCATTCTTCCAAATGTTTTATCATCTGCTCTCTTAAATGGCTCAACTATGTTAAGTTTTCAGGTGCATGGTGCAAGAATAAGAGGCACAGGGGAGGATGTAGTGATAAAGGTTTTGAAACCTGGAATAGAAGATATTTTGGTAGCAGATCTGAACTTTATTTACATTGCAGCACGTATCCTAGAGTTTTTGAGTCCCGATCTAAGCCGTGCATCTCTGGTATAATGCATATAGTTTTTAACAATTTACTGTGACTGCTGATATGATTATTATGTTCCTCTAGCGTTTCTACTCTAGTTATTAACCTCAAATTCTTAAGAAAAAGCATCCCCCTGCCTCTTCATCAACAAAAGGAAAAAGGAGTGGTTCTTGAAACACATACTACTTTCTGGAACAGCGACCTAAACTAAAGTAATCCGCATCTCTAACACCATAACTGCAATTTAAACATGTCCAATGTAAATTCGTTCTACTCATTGGTTGGATTCTTGGATTATACGTTGCCAGATTGCAGTGTTATATAGATTTGCCCAATAGGTTGAAGCTGTGGCCCTGTTGTATCTCTTTTATTCATACTATTGTTCAAATTATACATTTTTGTATTTTAAAATTTTATTTTTGGTGACTAGTTCATGTGAACTTGTTGGGACTGGAGCATGTTTCCATATAAACAACACTTCTGCTTTTGTCTATATCTCAAGCTTCCTCACCACCCTGTCCCCAAAAAAAATTCCTTATTTGCAACTTTTATGCAGGTTGCTATTGTCAAAGACATACGAGAATCAATGCTAGAAGAAGTTGACTTCAACAAGGAGGCTACAAATGTTGAGTCATTTAGGAGTTATTTAGAAGCCATGGGACTAACTAGGCAGGCCACTGCTCCAAAAGTCTACCGTCAATATAGTACTAAGTGTATTCTGACTATGGAGAGGCTATATGGAGTACCATTGACAGACTTAGACTCTATTAAGTCCCTGGTTTCCAGTCCTGAAACCAGTCTTATTACTGCCCTTAATGTTTGGTAACACTTCTGATCTTGTTTTAGTCTGTTGGTTTTTATGTTCAGTATACTCTGACCAGTAGAGTTCGATTTCTTCGGCCCATATGCAGGTTTGGAAGTCTGCTTGCCTGTGAATCTTTCCATGCCGATGTACATGCTGGCAATTTGTGGCAACTACGTGATGGGCGTATTGGGTTCCTTGACTTCGGTACCCACTCATCTTTTCTCTCTCCATCCTTCTTTGGGTATTTTTTGGCTACTAAGTAGGCCAAAAGCTTGTGTGGGAAGTGGATAATTGGTGTCAACTGCTTCATATTTTTTGTGTTTCTTCAGAAAATATACAATTCTTTCATTTTTGTCTGAGCCCAGGGCCAGCATGACAATCATTTAAGAGGAAGAAAGTGCATGAGAATAGTTTTCAGATAAAAGGCTACTAGGAAAATGCACAAGACATGGAACTTATATCCTAGTGGATATTCTGCACAGTAAAAGGAATAATTGGTTAAAATTGACATGTAGCAAGATACTCAGTTTTGTACAAAGTTCTTACTGAATACTCCCTCTATCCCAATTTATGTGGCGGGGTTTGACTGAGCGTGGAAGTTAAAAAAGAAAGACCTTAGAAACTTGTGGTCCAACACAAGCCATAGAGATTTGTGTTGCTATAAATCATCTAAAGAACAAAATGAGAAGTTTAAAGTTAAATTGTTTCTAAATAAGGAAGTACGACATTCTATTTGGAACAGATTAAAAAGGAAAGTATGCTGCATAAATTGGGACGGAAGGAGTATTAGTTATCTACCTGATTTTTTGTAGAAGCTTATATTTATAAGTGAAGTCTTAGGATCACCAACTTTTGCTAGCAAATAGTTTACAAACTTGGATGGCAAAGCAATATCTGACCCATTTGCTGGTTGAGAAACTGCTGACTAGTCATCGTGGATTCTTTTCTTAACTAAGGGTTCAGAAAACTGTGTTTTGTTTCATTCCTGATCAAACTTCAACAGATTATTTAGCTCTAGTTTCCTGGTGAGAATGTTATTAGCAGTTAGTTTAATTTATTTAACCACATATATTGATCTTGTGCAGACTCTACATTAATTTTTTCCTATGTTTGGGGTATGGGCATTCTAATTTAAGTTAAATATCGAAAATAGGCATGCCAATTGAGTTAAAACTTCCTGTTAACATCTTCTCAATCAAACGGAAATACTTAAAAAGTTAAGGATTTCCTATGCAGGAATTGTTGGTCGTATATCTCCAAAGACATGGGCTGCTATGGAAGTATTTCTGCAATCTATAGCAATTGAAGATTATGAGTCAATGGCATCTGCTCTTATTGACATGGGTGCTACTGGAAAGGATGTGGACTCGAAGTCTTTTGCAAGGGACTTGGAGAAAATATTTTTGTCAATTCAGGTAAAATATAAGATCCCGCACAAGTTCTGTAGATTCTGATGAAAGTTTTATATGCTGCTGTTGCCTTCTCTTCACTTAAAGTTCCTGTTTATACTTGTCCTTGGGTTGAGATCGGCTAGTCAATGTTTATTGGCTACATATGGTTCATCAACCAAAGAGCTGTATTTTTGAAGGCTGCAAGACTGGACAAAGTTAGTACATTTCTCTATCATTAACTGACGAATAGAGACATAAGAGAGAAAGTAATCCAAAATGAATCAAATGGAGGTGGTTTTGAATTCTCTCATGTCATCCTTGTCCTGAACCCAGTCAACTGTAAATTCATAGACTGAAGTTTCGAATATGATGGATGTCTTATTATAGAATTTCCTTTGTTGGAATCCTGTTCAAGTAAAAAGATAAGAGAGAAGATGCCCTTCTGGGAAATAGTAGTTATTAGTTTTGGATGGTAAGTTATTGATATTGTCTATATTCTGGGCAACTCTCCTGTCTGGAGAACCACAAGTTCCATGCTACAAAATTTTGATTTCATTGACTAGCTGAGCTTCAACTAATAATTTTCTGACCCATATCGTTATTTCTACACAGGATTTAGATACAGAAATCATTGTTGCAGCTGCCAGGGACACAAGTACAAATGCTACTACTGTTGCTGCCAATGTAGCATTTGATGAGAGACAAATGAACGCACTATTTCTGGACGTGGTAAAGCAGTTTTAGCTCTAGTATTAATCTATACAAATTCTTTTCCACAGCTATGACTTTGTGCTTCAAAATTATGACGTAACCAAAGTCAAGATACCCTATCACTTTCCTACTTGGTCTAAGTTTGCATGATTAATAAAAACAAGGCCATTTGTCTAGAACTATCATATATTCTTTTATTTTTCTTCTTTCTGTGGTAGTCAAGATTCCCAATATTAGGCTAATTATATGTGAAATGAACAGTTTATTAGATCTCCTGTGCGAAATGTCAAATAAATGCAGCAAAAAGAGTTGCATTTTGTGTTCTAAAAATCTTTTATCATACAAAAAAGTGCTGAACTAGTACATAGGCTAAAATCAGATGTTTATATCTTTTTTCACTTTGGTGTAAGATGCAGAATGTTTATGATACTGACACCTTATTTGTATTCCTTATTTCCTTCCATTCATAAAGGGACACCAAGTTTTTGCTTGTACATATTCATGCACCTTTGTGGAATAAGATACTTACAGATGAAAGAAATGAAGTAAAATGCAGTTATTTTTCTCCTTGTCCCTGTAACCTCTATTTTCTGATCCATGTTCTTCAATGTTTGTCAGGTTAGAGTTAGTGAATCTTATGGATTGAAATTTCCTCGTGAGTTTGCACTTCTGATGAAGCAACTTCTCTATTTTGACCGCTACACCAGATTGTTAGCTCCAAACATGAACATGTATCGAGATCAGAGGATCAACATCGTCTCTAATCAAAGACAAAGGAACATATACCAATGATGATTGTAAGTCACATCAAGAGATTGTTGCCCTTCCTGGGATTTTCTAATATACTGTAATCTGTAAGTTGTAACCTATCAAAAGAAAAGATATTCTAATATACTGTATATAATAGCAAAGTTTGAAAAGAAAATGTATCATATTTTCTGATATGTGTATCCCATATGTGTGGGAAGAGAACTTTGAATTTTTGTTCGTTCTCTACCCTAATAATATCATTACTATACGCCCATTAACTAGAATGTCTGATGGCTGACTAATTGATGTAACAAGAGTTCAACCCATACCCAGTATTATCCAAACCCATTTCAAATAGAGCAACTTTCACAGATAGCAAACACAAAATTTATATTTGTATGCTATATCAAAGTTTACATAATTGCGCTCTATAGCAAACATGAATATGTATAATTCGCTATACATATACAAAGAAATCAATTGTATAATTCCCTATACATATACAAAAGAAAGCAGTTGTATATAAATCAATTGTATAATTTGTGTATGTATAAAACGAGAAAGAGAGACAAAAGAAAATTGGGCAGAAGAATATTTGTATTGTATAATTATAAGTGTATAGGACGAAGATATATGTATTTGTAGGTATATATACAATTTTCTCTCGATTTATACAAATAGAAACGCAATTTATATATTTCGTTTCTGTTTGTATAAGCGATAGAGGCGAGCCAGATTTGAGAGATTGCGAGCCAGATCTGGGAGAGTGGCGAGCGAAATCTGGGAGAGGGGAGAGAGGGAAACGAAAATATATGTATATATACAATTTTTTCTCGTTTTATACAAACACAAACGCATTTTATACATTTGTGTTTGTATAAAAGTGAGAGGGAGCGAGCGAGCGAGAGAGGGAGAGTGGCGAACGAGAGTTTGAGGGAGAGAGGTGACTAGCATATAGTTTGCTACATGGCACAATTAAATCAAAGTGTGGTTATAGCATTTAATTTGATTTATTAGTTTGTCATTATATACAATTTTCTCTTTCAAGTATTAATGGTTAAACTGAGATAAGAATGTCCTCAACTAATCATTATTCTATACGTAGCTTTACCCCAAACCTTGTGAAGGTAGAGAAGTTGTTTCCGATACACCCTCAACTCAAGTAAAGCAAAGCATATAAAGAATATGGAGACAAGACGAGGAGCAACTACAAACAGTATGATAAATGAAAACGAAGAAGAATACAACAATATTGATAAGGGAATTAAACAATGAACTATAGAAGATAAGAAGAAAAACTGAGGAATATGTCCTTTATTCTATATACATATAATTATATCATCACACAAATAACTAAAAATCCAGACACTTGTATCATGAACACCTCAATTTTTCTATACAACCTACAAGCTGCCACTTTGATTCAGCTGTACATAGCGTGTGAAATGAAAAACTATAGAGAAAAAAAATGATACTCAGGATATACAAACGGATGAGCGCCTGAACGAAATATTGTTTGTGTTTCAACATCTTTAACACCAAGAAAATCGATCCCTTTATGTCAAGTATCTATCAAAAATGATCGACCTATTGTTCTTTGTGGCCTAATGACTTACCTCTTTCTTTTTGATCGTTGCTTCATTCCTGAAAGTTGATCCAGTCACCAATGTATCACTTCACTTGCCGATTCATAACCCATAAGTCGATGAAGAGGAGAGCCTCCGTTTGGTCGTACTTCCTCAATTTCTGAAGATGATACTTTTCCCCACTTAGACGTCTTAGCTGAAGGCTCTGGTGATCCAAAGGTCCCCATACGAGGTTCCCTCATGACGGATTTCATTTTTCTGTCTTTTGTGGGAGCAGAAGAACTACTAGAGGATATCTCTCCATTGAAAGAGTTCCTTCCACGAGGTTGAATTGGTGGTAGCAAAGACTCCCCTTCAGTAGAGACGCTTCTGCAGAAAGATGGTCCCAAATCATCAGAACATGATATTCGTTCAGTACGGGGACAAGAATTAAGATGATATTCATATGCCAGATTCTGATGATCAGTGACACCAGTATTGTCATCAACCTCACTTGGTGGAGGAGCTAAAACCTCTGCATGGAATGGGACTACATGTATCTGGTTTTGGAGAGAAAACTTCAGCACCTTTCTACAAGCATTGCATCTAAGCTGATGGAATCTCCTTTTGAAAAGGAGAAAGTCTGCAGGCAGCTGTAGAAGTTCGTTGCAGTAGTAACAAGAAATTATTGGTGCTCCACCAGCTACTGGTCGGAGATGCCGCATTTTTGAGTATTTTTCTCGCAGATACAGTTTCTTCATCTCATGATCTTTGTGCCTCCTATCATCAGATTTTGTATCATGGTCCCATCGAGAATACTCAGAGCTTGAGTAATGCTGAGGGCTTGAAGAATCAGACTGGAGGTGATTGCAACAGTTACAGCTGGAATAGCCAACCCCACGGCCTTTGTTATAGCAAACTGAATGATGCAGCTGTGCTGAGAAATGCCGGACCTTGGGGGAGCAATGTGAACACAGGCAATCAGCTGGGTGCCTGTAATGTGAAACCTCTGCAGAAAAAGGTATTCTTGAGCTTTTACGTTGTTGCGGCCAGCCTTCTCCATGACTGCATCTTACAGGATATCTAGAATAGTTCAAATCACCACCACCATCTTCCAAAAACTGATCATAGTATGAGGGGTTATACTCTTCATCCCTCATTGACTCTGCAGAAAACCGCCCATTGGCTCCATTGGCCATCCTTGTAGTAATACGTGTCTGGCGCAATTGATCTTCAAGTTCATACACCATTCTCAACAATTGTATTTTGTCTGGTTCTGAATCTGAGGGCATTCTGGGTGGAAGAAGACTAGAATGGTGGGTCATATTTTTCCGGTAATTTGAAGGGTTTCCATGCTTATGTCCTGCATGAGAACCTGTTGAAATAAACGGAAATGTTGTGGCATGCTCGTCCTGGTCCGATGTCATTCTACCTCCAGAGGCCTGACCACGTTTTTTAGACTGAGGCTTCTGACTCCAGTTGCTGCCTTCTGTAGCTTGATGACTCCTTCCTGGCAATGCTGTGGAGAAGTTCATTGCTCGCTGCACCATCTTTGACTCACCGCTCATTGTGTGGTTTACTCGGCTTCTACCATCCAAAAGAAACTCACCAGGGCTGACAGGGTATGCTTCCTTAAACTTTCTTACAGGTTGGTGATTGTACTGATCAGGTATATGATCATTCTCGTCACATGAAGATGCACTGCCATCATAGCCATAGTAACTTCTATGTGTAGGAGATCTGATCATATTTCTGCGATTGACAGGAGGCTCAGATCGATAAATATTTAGCGGTTGATTTTCTAATGTATCCATAGAGCTTATACGGTCAAAACCTGAGGGAATCTCTTTATGAAATGGCTCAAATTGCTCATAATCAGTAGCCATCAAAGTGTCTGATGTGATGCTTTCATTCAAAATACTTTGGAACATGTCAGAGCATGCAGATGACTGCTTCTCAAAGTCACGGGCTATCTCAGCAGATAAAGAGGTTTCTTTGGTGTACCTTATATTTTCAGCAGATTCTGCATTGTGACCTTGGAAATCATTTTGGCCCCTTCCAATGATTTGTTCCACAAGAGATTTGCTTTCAATTCCATCTTCATGTGCCCTACTTCCAGGAGACACTTTATCTCTGTGAACGACACATCCAGAGTAAGTAGAATTCTCATCAAGGGAGCTACTCTTATGATTAACTCCGCTTCTATTTTGATCATTTACAGTGCAGTCATCCACCAAGTTGCCTTCATCCAGTTCCAGTTGCTCCGTCACTTCAAGGGGTAAGCCTTCTATATCTTGTTCAGTTTCATGGGATGAACATCCAGTGACTTTATCCAGCTCCAGTTTCTCTCTCTCTTCTATAGCTGAACCTTCGGCATCTTCTTTGGCTTCAACAATTGGACTTCCCGATTCAGGACAAGTAAGTTGATCTGAGCTAGCAAGTCTATTGGAGAAGTTTTCTCCTCCTGCGAACTGGTGGTAATCCCGAGATCCATTTTCATATTGTTCTATCTTTTCATCCAAAGAACATCTGCGTTCATCTCCTTTATGTACTGCAGATTTGGATAAAGGATCTTCATTCTCAAGGCAACTAACCCCAGAAGAGCTTGGAAGCTCATCAGTGGAATTTAACTGTCGAGGAAGCTCCTTGTTACAGTCTCCAGCGTCCCCTTGATCTGACTTCTTCCACTCGTTCAGTGAAGGAGGACAAGCTTCTTCACTTGCGCTGCTTATTTCATTCTGATCAAGTACGTCGTTCTTTATAGGAGCTTTTTTCCTATTCTTAGCTGCATCCACGATAAACTTTGTGAGGAATTCATTTCAACTTAAATTAGATATCTAATTCTACTGGCATACTAGATTAGCCATAAATATATACGGACTACTCTCAAATGCAAAGGACTCCAGATAGTTCAGTTAGTAAAGCTGTAAGAATAAGAGCTTAATCCACATCCTTTAACAAGCCTAGATCTTTTAGTTTTCCTTCAACACTACATATATTAACATAGGATGGGAGCATCGGCGCAGTTTAAGAGTTCAACCCGTGGAAAAAAAATCTCTAACAAGCTAACACAATGTGATGAACCAGCCCATGACGACAGTTGAATGCTTTGGACTATCATTAACAAACAAAATTGTAAAGTAAAGAAAAATGACCTTGGAGAATTGTTCCACATCCTCCACACTTGTAGACAGGAATATCTGCTAACTCGGGAAGAACCAATTGGCATTTGGGACATCTAACAAACCGAACTTTAGTGGTAACTTGATTACTCATGTTAGCTACCAGAAACTGCAAAAGACATGACAGAGAATAAGAAACCATTTGAATATGAACAACAAGTGCACAATAGAAGGTCAAATACTACTACTAAATAACTCAGATCATTCCCTTCACATGATTCTCTTCTCTTTACCAAAAACAAAATACTGCCTCCGTTTCAAAAAGAAAAGTGTTTGTTTAAGACCACACAATTCAAAAGTTATATCAAATTTCTATAAATCAGACAAACAAATTGAAAAAGGGCGAACACATAATAAGCAGTGTGATTATATTTCTGTTGAAAATAATCTGCTGTGAAAGACGGAACGGAAAGGTAGCTAATGTTTCAATATGTATAGAATAGATCCAGAAAATAGAGACGGAGATGATAAGATTTAAACTCCAAAATCCAAAGTCAAAAGAATGATAAATACAGAAAAAAACAGGTAATTTTAGATGAAAATTGAAGTTTAATAATCTAGGCATAGTAATGGCTTCATGAACAATGAAATTTTTTTTTAAAGAAATATCATGAAAGATATACGAACCGGGAAAAGAAATTAGTTAGAAGAAGAAGAAGTAGTTTAGGTTAACGCCAAGTATTTGTGTAATAGCATTATAGTAAATATGAACTTCTTCATCTTCATCTTCTTCTTCCAGAGCGCGTGTAGAAAAGAAAGTTTGTCAACCCACAAGTCCAAGCTTCTCCAATATAGTACTAGTACTAGTATCTTCTCTTTTTTCTCTGTGTGTAAAATAGAAATAGCTAGTTTGTTGTGAACGGAGGGAAGAAACAGGAAAGTTGGAATCGGCGATCAAATATTCAATGCCGAATACTAAGATAGATAAAAGTCTTATTCTCACCTCGTTCCACAATAATTATTTACTAAATTATTTTAACATGTCTAACAATAATATTTACTTTATGAAATTAATAGATAATTAGAAAAAAGAATAAATATATCCTTCATATACCCTCAGTCATATTTTTATGATATTAGTGTCCCTGTCATTCAAAAACTAAAGCATATATGTTCTTCACTCTAATAGAAGATTAATTAGAGACACGTGACACAATTTTATTCGTCAATCTGATACTTAATAAATGCCGAATTTGTAGATAAGATTATGATATGTGTATGTCTGTCAGTATAAAGAGTATATATGATCAAGTTTTTAGACCGCATGGGCATCAATGTTTCAAAAGTATGACAGGATGATATCTACATACCATTTACGATTGTTCGGAGGTATATTTGTCTTTTTTCCCTAGATTATTTTACGTTTAGTTCCTAATTTATATCCTTATAACTAATTATAATCATTTTTATATTACATTTTTCACGTCATTGTATTTATCACTCCCGTTCACAATTGTTTGTCGAGATAAGATCATGCACTTTACTCAAGAATTATTCTTGATTGTTGAATTAACAATTAATCTTGGACATCTATATTTAGTATTCATGTCAAACAAATGTGGACGGACGGATGGAGTATTCAAAAGATGATATAATAAAATTACCCTTTTATTTATAATTTGTTAAAAAATGTGTAAAATTAATAATGAATAAGTATTGTTGGACGGAGTATCTTTTACCACCACATACTACCCTCTAATAATGAATCTAACAATCTAGATACTCTCATTTTCTCAGTTTTGTTACATTAAATTCGTTGTACTTTTTAAAAACAATTGATTCGAATTCAAAATTCTAATAAATTTATACATATGTAGTTGCTTTTTCACTCAAGGTTATTGTACATTTGTACTTAAATATTGAGACAATTATTGCTTATGCATGTTTCTTGGTATAAATTGTGAAGAACGTATCATTAATTAACCATCAATCTCATGTTTTACAATATTATTATTTCACTACTTTGCTATTCAATGTATGGAAGAATCTAGACCCAGAAATAATGGTCTTTTCTTCGTGATAGGTACAAAAGTGAGTTGAGATAGAAAAATATTTTACTTCTCTAATTTATTTGGTGCAAAAGAGAAATTTTAATCAAGAGAGGTGAATTTCTGGTGAAGTTTTGAATTTTTCAACTAAGTCGGAGTAGTTTGGGTTATGTGACGTTGTTATGTTATTATATCCTTGTGAAGATAAAATAAGAGTTATACTGCTAAATTAGTGTAGACCATAATATATTTAAATTTTCTTTAAAATAATGTTATTCCTTATTTTATCTTTCAAATGGTAATTTATAAATATATTCAATAATGTATTTTGATAACACTACAACAAAAATGGTCATTAGCGGCAATTGATTCTTAATTGCCGTTAAATATGTATTTTTAGCGGTAATTGTCACTCTTTATATATATCTCTAAAGTCTTTAGCGACATTGATTCTAATGACACTTAACTAATGTCGGTAAAGGCTTTAGCACTCTTTATTAATGTCTATATTTAATACCGCTAAAAGTTATTTTTATTATAGCGTGACCATAATAAGTTTTGTTAAACGTCACATTTGAACTTTAAAATAGTAAATGAAAGGCAATTTGCAATTTAGAGATACTCGTATTATACATTTATTTACCAAAAATAAGATAAGATGAATAATTTGGGAAAATGAAAGAATTTAATGCTAAGAGAGAAGAAGCCCTAATTAAACTTTTCTACGTGTCGTTGGGAGTGTAGGTCCTAAACAGAAAATAGCCTCTCAAGTCATTGTCATTTATTTAAATAAATAAAAGTAATTATATATATGATTAATTGCATTTCTAGAATTAACTAAACAAATACATACTACTATTGGAAACTCTTTTGTACTATGACCATTCATTCTTTTTTCTCTAATATAATATATATATATATATATATATATATATATATATATATTTCTGTGATTAAAGATTTCAAAACTCAAAATTCCATGCAGTGTGAGGCTACCTATCTCTACATTCAAACACTTATCATGATAATTTTAAAATATAAATGAGTACTACATATATTTGAATTAAACTATGTAGTTCTATGTAGAAAATCAAAGAACTCAAATTTTAAAAATAATCTAATGATGAAAAATTTTAAATGAGACAAATAAAATTGTTTTAGTAGTATTTATTTTAAAACTAAGAGTTCTTTTCCCAAATCATAGGAGTCATTTGGTAACGTATTAGAAAGAAATTTTTTGAATTATTTTATATAAAAATTAATTATTTATATTTATTCCCTCATAAGTCATAACTTATTCATATACTCCGTATTAAGATGGGTTATCCACGTGAGTTGTGGTGTACTGGTGAAAGTATTTTATCTTAATTAGCGATCTCAGGTTGAAGTCCTGAGTATAGAGAAAATCTTGTTGGGTGTGTTACCCCCGAATGGACCTTGCAGTGCAGGATTCGGTTTTAGTTGGAGCTCTAATGTAAACTCCGAACACGAAATTAAAAAAAAAACTATAATAATTTCTAAAAAAGTAATCAAATATCAAATAAATTTTATAAATAAATAATTTACCTCATAACCAGCTATCAAATTTTATATTATTTATATTGAATTTTAATACTTCCCTATTTGTTTCTCAAAACCAACTACAAACTATAGATGCAAGAGAAATAATTTAACTCCATAAAAGAAACGATAAGGGAAGACTTTATAGGTGAGTCAACGGTTCCCTCGGCGAGGAGATTTATAAAAACTCGGCATTGACGAGTAAAAGTATACGTGGCAGTCGTCGGTACACAAAACGCTAGCTGTAAAGCTCACAGCAGTTTCTCTTTAGCTTTTCCTTTCATAAATTAAAAACTACTACTACTCCGTTTCTTCATATAAAAAAGTATAACTTAATTTATGTTGACACAGAATTTAAAGATAAAGAAAATCTTTAAATCTAGTAATTCGAAATTAAATTTATATTTTACTTTCTTCGTCTGCTATTATTTGTCATGATTTTTATTTTTAAAGTCAAACTATAAGAATTTTAACTAATATTTTAAGATATATTTTATAATCATATTAATATATAAAAAAATTTGCTATTTATAGTAATTTTCATACGTTTTTGAATATCTAAATTTTTTATTTAAAATATTAAATTAATGTAATCTAATTCAACTTTGAAAATTAGTCAAATTGATTTTTCGAAAAACATAACATAACAAATTAAAATGGATAGAAGGACTATAAAATTATTCTCAAAATTTTATGCTCTTAAACATGTCAGATAAAAAAGCTAAATTACCTAAAAAAAAAAATTTAAGCAAACTAAAAAGAAAAGAAAATCAATTTTTTTTAAACGGATGAATATCTTTTTGCAGTTTTCAAGTGTGGGTCCCACTAGAATTGGCAGCCAATATAAAAGGGCCAAAATTTAAAGAGCGGTGACTAAAGAGTAAATGAGACTGAGCCGACGCCATCAAAGCTGAGACTGGCTCCAGCCTGTAATGCCATACGACCAATAAAAATCTTACACGTGGATGGGATAGAGGAAGGGGGAGTTTTGATGATGACAGCATGCTTTTGCTGTAATGACGATAATTTTATGGGAAAGATTAATTAAGTTAAGATAATGAATAATCATTTGTTTAATTTAATAGATTTCAATTAGTGCTCCAAAGTTTTCCTGTTTTTCTTTGTCTCTTTTAAACTTACACCAAACCCAATTATTATTAGGGTATTAATTATTGTTATACATAAAAACTTTTGAAGCATGACTTTTGACTTTTTGACATGTTAGAAGTTACCCCCCCCCCCTCTTTTTTTTAATTATAAATTGCACTTACATTAAAAAAATAAGTAAATTTATAATTTTATTTTTGTTTAATGTTTTTATAAAGTCAATTTTTCTATAAAGAGAAAAACGATAATTGTACTTTCATCGTAAATGGTATTATAGATACCATTCATTATATTTTTGAGATATTGGTGCCCTAGTCGTTTAAAAACTAGAGCATATATATCCTTTATACTAACTGGCATACACGTGTCATAATTTTATCTGTCGACTTGACAGATAAAACTGCAACATGTGTCCCTATTTAGTCTTCTGTTAGACTAAAGGGTATATATGATCTAGTTTTTTGGACAATAGGATCACCGATGTCCCAAAAGTATGACGAAGAGTATCTGCATACATTAAAGATAATTCAAGGGTATATTTGTCCTTTGTCCCTTCAACAAATGATAAATAATGTTATCTTTTATTTTGTTTATTGAGATTTATTTTTTTCAAAGTCAGATTTTATAGTGTAACGCAATGGTGAGAGTAATTAATCAATATATGAAATAATTACAATGAACATTCATTACTTATTAGTTTTCCTAGGTTGATTCAAATATTTATTTTCAGAAGTAATTAACTAAAGGTATAGTAAGAAGGATATTGTAATTTATGCATTGATTATATGAAATGACAATGTTACGCCTCGTATTTTTATACGTAGTGCGCGTCATGAGCTAGTCGATGTAAGTTCGGGGAATGAGATTTTATGTTAAGTTCCAAGTGATTAAAGGAAATCAGATTGTCATTAACTTTAAGTGGGGGATTAATTAGTGACTATTTGGGATTAAATTAATTAAGTGGAGGGCCCCACCACTCAAGGCATTAAAGGAAATCAGATGGGAGCTAGGCTTAGTGGGATGTGTAGTGGGGTGCTGTCTCCACTTCATATAATGAATGAAGTGGTGTGTAGTGGGGTGCTGTCTCCACTTCATATAATGAATGAAGTGGTGAAATGACAGCAAATATATCTTCTTCAACTTAGCTTAGGCAGCCATGGAAAAGGAGAAAACCAGCCATGAAACTCTCGGCCAGCAGCTTCAAGGAATTTGGTTAGTAATCTCTTTGCTTGATGTGTTAATTCTTTAGAATGCCTTTGCTAATTAGCCATTAATGTTATGAAGGGTGTGTGACCAGTAGCTTAGAAAATTCGTTTTAGTTATTGATTGTGCTAAGTATGATCGGAAACCATAATCGGATTAGTGGTGTTGTGTTAGTGTTTGGGTTGTTTTGATTAAAGCAAAATGTGGGAAATTCTATTTTGGAGTTATGTATATGTTAATGTGATTATGGGTATATACTCCAAGGGATGAATACGATAAGGTAGATGTGTTGCGAATTATAAAACGAGTTATCGCTCGGTGTGTCGTTGTTTCATTTCTATGGTTGCCGAGACGGAGCTGTTTTGGGGGGGACTATTTAATATGATTCGTTGGGTTATATGTGTTATTGGTATTGCTGTGGATAATTTGGGTTGTTGTCGGATTGGGACGAAGTAAGGAAAATAGGGGAAGTGCTGCCGGATTTTTGTTAGATTATTGGCTAGCTTACAATAAGTGGTAAAGCGCGACGTCTATCTAATTGCGGCACGATTGTTGCTTGTTATAGATTAATAGCTTGGGCAGTAAATATTGGTCGTGCGGCTCGACTATACGGTATGTAACGCTATCCTTTCTTTCTTTGTTTGGCATGACTTTTAAAAATGAGCGAATGACGGACAGGTTTGACACTTACTTCTAGAGTGTCTAGGTGACGTATATTCTTGCTTTCACAAACTATTCTCCTATATATCGGCTATGTCTAAGGCTATGGTGATTTCTCATATCTATGGTAGAGCTTCTTAGAGTCATTGAGATCTTACGTTTTCATATCGTGTTAAAGGTTTATAATCTTGATAAAACGTTAATCTTTGGTAATACTCCTTGCTGGTTCACGTTGATTGTTCTATTGAGTTATAAGAAATGATTTTAATTGCATATGGTTGCTCATAATGTTCTACTCGTGCATAGAGTCATTTATCATTTCACCGAGTCCCGGGCCGGGTAATGTTCATGCGGAGTTTCTTGCATATGTCACCGAGTCCCTCACTAGAGGGCCGGGTATGTATATTATATATATGATTGGTGATGAGGATGGTTATGATGATGATGATGACGGAGATGATGTGATGACTATTTCACCGAGTCCCTCACTAGAGGGCCGGGTACGTATGATGTATATATATGATGATTATTTTGCCGAGTCCCTTACTAGGGAAGCTGGGCACCTTATATGTTAAAGATATGCATGATTTTCACTTATAAGGTACATGTGTAGCGATATCATGTTTCGACTTATCATGTTGGTATCCTGTCATCTTTACCTTATGCTTTACATACTCAGTACATTGTCCGTACTGACCCCCTTTCCTCGGGGGGCTGCGTTTCATGCCCGCAGGTGTAGACGCACAGTTCGGTGATCCTTCCGCCTAGGATATCTACTCAGCTGATTGGGAGAGCTCCACTGTTCCGGAGCCCAGTCGTTTTGGTACATAACTTCCTATGTAGTCTTTTGCTTATCTATGGGTACGGCGGGGCCCTGTCCCATCGAGTTTCACTACTATACTCTTAGAGGTCTGTAAACATTATGTGGGTTGTATATATATGTTTTGGATGATGGTCTGGACATGGTTTGTTTGGGATATCCGCTTGTTCAGGGGCAGCCTTGTCGGCTGCGTACATCATTGTGTATTGTGTAGTGGCAGCCTTATCGGCTTGCGTATGCTAGTATGCTTTGGATAGTGGCGGCCTTGTCGGCTCGCGTATGTTGTTACGGTTGAATGGTTATGACTCCTTATGAGGCAGATCCACTTTATATATATATGGCGTTGGGGTTGGCTTGATTTGATTAAATTCCATATTGTCTTAGTTTCAGTTGGTTACACTTAGTAGGTTTGTTTATGAGTGTCCAAAATGGGCACTAGTCACGGCCCATCGGGTTGGGTCGTGACAAAAGTGGTATCAGAGCGGTTCTTCCTCGGAAGTGTCTACATACCGTGTCTAGTAGAGTCCTGTTTATCGGTGTGTTGTGCACCACATCTATAAACAGGAAGCTACAGGACATTTAGGATGTTATCCTTTCTTCTTATTCTAGATCGTGCGATAGAGCTATATTAACAGGATAATCCCTCTCTAACGAATCCCTGCGTTTTCAGCTATGCCTCCAAAGAAAGCGACAGCCGCCCAGAAGGGCAAATCGGTAGAAGAAGGTACTAGTCAGACCCGGAGAGTTACTAGGGCCCGTGCCCAGTCTATGCCTGGTATTGTGCTCCAGTCGGAGAGCTCTTCTACACTGCCACCGCCAGAGGAGCTTAGAGCAGCAGCAGCTCCAGTTCGGGGGACACCACCACCAGCCCCCGAAGCCCCAACACCTGAACCTCCAGCTCCTCAGCCAGGGGCGGAGGATAGGGCCATGAGAGATGCGGTTCAGTTGCTGACTAGATTAGTGGCAGGTCAGGCTCGCAGGCATGGACTAGGAGTTGATCATGCGGACAGATCTGATAGCTTAAGGGCTCGTGACTTTTTAAGTTGTAATCCTCCAGAGTTCTTTGGATCAAGGCCCCAGGATGATCCGCAAGAGTTTATTCGTCAGATGCAGCGTACATTGAGGATAATCAAGGCTTCGGAGACCGAGTCTGTTGAGTTGGCTACGTATCGTTTGCGGGATGTAGCTATTAATTGGTATGAGTCTTGGGAATTATCTAGGGGTGAGGGTGCTCCTCCAGCGTTATGGGATGAATTTGTGGAGGCTTTCCAAGGCCACTTCCTGCCTCCAGAGATGAAGCGAGCTAGAGTCGATAGATTCTTGCGTTTGAGGCAGAATGGCAGGAGCGTTCGAGAGTATAGCCTCGAGTTTGATTCATTGGCTAGGCATGCGCCTACTATTATGGCTGATATGGCAGACAGGGTACATCGTTATGTGATGGGATTGGATCGTTATCTGATTGACGGTTGTATGGCAGTGACTCTTCAGCCAGGTATGGACATTGCTCGGGTGCAGGCATATGCACAGGGGGTAGAGGATCGGCACCGGGGACGTCAGCCAGAAAGAGATTATAATAGAGGCCAGCATAAGAGGGCTAGATCAGCAGGTTATCCTGACGAGTTTCGAGGCGGGCAGTCTCAGCAACATGTTAGATTTTCTTCCCAGCCAGCACAGAGTGCATCCCCCACGTTTCATGGGTAGGGGGTTCGATCGTACGGTATATTCCGAAGCTAGTCAGAGCTCTAGGGCGTCAGGGTCACAGATGGGCAGGGGTTTGAGCCAGTCGAGGCCATCTTTGCCTCGGTATTCTCACTGTGGTAGGTCCCATCCTGGGGAATGTCATTGGATTACAGGTGCGTGTTTTTCTTGCGGCCGTCAGGGTCATACTATGAGGGAGTGTCCCTTTAGAGATAGTGCCGGTGGTATGGCACAGCCTACTGGGTCCGTTGCTGGTTCATCTTCTTCTGTGGCTATGCGCCTTACGGGGCAGGGTATTAAGGCGCCAGCAGGCCGAGGTAGAGGTCGTGGTGGAGCTTCCAGTTTTAGCGGTCCCTCGAACCGCATATATGCTTTGACTAGTAGGCAGGATCAGGAGGCGTCACCTAATGTGATCACAGGTATATTATCACTATTCTCCCAAAGTGTGTATACATTGATAGACCCAGGTTCCACCTTATCATTTATATCCCCCTTCGTTGCTAGTAGGATCGGAATAGAGTCTGAGTTGATAGAACCATTTGAGGTAGCTACACCTGTAGGAGATTCTGTCATAGCTACGCGAGTATATAAGAATTGTTCAGTGGTTATATATAGTCGTCGTACCGTAGCAGATCTAATAGAGTTAAATATGATTGAGTTTGATATTATCATGGGCATGGATTGGTTGGCTGCTTGTTATGCTAATGTTGATTGCAGAGGAAAGATAGTTCGATTTCAATTTCCAGGGGAACCGATTATAGAGTGGAAGGGGAGTACAGTACCGCCGAAAGGTAAGATTATTTCATACCTTAAGGGCAGGAAGATGGTTAGAAAAGGCTATATTTATCATCTGGTTTGGGTGCATGACATAAAGGCAGAGGCACCGACTCTTCAATCAGTCCCGATAGTTAATGAATTTCCCGATATATTCCCAGAGGAGCTTCCAGGCCTTCCTCCAGAATGAGAGATAGAGTTTACTATAGATGTACTGCCAGATACCCAGCCTATATCTATACCTCCTTATAGAATGGCACCTGCTGAGTTGAAAGAGTTGAAAGAGCAATTGAGAGATTTGCTAGAAAAGGGCTTCATCAGGCCTAGTACGTCACCTTGGGGAGCACCGGTACTGTTTGTGAGGAAGAAGGATGGGTCGCTGCGGATGTGTATTGATTATAGGCAGCTGAACAAAGTAACAATAAAGAACAGGTATCCCCTCCCAAGGATTGACGATCTATTTGACCAGTTGCAGGGTGCTAAGTGTTTTTCAAAGGTAGACTTGCGGTCAGGTTATCATCAGGTGCGGGTAAGGGAGGTAGATATTCCAAAGATGGCATTCCGGACCCGATACGGGCATTATGAGTTTAGAGTGCTGTCTTTTGGGCTGACTAATGCTCCATTATGGATTTAATGAATCGAGTGTTTAAACCATTCCTTGATATGTTTGTTATTGTATTTATAGATGATATTCTGGTCTATTCACGTTCAGAAGAGGAGCATGCAGACCATTTAAGGACAGTACTTAGGGTGCTTCAGCAACAGAAGTTGTATGCTAAGTTCTCCAAGTGTGAGTTCTGGTTGACTTCAGTGGCATTCTTGGGGCATATTATTGGAGCTGATGGTATTCGGGTAAACACGCAGAAAATTGAGGCGGTAAAGACCTGGCCCATACCTACGACACCTACTGAGGTATGCAGCTTTCTGGGGTTAGCAGGATATTACAGGAGATTTGTAGAAAAATTTGCCTCAATTTCAGCGCCTTTGACAAGGCTAACTCAAAAGGCAGCCAAGTTCCAGTGGACTGATGCTTGTGAGCGAAGCTTCCAGCTATTGAAAGAAAAATTGACTACAGCTCCAGTCCTAACTCTTCCGGAGGGACCGGACGGCTATGTTATTTATTGTGATGCTTCGGGTGTTGGGCTAGGATGTGTATTGATGCAGCATGGCAAAGTTATAGCCTATGCCTCCCGACAGCTTAGGAAGCATGAAAAGAATTATCCTACTCACGATCTGGAGTTAGCAGTCGTGGTTCATGCCTTGAAGATATGGAGGCATTATTTATATGGTGTACATGTGGACATCTATACAGATCATAAGAGTCTCCAATATATCTTTAAACAGAAGGAGCTGAACTTACGACAGAGGCGGTGGTTAGAGTTGCTAAAGGATTATGATGTTGATATTTTATATCATCCAGGGAAAGCAAATGTTGTAGCAGATGCTCTTAGCCGTAAGTCCATGGGTAGCTTGACAGATGTACAACCAGAAAGGAGGGAGATGGTTCGGGAGATTCAGCGGCTATCCAGCCTTGGAGTCCGTCTGGCTAATTCAGAAGATAGTGGAGTTTCTATTCGAGAGGTTGCTGAGTCCTCAATCATAGATGAGGTAAAGAGACACCAGTACGAGGACCCTATTCTGGCACAGTATAGAGATGCAGCTCTTCAAAAGGAAAAGACCCCATTTAAGGTTACACCTGACGGAGTGTTACGATATGAAGGCAGATTGTGTGTACCTGATATTGCGGGGCTACGACGGCAGGTTATGGGAGAGGCACACTCTGCCCGTTATTCTATTCACCCAGGGTCAACAAAAATGTATCATGACCTCAGATGCTTATACTGGTGGGATGGCATGAAAAAGGACATAGCGGAGTTTGTTGCTCAGTGCCCGAATTGTCAACAAGTCAAGATCGAACATCAAAAGCCTGGTGGATTATTACAGGAGATAGAGATCCCGACTTGGAAATGGGAGATGATTAATATGGACTTCATTACAGGCTTACCTCGCACTCAAAGGAAGTATGACTCTATATGGGTTATTGTAGATAGGCTGACGAAATCGGCCCATTTTCTTCCAGTCAGGACTACTTATTCGGCTGAAGATTATGTGAGGTTATATGTCAGGGAGATAGTGAGACTTCATGGGGTTCCCACGTCCATTATATCAGACAGAGGAGCTCAATTTACAGCCAACTTTTGGAGATCGTTTCAGAAGGGATTGGGGACACAGGTGAACCTTAGCACAGCATTTCACCCTCAGACTGATGGGCAGGCTGAGCGTACTATTCAGACATTAGAAGATATGTTGCGGGCCTGTATTATTGACTTCAAAGGTAGCTGGGATGACCACTTGCCGCTCATTGAGTTTGCCTATAATAATAGCTACCATTCTAGTATCCAGATGGCACCGTACGAGGCCTTATATGGGAGGAAGTGCAGGTCACCTATTGGTTGGTTCGATGTTGGCGAGACTAAGTTAATAGGCCCGGATATGATTCAGCAAGCTGTTGACAAGGTGAAGCTTATTCAGGAAAGATTATTAGCAGCCCAGAGTCGACAGAAGTCATATGCAGATAATCGGCGTCGAGATTTGGAGTTTCAGATTGGTGACTGGGTATTCCTGAAGGTATCACCCATGAAGGGTGTAATGAGATTCGGCAGAAAGGGAAGCTCAGTCCGAGATACATTGGGCCTTATCAGATTATTCGTAGGATAGGCAAGGTTGCCTATGAGTTGGATCTACCATCTGATTTGGAGGCGGTACATCCAGTCTTTCATGTATCGATGCTACGTAAATGTATTGGTGATCCTTCTAGAGTATGCCATGTAGATGATGTTCAGGTAACAGAGGAGTTGTCATATGAGGAGAAACCCGTAGCTATACTTGATCGCCAGGTTAGAAGGTTACGTACTAAGGATGTGGCTTCCGTCAAAGTGTTGTGGCGAAATGATAATAGGGAGGAGATGACTTGGGAAGCGGAAGACGAAATGAAGAATAAGTATCCTTACTTGTTCCCCGTACATGCAGGTAATTCAATTCCTAGCTTGACTATATTGATTGATAAACGAGTTTTTGTAGTAAGTTGTGACTCTGTGAGGCATCTGTAGGTTACGGAATGCAGGTTGATAGGTATAACTGTTAGAGAGACCTCACTGGAATTTTTTTTTTAGACGCTAACTTAACATTCGAGGACGAATGTTCCTAAGGGGGGAAGGATGTTACGCCTCGTATTTTTATACGTAGTGCGCGTCATGAGCTAGTCGATGTAAGTCCGGGGAATGAGATTTTATTTTAAGTTCCAAGTGATTAAAGGAAATCAGATTGTCATTAACTTTAAGTGAGGGATTAATTAGTGGCTGTTTGGGATTAAATTAATTAAGTGGAGGGCCCCACCACTCAAGGCATTAAAGGAAATCAGATGGGAGCTAGGCTTAGTGGGATGTGTAGTGGGGTGCTGTCTCCACTTCATATAATGAATGAAGTGGTGTGTAGTGGGGTGCTGTCTCCACTTCATATAATGAATGAAGTGGTGAAATGATAGCAAATATATCATCTTCTTCAACTTAGCTTAGGCAGCCATGGAAAAGGAGAAAACCAGCCATGAAACTCTCGGCCAGCAGCTTCAAGGAATTTGGTTAGTAATCTCTTTGCTTGGTGTGTTAATTCTTTAGAATGCCTTTGCTAATTAGCCATTAATGTTAAGAAGGGGGTGTGACCAGTAGCTTAGAAAATTCGTTTTAGTTATTGATTGTGCTAAGTATGATCGGAAACCATAATCGGATTAGTGGTGTTGTGTTAGTATTTGGGCTGTTTTGATTAAAGCAAAATGTGGGAAATTCTGTTTTGGAGTTATGTATATGTTAATGATTATGGGTATATACTCCAAGGGATGAATACGATAAGGTAGATGTGTTGCGAATTATAAAATGAGTTATCGCTCGGTGTGTCGTTGTTTCGTTTCTATGGTTGCCGAGATGGAGCTGTTTTGGGGGGGACTGTTTAATATGATTCGTTGGGTTATATGTGTTATTGGTATTGCTGTGGATAATTTGGGTTGTTGTCGGATTGGGACGAAGTAAGGAAAATAGGGGAGGTGCTGCCGGATTTTCGTTAGATTATTAGCTAGCTTACAATAAGTGGTAAAGCGCGACGTCTATCTAATTGCGGCACGATTGTTGCTTGTTATAGATTAATAGCTTGGGCAGTAAATATTGGTCGTGCGGCTCGACTATACGGTATGTAACGCTATCCTTTCTTTCTTTGTTTGGCATGACTTTTAAAAATGAGCGAATGACGGACAGGTTTGACACTTACTTCTAGAGTGTCTAGGTGACGTATATTCTTGCTTTCACAAACTATTCTCCTATATATCGGCTATGTCTAAGGCTATGGTGATTTCTCATATCTATGGTAGAGCTTCTTAGAGTCATTGAGATCTTACGTTTTCATATCGTGTTAAAGGTTTATAATCTTGATAAAACGTTAATCTTTGGTAATACTCCTTGCTGGTTCACGTTGATTGTTCTATTGAGTTATAAGAAATGATTTTAATTGCATATGGTTGCTCATAATGTTCTACTCGTGCATAGAGTCATTTATCATTTCACCGAGTCCCGGGCCGGGTAATGTTCGTGCGGAGTTTCTTGCATATGTCACCGAGTCCCTCACTAGAGGGCCGGGTATGTATATTATATATATGATTGGTGATGAGGATGGTTATGATGATGATGATGACGGAGATGATGTGATGACTATTTCACCGAGTCCCTCACTAGAGGGCCGGGTACGTATGATGTATATATATGATGATTATTTTGCCGAGTCCCTTACTAGGGAAGCTGGGCACCTTATATGTTAAAGATATGCATGATTTTCACTTATAAGGTACATGTGTAGCGATATCATGTTTCGACTTATCATGTTGGTATCCTGTCATCTTTACCTTATGCTTTACATACTCAGTACATTGTCCGTACTGACCCCCTTTCCTCGGGGGGCTGCGTTTCATGCCCGCAGGTGTAGACGCACAGTTCGGTGATCCTTCCGCCTAGGATATCTACTCAGCTGATTGGGAGAGCTCCACTGTTCCGGAGCCCAGTCGTTTTGGTACATAACTTCCTATGTAGTCTTTTGCTTATCTATGGGTACGGCGGGGCCCTGTCCCGTCGAGTTTCACTACTATACTCTTAGAGGTCTGTAAACATTATGTGGGTTGTATATATATGTTTTGGATGATGGTCTGGACATGGTTTGTTTGGGATGTCCGCTTGTTCAGGGGCAGCCTTGTCGGCTGCGTACATCATTGTGTATTGTGTAGTGGCAGCCTTATCGGCTTGCGTATGCTAGTATGCTTTGGATAGTGGCGGCCTTGTCGGCTCGCGTATGTTGTTACGGTTGAATGGTTATGACTCCTTATGAGGCAGATCCACTTTATATATATATGGCGTTGGGGTTGGCTTGATTTGATTAAATTCCATATTGTCTTAGTTTCAGTTGGTTACACTTAGTAGGTTTGTTTATGAGTGTCCAAAACGGGCACTAGTCACGGCCCATCGGGTTGGGTCGTGACAGACAAGTACTATGAACCAACAATTTAATCATAGTAAGGATGACATATAAAAAGAAATGGAGAAAGTATGTGTTTTACTCCCTCCGTCCAACAATAGTTATCCACTATACTATTTTGAGATGACAAACAATACTTGTCCACTTTATGAAATCAATGGATAATTTTACACTTAATTCCTTATTTACCTTTATCATTAATTGTAGTCAATTCTCTATAACATATTTCAAGACATTGTATTCACTAATCCTTCTGTCCACATTTATTTGTCATGTTGCGCTTTTCAAAAGTCGATTTGAGTAACTTTCAAAGTTAAATTAGATTATATTAATTCAATATTATTTAACAATAAATTTAGATATTCAAAAACTATACAAAAAGTACTATAAATTGCACTTTTTTTGCATATCAATATGATGAAAAATACATCGTTAAATTTTAATCAAAATTTTTATAGTTTGACTCTACAAAAGAAAAATGTAACAATTAAAAGTGATCGAGGTAGTAAAGTATATTCAAAAGGTGATATAGTAAAATTGTGCTTCTATTTATAGTTTCTTATAAGTGTGCAAAGTCAAGAAATTAAAATTGTGAAACAATTCGATTCTCTAAAATCATCTATCACCCTAAAATGGACAAATATTGTTTAAGGGAGGTACCTAACATTTGTGTTGTCAATGACAATAATAATGTATACCTTCTAAAAGACCTATTCAAATAACAATGGAACACACCAACATGTTTGGGTTACATTATCAAAGTTCAGCATTGCTTACCATCTTTTAAAGGAAGCTTGACTTCATAACAAGAAAATTAATTATTAAAGTACAAAAGAAATATTTAAAAGAAAACAAACCAAAAAAACTCATAGTGATTATTGAGTATCCTATGTCAGTTTTGTTTGAGGGAACAAATCTTTCTCCAATCAACACCCCCACTCCCACTATGGGTTATTGAGTTAGCAATTAAATAAGAGAAAGAAAATAAAAAAAAAACGAAGTCTCTCCAATCCCATCAAAGACAAACCATTGTTAAGTTGAAAATGTTTTGCTAATATTAGAAAAGAAGATTTTTTTTTCCTAAACCCCTTGCTTGGATTCAATCTCCAAACTCAAATGGTAACAAATGACACATATCTTTGAGTATGGTCCATCAATGTATTGTATTGCTTATACAAGTTTCTAAATAACAAAGTAAGTATCTTTATAATTACCTTCCAAATATTGCAAAACTTCTACAAAAATTAATATATGGATAAATTACCTCTTTATTAAATATCAGACAATAAATAATATATATTGATGGAACTCCTTCATTCTTAATTAAAGTTCTCGAGTCTGATTCCTGTATATGAATTTTTTTTTTGTTAAGAGCACCACCCTCAAATGAACCATGCAATGAAGAAATTAGAGGAGGAGCAAAAGGGCAAAATGAGGGACAAGAAACAACACAATGATTACCATCAAAGTGTAGTAGATAGGGTGTTTCTCATTTTAATTTATCGACGATTTTAAATTTAAATCTTGAATATAAAAATATTTTAATAGGGAAAACTTTCTTTCAAATTGGCCTTACGCAGTATAAATTTAAAATGATCAATTTTCAATATAGATATCGAACATCTACGGTGAAAGAAAAAAAAAACAAAGACAATGATTAAACGTAGACATGTTGGTCTCTTTTGGTGAAGTTTGAGTACTCATGTCCTCCAAATTTAGTGCACAAATTCCCAAAATGATCCAACCTTGCTTTTACAAGCACTAAATTCTTTTCTGATGTCATTTTGATGAATTTGTTGTCTTCTTTAATTTGTAGGAGTAGTAATAAACATTTAATACTCAACTAAATATATGTGTAAGAATAGTATAGTAGTCAAAAGGGTTTAATTCTAATATTGGATTCAAAGATGAGTTTCGAAATTGGAATTCACTTTTCGAAGAAAAAAATAGCTTGCACGATATATTTTTCTTACATGTAATTTTTCATAAATTTATTTGATTTTATCATTAACAAGTCATCTATATGAATCAAAATAAATTTTGAGTTTCAAGTTTAACGCTTTAAAAATTCATAATAGAGCTTTTTGATTAATTGCAATAATATGGTGTAAAAATGAAATGAATGTTAATTAACCATAATTAAGAAATGTTAGACCATAACTCATTAAAAAAAAAAGTCTCCTAATTATTTATTATTTGGTAATGTTAAATAAATTAAAGTGGACCTTTTCTTTGTTTATCAGTTTCTTCTTCTAAATATGTGGACCAAAAAGTGTGCATTTTGGTTCACATATTTTAGCTTGTAAATTGGGATTAATTTTTCTTGACTCAATTGATATGCAAATTTCCAACCCCCAACAATATATCCTTCATTTATTTTCGTACTGAACATCTGTGATCTGTCACTGGCTAACTTTGCTACATAATTAAAGGGATGACAAAAAAATATATTCACCAACTTATTACTTTAATTTATATGATATAATTTAATTTTATATTAAAAGAATGTATAAAAAATAAGAAAATGGGCAGCATAATATTGCGATTATAAATTTTTTATTAGGTATAATGAAAAAATTAAAATTGATTATTTGAATATATAAAAGGTAGAATACAGTGGTTACTTCTTAAACTTATCAATGGATTTCATTAAGATACTTAAATAATCGAACTATAAATTGTTTGATAATATTGCTGTATGTATGATAAAGCGTTCATATTAAATATTGTCAGTTCAATTTTTGAATTGTTTTTGTGCACGTATGTTCTCAAAGTGCTCATTACGTTGACAAGTTAACCATTCAAATTCATTCAATTTTTGAATTGTTTTCGTGCACGTATGTTCTCAAAGTGCTCATTACGTTGACAAGTTAACCATTCAAATTCGTCATATTTTTTTTAATTATATGCATTAATCTTAATTAATTAGTCGTAAAACCTCATGTATGATCCAATTGATATTAATGTTAAAGAATAAAGGAAGATGCATATTTTAAGTGATTAACTTATAGATGTTACGAGCACTTGTAAATATTAAAAAAAAATTATCAAAATATAAACCGGAGATATCTAGTACTAGGAAATAATAAAAATAAAATTCTTAGGAAAAAGAAATCATTGACTTTGAAATGGTCAGACACCACTTTAAAAATGAAATGAAATGAAATTCAGTGAGGAATTAGTCAACCCTTCAAACAGTTTCTACAAATAAAGTCTAAGTCCACAAAACCCAAGCACAAAGTCTGGTTCAAACACATTTAATATTAGTTGGTTCTAAATCTTCATGTTTAAGCTAGTTGTATTTCTTTATAATTTACACATAATGATAATTTATTTACAAATAATGAGTAATTTAGTTAGTAGACTTACACCTAACATTTGCTGGTCTTTTGGGCAAAAATTTTGGTCTAAACCTCTTATTGTAAGTCAAGAATGGGCCCAGTTTCAAAAAAATTGTGCAACATTTAAGTTTTTCTTGAAGAAAAAAGAAAATGCTTGTTGATTTGATAATACAAAGTAAATCTGTTGATTTCTGAAGATTTAGGTTGAACCACCAATTGTGTACACTAAACCTTAATTTAAAACTGTAAAAATTATGCAAATCACAGACTTATGGGAATTCACAACCAAATGTCTCTCTTTGTTTCAATTGCCGTGTAAGCCCTATGAAAAGATAGGCTGGTTCCTTTAAAGAGAATCTTTTCTATGATCCGACTCTATACTGAACATACATTATCAATTGTCACCACCAACAGCACATTAAAGCAAACAAATAAGGCATTCATATGTTGCACATTTTAAAACTTCAAGTTGCTTCAGTCCATACTCCATGAGACCATGACAATGCATCACCTGGTATTGAGTACCTGACATGACTATTCAAATAGATACATTCAGAAGCATCCACATTTGGTATAAGCATCGATACAAATGCATTCCAGATAATAAGTACGACACAATACCACAAAAGTAACTACAATCAAATATAAAGAATCCAAATTTCTAAAGCATAATGGTAGCATTCAGGAAACAACTAATGAAGCTATTAAGTGAATTAGGCAGCTATAACTGCATGTCTTCTACGCTGCACGCAATCCTGGAGGAGTTCCTTATATCCAACTCTGTAATGCTCCAGTGAGAAACACAGTTGCCGTATAGCCTCCCTTTTCTCCTCAGCTCTATCTGAGATTACCAGTGTTTGTCTCTCCACTTCATTCTGCAACTCCTCCACTTTTAGTCTTAATTCTTCTATTGATTTCTGAGCACCTTCAGATCCTGCAATCAGCTGCTTCAGATGATCCTCCATTTCTTGGATTTGGATGTCCCGAGACATCACTTCTGCACCAAGTGTTTGTACCTTAGCGTATTCCTCATCTTTCTCGGCCACTACTGTGTCATAGTCCAGTTTAAGCTTGTCAAGGTCTTTATTCAAACCTTGGACCTCTTCACCCTTCTTATTTATCTCCATTTTCAAGCATTCAATTTCAGCCTTCCATTTGATTTCTTGAACCTCATGCAAAGTTTTCATTTCAACCATCTGAGCTCCACATTGACTTGCCTTACGTTCTAATGATCTGTTTTGCATCTCCAACTGTTCAGTCCTTACCTCTAACATGGCCTGCTGTTCTGACAAACTAGTCATTTGAGACTGGAAATGCTCTTTCTGCATGCAGAAGTTTTGTTGGGCCTCCTCTAGTACAGCATTGATTCTCCTGATCTCTTGGTCGCAATCTGATATGTCAGCTTTGTACCTCATTATGCCCTCATGTAGTTCTGACGTAAGTCTTTCCTCAGTTTCAAGCTTACCCTTTAGCAAGATTAATTCTTCCTGACTTAATTCAAGCTGATCAGCCAAATAGCAAGTGTTCTCAGTGATCACTTTTGAACAATCATGCTTTAACCTGGCAACTTCTTCCTCCGACGCCTCAAGCTTTTCTCTAGTCATTTCTAACTCACTTTCCCATCTCTCAATCTTGAAATTAGAGTTCGATACCTGACTTTCTAGCAGAGCTACTTGCTTTTGCAGTTCCTGGATCGTACTTCTGTCCATTTCAAGATCATCCTTTTGCATCGTTACCTCACTTTTAGCTGTATCAAGCTGCACTTTCAAGAAAACTATAAGCTTGGCAACTGCTTCATTTCTCTCAAGTTCATACTTCAAGCCCTGTATCTCTTCTTCTGAGAACTGGATTTTTTGGTCGGAAACACTGAGTTTATGTTCCTGATCCATGATACTGTTCAGCACCATTTCATACTCCCTGTCTTCTCTAAGCTTTGATGTACAATCCAAAGATTCATGGTCGATACCATAGCCAATTTCTTCCTTGCTCTCCATCTCCAAATAGTCTTCTTGCAAGGTTGTTTTCACCCCACCTAAGGCCGATTTTTGGTGCTCATCAGGAGATGAACTGTAAGACTCTGAATCAAATTCTGGTGTTAATGATAAAGAATCAAAACCTTCCTTGGCAGATATATCAGAGGAACTAGAGCAAGAGCTTGCAGATGAGTTAGAAAGAAGAGACAGATCCGCGGCGTCATTACAAACAAGTTTTTGTTTTGGAGTAAGCAGATTGGAACCATGCTGAAATGCAGCAGCATCTTCAGAAAGCTGCCTTGGAGGGGAAGCTGGACAGATATCTTCATTCAGTTGATAAGGGCCCTTCACGGCAGAATAATATACTTCATCTTGTTCAATCACATTCTTCATTCTCTTGACAATTGTTTTAACACCTGGATTTAAGTGAATTAATGCCTTTTCATGTGCTCTTATTATACTAATAAGATGAGTGATACAAGAATTACAACTCTACCAAAGATCATTCTACAGTTGTTTGCAATTTTGAACAACACACCAAAGCATTCTACTAATCCAGAATATGGCAAGACATGAAGTTCATAATAAAGAAGTTATTAAAACCCTATCATTCTTTTCAAATCAGGGGATCAGCCCAGGGTGAAGGCTCTACCATTGATAGTTTCAGTAAATTAATCCAAACTTTCACTGGAAGTACCATCTTTGGATTGTTTATGAATAGATGTCATTGATGGTTCTGACTTCTGATATTAAATGCTTCATTGGGCAAACACTAAAAATACAAAATGCAGAAAAAAGATCTTTATTCTCTAAAAGCATATCAAAATAGATAATCCCAAAACCAAGCAGTGAATAAACCGTATGAACTAAGTTTTTGCTTAAAGGACTTAGCAGAGTGCGAATACCTAAGATTTTATGACCATACTGTTTTCACTTCAAGTAGAGATGAGTTACTTTTTAGTGAAGAAAAAAGTATAAACTTCATCAAAGCTGTATAGGTACCAGTTAGGGCACCAATCTAGTATAGCACTGCTAACAGGAGGTTAGTTGACAGTGAAAGCAAAACTTCTCACATCTCTATGACTCTTTGACTCCTGACCTCAAAATGATTGACTCGATTTAATATAAAGGAGAAAGAAGGATTTATCCCCCTATTCAACCACACATCCAAGAACAGATAAACCATGTCCCATATCAGATTGGGTAGAACAACAATCAAAAATGTATGAAATCAACTATATTAACATACAACAACACATACCCAGTGTAATCCCCACAAGTAGGGTCTGGGGGTAACGTGTATGCATACCTTACTCCTACAAGATGGAGAGGTTGTTGACTTGTTTCCGATGACCAACTGTATTAACATACCCTATTAAAAGTCCAACTGTTCACTTGATAGGGGGACCAACCACACATCACAAAACCTCTAAGCACAATGATTAATTCTCCTAAGCCCTTATTAAGCTTATCATGATTCCAATTGAGTAATTTAAAATAAACCAAGATGAAGCATGGCTGCAATTAATAGATGAACAGTTCAGAAGGAAATGCTAATTTATATGCAGAGCACAAAGTTAAGAAACTCATCTCGAGTTATATACTATACTAGTGATAAACTGAATTATATTAAGTGATAGTTGGGAAAAATATAGTACATTGAAAAGTCGGCTTGGAAAAGAAACAAACATTGCATCAGAGTTTAAATTATGAATTTGAGTTCTGGGAGGATATTAAAGTATTAAAAAATAGAACAGTGCCAAACATTTTAGAACATCCCAAAATGGAACAAGTGTGATATAAGATGGAAACAAATGGTAGCAGATTGTGACCATACAACTCCTATATTAAACTTTGACAAGGGAACTGAATTATAGCTGGATGAATTGAAGGTAAAACATTAACCTTCCTGCTTCCACTTCCACAAACCCAAACAAACAATAAAAGCTAAATGGAAAAAGGAAGGAGTTTAGAACAAAACTATTTTTGACTTGGAAGACAAAGAAGTGTGATAAAGATGAGACCGTATAAAATGAATATTCATACTAAAGTGGGAGTTCATAATATCAGCAAGTTTATTTTCAGCAATATAAGAATATTACCATTCAAGAATTTTCTTTTGATGACTGATGAAACTATGTCTTTCTAGCCTATGGCTTAATATTGGACCAACCACGGCCTTTAAAACACAAGGATCATGGACCTCATTAATTTGCATAGCAACAGAATTCGAATATGCTGCCTAATCACAAGTCCCAGAACTTAAAAGGGCCTGAGTCACAAGTATGTGCGCGTAAAAAGGGTCATATAATTTGAAATCATTAGTAATGGCATACGAAACCAAACTCCTAGAGAAAAACAATAACATACCCAATGCAATAGCACAAATGAGGTTCGGGAAGGGTAGAGAATGCACAAAGCTTATCCTACATTGAGGAGGTAAAGAGCTTGTTTCAAAAGGACCCTGAGCTCAAGTACAACAAATCAAAGTAGGTATGGAAACAAAAATGACAATAAAGAGAACATGGCAACTAATAAGGAAACACTAACGCAATAATATGATAACCGAAAGACAATAAACAACACATAACCATAGATATCAAAAACACGAAACTACAACAATAAAGCTAATACTACAACAAACACCACAAAGTCTAAACCCATCAAAAAGCAAGACAACACTCCATTACCTAACCGTCTACCCTAATCTATGAGATTCACACCTTTCTATCTTAAGATCATATCCTCGATAAGTTGAAGTTGTGTCATGTCGTGTCATGTCCAATTATCTCTCGCAAATACTTTTTGACCTACCTCTACCTCTCCTTGTCCCATATATCCAATCTCTTGCACCTCCTAACTAGGTCATCTACCACATCTCTTCTTCACACGCCCAAATCCAACGATGTATCCATCCTAGAACAACGATGGATCTAAATCCCAAAAGCAATCCATGCCAGGATTTTCCATCTTAGAGGTGATATATGTATTTTCCTTTTGTTTTCATACGAGGTAAACCTCTTTCCATTACATTCATACGCTTTTCATTAAATCACCACTCCAATTTGAGCAATTCCTCTCAAATTAATAAAACATTCACAAAGTAAATTACGAATCTACTAGTTTTGCACAATTCACCTGCAATTTTTCAACTAAACCTCGTGTTACAAAGATGTTGATTTGAAGAGGAACAAAACCTACGCCGTAAGAGTGTTCGACACATAACACTGGATTTATAATAAAAACTCAAACAAAATGAATCAAAAGAGAGAAAATTAAAGCAAAAGCATAGCCAACAACCGATCGACGAAACCATAAATTGAGTTATAGGGATGAGACATACCTCGAAGAATGGAGATGAAAAACGGAGAATTTTGAAATGAGAGAGAGAGAGAGAGAGGAGGGTAGAGACTAGTGAAGAGAAATAGGGATTTTAAAAGACAAGAAGAAAAGGGGCCTCCACACACAGTAGACGACAAGGACTCAGGACTTCAAGGCGGGAAAACCATAGCAATATCCGCCGCTTTGCTTTCCTCCTTTTCTGTTTGAATTCTTTCAAGGGTTTTGGCCTCTTTTTTTTTGTCATTTTTATCATTTTATCTTTATTAATTAATAGAATTTCAAAATTAATTAATTTATTAAAAAAGTTTAATTAATGACAAATCAAGCAGGGTCTGCTCAACATAATTTGAGGCCTAAAGCGAAATTTTTATTAGAGGCCTAAAATTTCAATAAACTTTATCTGTATTTATTTATTTGTTAAATTTCTAGATGTAATTACTACTTAATATCTTTTATATAAATGATTTTTTCAAATACTTTTTTTAATTATTATTTTTAAATAAGATTTTATCAACTTAATACTAAAAAATATTCTTTTATTGAGACAATTATTATACGAATTATTAACATAATTATATATGTAATAAGTTGATAAACTTTGAAGATAAGAGTTAGAATCATAGAATCTCATTCAAAAAGTTGATAATTTGGTATATCTACTTTAATATGAAAATTAACAAAGAAATAATAAAAAATGTAATGCACTTTGTTCAACGCTTTTCGACTATTGATTCATATTTTAGAGAGTGTATTACTCTAACTATCAAAGATTTGAAGAAATAGAATGCAAATAGAGTTGAAAAGATAAATAATGAGAATGTTAGTGAAGAAAATGTAAGAATCCAAAATAATGTTTCCTTGATTTCTTCTATTTTAATGGGATTAAGATACATAATTTTTTATTTGTAAAAATTTGAGGCCCCCAATTTATGCCTTAATTTTTTTAGGCAAGAGCCGCCCCTGAAATCAAGAAACGATAAGAAAAATTTACTTATTATACCCTCAATTAATTACTTTGAAAATGGTAGAATTTTTTAAAAATCTTAAGTTTTTTAATTCATCCACTTCATAAATTAATAGAGCTAATATGGTAAACTCACTATGTCAAAAAATTATTTCTTATTGGTATGTCAATTTAAGAGTGGACAAGTAATTAGGGATAGATTAAATACTCTCTTAAGAGGATATCGTAATAGGTGCCGCATGGAGTGGTGGTGAAATCCTATTTCCGAATCACCATTAGTTTCATCTCATATTTCAGTATTTATTTCTTATCGGAGACTTGTGATATGTTTCGTACTCTTAAGTTGTATTAGATGTTCTGAGTCGATTCCCTAAATGATCACCCAAGTTAAGGGAATTATCTTGAAATATCATTTATGTTTCATATATGAAACAAAATATCACTCAACTATCACTATTTTCCTCCAAATATACTTGACACTTCAAAAGGCTCACTCTCTCCTAGTTGGCATTACATGTCATTAAACTCTTTTTTTAATAATAGATCAATATAATTCATTAAACTCATTTAACTAAAATAATGATCATATTTAAAAAAAAAAAACAAATTAGTTTATTTAGAATAAATTTTATACTTACGAATTTTTTTATCATAATTAAATTTTTATTTTTTTATGTTATGAAGAATAGGTTTTTAAAACGTATTATAATATCATCAATTTTGAGTATTTATAAATACATGCATTCAAAAAAATATTGATATACAAATCAATTAATCATAAATTGTACGATGAATCAATTATATTAAAGATTAATTAACTATTACAATAATATAAATTGTGTATTTTGAAATTCATGCTTACAATATTTTTTTGAAAAAATAAATAAAAAGTGAATAATATTATATATTTTATCCAAAAAGAAAAAAAAACTAAATACCTCAAAAGTCTCCTTCTATTCTAGTGATATGTCATGTCATTAAATCACCATTTTAAAAAATAATAGACCTATTTAATTCATCAAATTTATGTCTCTACAAAATAAATATATAAAGTACATGAGAATTTATGAAGATTATAAAGAAAAGAAATCTAATTCATTTATTTATTTTTACCAAATAAAGTTCAATGAATAAACTCTATCCGCAATTATTATCTGATAATTTTTAAAATTCTTAAGTTAATTATTTGAAAACTTAAAGCGATTTCTTATAAAAATATTCCAATAAATTTGTAAGGTTGACAAAAGAAGTTGGTGAGGAAGAGAAAATCATTATTTAACTTTTTTTAATTTAATTTTTATTTGTATTGTCTTATTCTATATTATATTATATTTTAACTTCTCATACAATTAAACACCAATATATATTACCAAAAAAAAAAAACACCAATATATATTTGTATTTCATCCCAAATTTATGAAATACAAGTAATAATTAATTGAATTGCCTATACATATCATATGAGATTAATATACTAATAAATAAAGATCAAATTTTTTTTCTAATATAAATATTATGCACTTTCCATTTTCTTCTAAAAAAGAAAGACATTGTAAGCATATAACGTTTTCAAAGTACCTACTTAATTATTTTTAATAGTCAACAGACCTTTAATATTATTAATTCATTATATATTATATGATTAATTGATGTAAGTTGATATTCATAAGCAATTTATCTATTAATATTTTTTTGAATATATGTGTTTATAATTATTCAAAAATTGATTACATTATGGTAAAGTTTAAATAAACTATTCTTCATAGCATAAAAAAAATTAAAAAATTAATTATGATAAAAGATTCTTAAGTATGAAAATTTCTTTTTAATAAACTAATATATATTTTTTAGAAAATAATAAGATCGTTATTTTAGTTAAATGAGTTTGATAAATCAAATAAGTCTATCATTTAAAAAGAATGTTCTAGTGACATGACATGTCAACTAGGAGAGAGTGATACTTTTGAAATGTCAAGTATATTTGGAGGAAAATAGTGATAGTTGAGTGATATTTTGGTCTTAAATGAAACATAAATGATATTTCAAGGCAAATCCCTAAATTTGGGTGATCATTTAGGGAATTAACTCTAGATGTTCTTTATAATTATGCTACCAACTTTTGGGATATTTTTTGTTGTTCTTTTCTATTATTTGTGGCCTGACTTACCTTCGGGAGTCTCTTATGTGTATTATTTTTTACTTACATATTGGGGGACTTTTGTGGTGTGTGTCATCATGACCTCGACTTTTGGATTGCGACAAACGTGTAGGCACCACATAGGATATAAAAGTAGGACATAAGACTTAACTATTTAAGGGCAAATATATGTCTAAAGTTGAATGACAGATGCAAATATAAATATATAAAAAAAAGTATGACAAAAGACATATATATTTTTTCATAGAGTATAGGGAAAAATATTTTTTTTTCCCTAAACCCTTTTCCCTATTAATGATAGAGGGATTAATTAAGAAAATATTAATACGTAGGAATGAATTAATCCTAATTTTGATTTTTAAAAATGGGTGGGTCAACAAAACAAGGACAGATTTGAGTCACTTTTATGACATTAAAATTATTTGGTAGTTGGATAAGATTTGTATTATCATATATTAATTTTAGTATAATTTATATGACATTTCATATATAGATAAGAAATATGTTATTTATGTATAAAAATAAAATAATATTTGATTGACGGTTTAGAAATCTACACAATTAATACATGTATAAATTATGAGGAAATTTATGTATTATTTATTGAGCAACTTATAAAAATGACTATATTTATAGGGTTATTAAAATTCAATAGCTATAAGTATGGTATTTATAAAAAATGACTACAGTCTAACTCTTTTTCTAGCTATATTATTGTATATGTTTTTTATTTTTCTATTTATACATTGATACAATTTTAATTACAATGAACTAAATAAGAAAACTGTATTAATTGTACGAATTCAAATTAGTATCTTTATTTATATATTTTAAGTATTAATATATTAAGGATACAAGTATTTGTAAAAACTTAATGTATTAATATATTAAACAAGATAAAGTATAACAATTTAGCATATGAACACGATAATTTGAAAATGAATACATTGTTGTTAAACAAAAAATGAATACACTAATATAGTATACATATGAATACATTGTTGTTAAACAAAAGATGAATATATTTGACAGTACAGAAACAAAAAAAATTGAAACTAATAAAATGTGTAGGTAGCAAAAGTTTGCAAGTATTCGGTTGTATAAAAAATGAAAAAAATCAACAAACGTCATTCTCTTTTTAGTCAATTTTTTTCTTATAATACTTGAGGCTTGGTGTTGACTCATGTATTTGTTTATAAAAAATAGTATAATGTATCCAATTATACTTGTATTGCCTAATTCACCTTTCAAATTCGATAGATTACTTATGTATCCAAATATACATGTAATCAGAAATCACCATTCCAACTTATGTTAATATTAGAATACAAGTATCTATGTATATAACTATATACTATATACAAATTTGACAATCACACAAACCTCAATCTCTTTTTGTTCGTGTTCTTCTTGTACTATTTTTTTTTTATAAATATAGTCATTGTAATGTAGAAACAAGTCAATCGAAAGCCTATAAAAAAAGATGAAACATATATGTATACAAATATAATCTTTATAAAAACGAGGAGAAAATCAATTAAGTGATATCTGATGAATTCAAATTACAAAACTTGCTCCTAAAATCATCAAAAATATTAAATTGAAAGAAATTTGGGAGAAAAATATAAAAAATTTATGATATAGAAAGATTGATTAAAGAGAAAGCATTAGTGAGGGTAAAATTGGGAAACCAATCACATAAAACATGTCTAGACATAATAAATTAGGTGTGTAATGATAACTTTCCTATTTAATATTAATAACTTTTCTAACTATTTATATATATAATTAACTTTACTATTTATTATGTAATTATATCCATATAACATAAAAAAAATAAATTATAGCTATTTATTTTAAATGTATATTAATGTTTGTCATATTTTGTATACAGGATATAAGGTAGAATAACTAATACGTGCATAACTAATACATGAATAATTAATTTCTTCATAACTAATACTTGTATAAATAACATATAAATTCACTCATAACTAACCCCTACGTACATTACTAATATCCGCATTACTTTAACTAGCTACTAAACAATGGCTTAAAAACATATATGGATGCAGAGGCGAATCTAGGATTTGGGTGTCACATCGTCCAAGTAAGACAAACGGATCGATTCCTTCTTTTTTGATTATAATTTGAGTTATCTACCTTTTTTGATTTTTATAAACAAATTGATTAAACATGCATGTTAGTTTTATTTTCTTTTAGATATACAGAGGTTAGAGATAACAAGACAATTCGATTTTTTATTTTAAGGAATTAGAGACTTATTTTCTAAAACTTTATCCAAAAAAAAAAAGATTTTACACATTAAAAATTCGAACTTGTACAAACCATTTAATAGTGTCAACTTAAAATATTCATATTTCATTGTCTTGGAATTAGAGGTCTTATTCTCTAAAATTTTGCGGAAAAAAAGAATTTTTCAGATTAAAAATTCAAACTTGTACAAACCATTTAATAGTGTTAACTGAAAATATTCATATTTCATTGTCTTTGAGTGTTATTGCACATGAATAGTAGAGAAAGAATGAAAATTGTAGTTTCAATCCAGTCATCTTACTTAGTAAAAAAGTCTGTGAAGATCAAAAGAGCCTTTAAATTAAAAGAACTCTAACATAATAATATTCTATCATTTTTAAAACTTATTTTTTTAAAAAAAAAAACTTAAATATATTCTTAGTAATATTTACGTGACATTCATAATCAGTACTCATTAATTAATAAAAAAAAAATACACACGTAATACTCATATCAAAAGATCAATAATTAGTAAAAGAAAATTTTCAAAAATTCATAAATTACTTACAGAAAAACTAAGTTGTTTTGAATTAATAAGAAAAGCAAATAAATATTTACCAATGGAAGAAAAAAATAAAACTAAAAAACCTTCATACATAAATAAAAAAAGAATCGAGAAGCTCTTCGAGCAAGCCAAAAAACAATGCCGAAGCGAGTTCTAACTTGTATTTCAGGTGTGGCAGACCGAGTCTTCTGTCAGTGGCACCTTTCACAATTTTGTTTAGTGAATTATAATTTTAATATATATTGGGATCGTATACGTATTGTAGACATTGAAATTTTGTGGGACTCTACAAGATGTGTTCGATTCGAGTTGGGACTCTACAAACTATCTTCAACTCAGATTAGGATTCTTGGAGGCTACTCAACCCTAAACCCTAGTTTATGTCTATATAAAGGGTACTAAATTCCCTTAAAAGAGATCTCGAAAAGTCCATATAGAGATCAAGATCTCGAATACTCCACAAATTAATGGATTATTCATATAGAGAGGTCAAATCCTAATCTTCCTAGTTCGAGAAATACGCCACTAACGGCCCTCGAATCACGAATAAATCTTAGGAGAGTAGAATCAAGGGATCAACAGAATTGTACCCGCTATCTATCTTGATGAATAAAATCATGTTTCTTCATATTTTATTTGTATGGTTTATTTATTTTCCATATATTTAAAATTTGTGGGACTCTACAAGATGCGTTCAATTCGAGTTGGGACTGTACAAACTGTCTTCAATTCAGATAAGGATTCTTGAAGGCTACTCAACCCTAAACCCTACAAACTGTCTTCAACTCAGATAAGGATTTTTGGAGGCTACTCAACCCTAAACCCTAAACCCTATTTTATGCCTATATAAAGGGTACTAAATTCCCTTAAAAGGCATCTCAGAAATTTTATAAAGAGATCAAGGTCTCGAGTAATCCGCAAATTGATGGATTATTCATATAGAGAGGTCAAATAAAAACCATCCTAGTTCGAGAAATACGCCACTAACGGTCCTCGAATTATGGATAAATCTTAGGAGAGTAGGATCAAGGGATCAACAGAATTGTACCAGTATGTTTAAAATTTGTTGCAAACAAATCAGTGGGACCAAATCTGCCCTTCATCTCTTCTCTCTTAAATCAAATTTGAAAAATCTGAAGCTGCAAAGGTGGAAGAATGAGTACGTACTTCAAGCCTCGTCTTTGAGTTTCATCAAGTCTATACTCCGACAAGTCTTGAAGCAGGGGGCATTTGTAGACATTGAAATTTTGTGGGACTCTACAAGATGCGTTCAATTCGAGTTGGGACTCTACAAACTGTCTTCAACTCAGATAAGGATTCTTGAAGGCTACTCAACCCTAAACCCTACAAACTGTCTTCAACTCAGATAAGGATTTTTGGAGGCTACTCAACCCTAAACCCTATTTTATGCCTATATAAAGGGTACTAAATTCCCTTAAAAGGCATCTCAGAAATTTCATAAAGAGATCAAGGTCTCGAGTAATCCGCAAATTGATGGATTATTCATATAGAGAGGTCAAATCTAAATCATCCTAGTTCGAGAAATACGCCACTAACAGCCCTCGAATCATGGATAAATCTTAGGAGAGTAGAATCAAGGGATCAACAGAGTTGTACTCGCAATCTATCTTGATTAATAAAATCATGTTTAATCATATTTTATTTGTATGATTTATTTATTTTCCATATGTTTTAAAATTTGTTGCAAACAAATTGGTACGCCCAGTGGGACCAAATCTGCCCTTCATCTCTTCTCTCCTAAATCAAACGTGAAAATCTGAAGCTGCAAAGGTGGAAGAATGAGTACTTCAAGTCTCGTCTTTGAGTTTCATCAAGTCTACACTCCGACAAGCCTTGAAGCAGGGGGCATTTGTAGACATTGAAATTTTGTGGGATTCTACAAGATGTGTTCGATTCGAGTTGGGACTCTACAAACTGTCTTCAACTCAGATTAGGATTCTTGGAGGCTACTCAACCCTAAACCCTAGTTTATGTCTATATAAAGGGTACTAAATTCCCTTAAAAGAGATCTCGAAAAGTCCATATAGAGATCAAGATCTCGAATACTCCACAAATTGATGGATTATTCATATAGAGAGGTCAAATCCTAATCTTCCTAGTTCGAGAAATACGCCACTAACGGCCCTCGAATCACGAATAAATCTTAGGAGAGTAGAATCAAGGGATCAACAGAATTGTACCCGCTATCTATCTTGATGAATAAAATCATGTTTCTTCATATTTTATTTGTATGGTTTATTTATTTTCCATATATTTAAAATTTGTTACAAACACGTATATTTAAATTTATACAAAGTTTTAATCGAAATTACTGAGTGCGGTGCCAATCCCACTCATTCACGTAGTAGAATAACATTTAGAAAATATATAGACCAATAATATAACTGAGAACAATATTTAAACTTTTTTTCAATAGTGAAGGGGGAAAATATGATATCTCTGTTTGAATTTAAATAAATATCCTCAAATTTTAAATAAAATTATCTGAAATTTGACTTCATACTATCAAACTTATGTCATATAAACTTTGATTTAGTAATCAAAACACATTTGTGAAGTTTGTCAAACAATTACTTCCTCATTTAATTTACTTGGACACTATACTTAATTTGAACTTTTTTTTGTTAGATATATACAGTAATAATAAATGAGAAATTAAGGGAAAATGAAAGAAGAAAATATGAAAACTTTTCTTATGCTTTAGTAAAAAGCATTTCGCCATCATTAATGGTGAAAAAAAAAAAGTTCAAATGTTTAAGGAAACACTTCTATTAGTTGTTAAATAGGTTGGAAAGAGACCGGAAGCCCCTTGCATTGATGTGGTCGTTCGATTTTGGCTTTGAAAAATGATCAAAATATTATTTTTGGTCATTAGATGGCCAACCCAAAATCGGATCCACGCGACCTGATTTACTTTTTTCATCATTTTTATGTCTGTTCTGAAAGGTTCCAAGCTTTCAAAAACATATATGTCTTAGTAATTGTTCTGAAAGGTTGCAAATTTTCAAAATAATATTTCTTGGCTATAAATATCCGTGATTTCTCTGACTTTTGACTACAAAATTTATTAACTTCTTTTTTTGCACAATTAAATCGTGTACTTTGCTCCCGTTGAATGGCTCGCTGACACCAGTACCGATACACTAGTGAGTAAAATCATTTTATCCTCTCAGGATAGAATCTATCCCTTTAATCAAACCTCGGATAGTGGAGGGAAATAATTTCCTTAAGGATATATTGTGCATTTAGTGAGCTCGATTTTTTCCTTTTTGTTTCATATTATTTTTATGAGTCATGTTCTCTTTACATTCATTCATTTCTGTTTTTGATTACACGCTTTAGATTTTGTTGTTTATGTTTTTCTGCAAAGTTATTGATATATTATCTGTTACTCCATACATATTACAACAATCTTGAAGAAATAATTATTTCTTTTTTAGTCTGTATTTGTGGTTGGAGAATAAATCATGTGTGGTTTTTTACTCCAATAAATTGTGAATAGTGATTTCAATTTTATTGAAATACTAAGTTCATACTTATAAACAACGATTTAAAGAGTATAAAAAATTTGTCGTTGTTATTGTGATAAGTTTTGCAATTTTGTTTATTTCTTATTGAATCAAGCTTGCCAAATTTTGACAATGAAAAATGGCAATAAAAATGTTACGACTTTTATGATTGCTATTGCATCAACCCAAATTGATGTGAATTTATTTCTCTTGATATTTGATTGTCGAAATTGTGAAAAATGAATTGCATGGTCTATTTTTGACTTAAATCATTTTTAATTACTTTCTTTCTCAATCAATGTTGTTTGGCTCCACCCTTTATGCCACCCTGTGCTAGTATATTTTACCAGATTTATGTCTAACTTGAAATCAAAAATTGACTCAAGGAACAATTAGTCTTCTAGATAAAAACGCTTTACACAACCAATAGGAATTGTAGTAGCAATATTTAAAAAATAAAAATGAAGTGAGTTAAAAACTTTATTGCTAATTCGTGACTAAATCGAAGCTAATACTTTTTTTAATATAATCGATCCGATTCATCGCTAAATAAAATTATTATTGAAAATTTCTCTATGGCAAATTATATGTGTCCTGAAATTATTGATGGTATTGATGATACTGATGTTGGTGCTATCCTGACTGGTACTATTCAAGTCATTCCGTCGGAGGTTTACGCTAAAAAAAATTACAAGTATGTAAATATACATGGTTACAAGTCCAATGCTAATAACAAAATTTTCGGAGAAGGGTCTAAAATACCCTTCAAGTATATGAAACGGAATAAAAATATCCTTCATTCACTTTTGAGCTAAAAAATACCTTTCATCCACCTATATGGACCTATATTACCCTTTCACTCAACAAATTTTTTACGAATAAATAATTAATCTTTTCATTAATGATGTGATAGTATTTAATTGGTTGGAATTAAATTAAGCAAAAACAATAATTTCTCCAAATCAAATCTGGATCCATTAAATTCTATCCGACCCACTTGAAAACTCTATTACCCATATCTTAAATAATCAAACTTCAATCAACAACTTGCTTCAGTTATTTTTAATCTCAGTAAAAACAAAGAGGTACATTAGACCATAAACAACATGAAACTTTCCAAATTCTTTGGAAACATTCCAACAGGTACGAAGTGAAATACAAGATCAAGTGTCACTATAATCATACAACATATTATGAAATACTGTGAAAAATCCAAAGAATCTCGAATCTCTAGAAAACATAAACTCAAAGCGGTAAAAAATTTTAAAATTCGAAATTCTAGAGTTCAAAAATTATTTCACATTCTTTCTTTTTTGCGATTCATATAAAGCACTGCACGAAAAAACAAAACCAACATAATTTTATTTCTTAAATAGACATAATTTTGAGAAATCCACAAAGCAGAATCATGGAATAGAACATCCAAAAAAATCTCTTTAGACATAACAAGAGATTATATACTTGATGAAGAAAAGAGATTGATATCGCTTTTAGTTATCTGCAAATTTTACGAGAAAATTTAATAAAGAGAAATTCAGTGTATAGAGAAAAAAAGGAACTCACCAGCCACCGCTACACACTCGGTTCTCCTTGTTTTTTAAAGATATGGGTGGGTAAGATTTTAAGTGGGTTGGATAAAATTTAGATGGATCCGGGTTTGATTTGGAGAAATTATTATTTTTGCTTAATTTAAATTCCAGCCAATTAAATATTGCCACATCATTAATGAAAAGATTAACTATTATTCATAATAAATCTGTTAAATGAAAGGGTAATATAGGTCCATATAGGTGGATGGAAGGGTATCTTTGAGCTCAAAGGTGGATGAAGGGTATTTTTGTTCCATTATCTATACTTGAAAGATATTTTAGGCCCTTCTCCGTAAATTTTTTATGGAAAATACACTTCAATGCAAAAAAATATTGAAAATGAAAATTCCGCTAAGCTAAAAACAAATTGGCTTAATCGGATGATCTGATTATTGCGGTTATTTTGTAAACAAATGTTGTGAACAATGTGAGAAATTGGGTGATAGATCTGTGCTACAAGGCACGTTTGTATAAATAAAAATTATTTTGTGCCTTACACCCAAGTTGAGAAAAACATGAAGAAATTGTTTATTTTGGTGGCTCAAGGACAACTAAAAGTTCTTGAAAAAAGAAAGAGTTCTTCTCAAGCTCACATCTTGTAAAACTTTGACATTGAGTAATGTATTGCAAATTCTCAATATTCAAATTAATTTAATTTCTGTGAAATTATTAGAAAAATGTGGAATGAAGATTTTTTTGAAGATAATGAAGTCATATTGACTAAAGATAATATTTTGTGGGGAATGAATTTTTGACTATGTTTTATTTATACTTAATATTTGTGATGATTACATTAAACTTGTATTTGCTTTTGCATATTTTTTTATTGCATGCTAGATTATGACATGTTAAATATCTCATATATAAAGAGTATGATGTCTCTTGGTTTGATATCTGATTTAGACTCTGTTAGAATTTCTACTTAGAATAGGAATAGGAATAAGAATAGGAATAGGAATAGAAATTCTATTCGAAAAAAGGTTCCAATGTAGTGTCTATAAATAGGGTCAACAATTCAGATACACAGTTCAATAATATTCTTCCGATATATTTCTCACATGGTATCAGAGCATTGATGAGAACTTCAGTGTCAAATTTTTGTGACAACGGTCAAACTGATTTGTGTCATCTTTTATTCTGAAGGTGTTGTGCAAAAGACAACACCGTCACGAGGCTCGGAAAGCTCAGGCAGCAAAACTCCAGCAAGACCCACAAAAAAATACCTTTCCATGCGCCCCCACCATGCCGAACGGAGGTGGAAATTTTCCGGCGAGATCTGTTCACGCGCCGGCGCGTGAGTGCTGCTCCAGTCATTATTTTTTTGAGCAATTTTCTTCCGTTGGGTAGCCCAGTAATTTCGACCAAAACCTGGGTAGTTTTCTCTAGACCCGATCATCGAAATTAGAGTTCCGGTGATTTTCAGGCAGTTTTCGGCGAAATAAGAACTTTTAGGCTACTGTACGTAGATTTCCGCAGTTTCCATCAAGTTTCTTACTCTCTTCAAGCCAAATTATTTTTAAAAAAATTCCGGTGTGATGTTTTTGGCTCAAAAAATACAGGGATTGAAAGTTCAAGCCTTACAATCACTTAAGAACCATTAATGGGAAGTTCAAACTATTTAGCTTGGACTTCTTCAGTTGAGTTGTGGTGGAAGGGTCAAGGTGTTCAAGATCACTTAACAAACAATGCTTGTGTTGTAGATGAAAAGACAAAGTCTAGTGAGGATGGTACAAAAGCCAAAGCACAATTGGAGAAAGTGGATGCCCAATTATGTAGTTTCCTTTGGTGCTCTATTGATTCTAAGTTGATGCCCTTGTTTTGCCCATTCCATACATGTTATTTAGTTTGGGAAAAGGCACGTGCTTTATACACTAATGACACATCTCAATTCTATAATGTGATATCTCGGATGACCAACTAAAAGAAACAAGAATTCGATATGTCTACTTACTTGGGACAAGTACAGGCAGTCATGGATGTATTTGAAACATTTATGCCTATCAATACAAACGTGGAAAAGCAACAAGAGCAAAGGCAGACATTGTTTCTAGTTCTTACACTTGCTGGACTTCTACTCTGTACGTGACCAAATTCAAGCCAGTCTTACAGTTCCCTCAATTGATGAATTATTCTCTCGTCTGCTTCATTTTTCTGCACCTCCCAATCACAAAGAAGTTTCATCACCCATTGTTGACTCCTCTATTCTCGCATCTCAAACCACAGAAAAGCGTACATACCAGTTTATGAAGAATCAGCGAGGGAGAGGGCATTTTGGGAAACCTCAATTCAAGTGTAGTCATTGTCATAAACCTGAACACACTCGTGACATATGTTATATTTGCATGGTCCACCACCCAGTTATGATCCTATTGTTCTAAAGAAATATAATGAGTTCCTTCAAAATCTCGCAAGTAAAAAGACATCTCCACCAGTAGCATATGGTGCTCAACCTAATCAACCATCCAATAATGTTCATATTGCTCAGGCAGAATATGATGAGTTCCTTTAGTATCGTGTAAATAAGCAAACGTCTCCACAAGTAGTTTCGGTTGCACAATCTGATGTGTCTGTCTCGGATTTTTTTTTTGCTTGTGTGTCGCAATCTAGTACTCTTGGAACATGGGACTCTAGGGCTTCTGATCATATATATGGTAATAAATCACTTTTATCTGATATTGTTTATTCACAATCTTTTCCAACTATTACTTTAGCCAATGAAATCCAGACAAAACCAAAAGGGGTTGGAAAAGCCAAACCCCTATCTTCTGTCACCCTAGATTTTGTTCTTTATGTCCCTGGTTCTCCTTTTAATCTAGCATCTGTTAGTCGTTTGACGAAAGTCCTACATTGTATCATAATTTTTTTCGATGATTTTTTTCTCATGCAGGACCGTAGTGCGGGACAGATGATTGGAACAGGACATGAATCACAAGGCCTTTACTATCTTACCTCTTCAAATTCCTTGACAGCATGCTTCTTGACATATTCTCCAGATCTAATTCACAAGCGTTTGGGACATCCGAATCCATCCAAACTGCAAAAGATGGTGCCTAGTTTGTCTAGTTTATCTACATTAGATTGTGAGTCGTGTCAACTTGGAAACTGACTCGTGCTACGTTTTCTCGTAGTACTGAGGGTCGTTCAGAGTCTATTTTTTCATTAGTTCATTATGATATTTGGGGTCCTAGTAGAGTCAGTTCCATCTTAGGATTTCGTTATTTTGTTAGTTTCATTGATGATTATTAAAGATGTACTTGGTTTTTTTTAATGAAAGATCGTGCTAAGTTATTTTCTATTTTCAAAAGTTTCTTTGCTGAAATACAAAATCAGTTTGGGATTTCTATTCGTACTTTTCGTAGTGATAATGCCTAAGAATATTTATCCTCTCAATTTTGGGAGTTTATGACTCACCAAGGCATTATTCACCAAAACTACTTGTCTATACACCCCTCAACAAAACAGTGTAGCTGAAAGAAAAAATCGACATCTTATTGAGACCGCTCGTACTCTTCTCCTTGAATCCAATCTCCCGCTGCATTTTTAGGGAGATGCAGTTCTCACGTCTTGTTATTTGATAAATAGATTGCCTTCTTCTTCTATTCAAAATCAGTCTCCACATTCCATACTGTTTCCTAAGTCAAATCTCTATCATATTTCCCTTCGTGTCTTTGGGAGCACATGCTTTGTTCATAAATTAGCCCAGGAAAAGATAAATTAGCTCCTCGTGCCCTCCAATGTGTCTTTCTTGGTTACTTTCGAGTCCAAAAAGGGTATCGTTGTTATTCACATGATTTTCATCGATACCTTATGTCCGCTGATGTTATATTTTTTGAGTCTTAGCCTTACTATACATCTTCTAATCATCCTGATGTATCGATGGTCTTACCCATACCTCAAGTTTTACTTGTGCCAACCTTTGAGGAATATACAGTTACTTCTACATCTTCACTTGTAGTGCCACAACTACTAAGTTATCATCACCGTCCACGTCCAACCCTAGTCTCAGATGATTGTGTCATGCGCCAGACCCTGCTCCTACTGCGGACTTGCCTCCACCTAGCCCACTGCTTGCACTTCAAAAAGGTATACGATCCACTCGAAATACTAATCCACATTATATCTTCTTAAGTTATCATCGTCTATCATCACCCCATTATGCCTTTGTATCATCTTTGTCCTCTATTTCCATTCCTAAGACTACATGTGAAGCACGTTCTCATCCTAGATGGAGGCAGACTATGGTTGATAAGATGTTTGTTGTACATAAGAGTGGTACTTGGGAGCTTGTCTCCCTTCCTGCAGGTAAATCTACTGTTGGTTGTCGTTGGGTTTATGCAGTTAAAATTGGTCATGACGGTCAGGTTGATCGACTTAAGGCTCGCCTTATTACCAAAGGATATACTCAGATATTTGGGCTAGATTATAGTGACACTTTCACTCTTGTGGCTAAAATAGCATTTGTTCGTCTTTTTCTATCTATGAGTGTCGTTCGTCATTGGCCTCTTTATTAGTTGGACATTAAGAATTTTTTTCTGCATGGTTATCTTGAGGAAGAAGTCTATATGGAGTAACCATCTGGTTTTGTTGCTCAGGGGGAGTCTAGTAGCCTTGTATGTCGATTGCGTAGATCACTCTATGGTCTGAAACAGTCTCCTCGAGCGTGGTTTGGGAAGTTTAACATAATAATTTAGGAGTTTGGCATGACTCGTAGTGGAGTTGATCACTCCGTGTTTTATCGACATTCTGCACGAAGTCAATGTATCTATTTGGTTATTTACGTTGATGATATTGTTATCACCGGTAATGATCAAGATGGTATCACCGATTTAAAGTAAAATCTTTTTAAGCATTTTCAGACTAAAGACCTTGTCAGATTGAAGTATTTCCTAGGTATTGAGGTTGCTCAGTCTAGATCATGTATTATTATTTCTCAACGCAAGTATGTCATACACATTCTTGAGACAAGAATGATGGAATGTAGACCTATTGACACTCCCATGGATCCGAATGTTAAACTTCTTCGGGGATAGGGGACCCACTTAGTAATCCTGAAAGGTATAGACGACTTGTTGGAAAATTGAATTATCTCACAGTGACTAGACCTGACATCTCTTTTCCCGTGAGTGTTATAAGTCAGTTTATGACTTCCCCTTGTGATAGTCATTGGGAAGCAGTTGTTCGTATTATGCGATATATAAAGTCAGCTTCCGGTAAAGGACTACTTTTTGAGGATCAAGACCATGAACATATCATTGGATATATAGACGCTCATTGGGCAGGATCACCCTCTGACAGACGTTCGACATCCGAATATTGTGTTTTAGTTGGAGGTAATTTGGTATCGTAGAAGAGTAAGAAACAGAATGTGGTTTATCGATCTAGTACAGAATCAGAATATTGAGCAATGACGACAACAACTTGTGAGCTAGTTTGGCTCAAACGGTTGCTGGGAGAACTAAGATTTGGTAAAATTAATCAGATAGAACTTGTGTGTGATAATCAAGCGGCTCTTCATATCGCATCAAATTCAGTGTTTCATGAAAGGACTAAGCACATTGAGATTGTCACTTTGTCAGAGAAAAGATACTCTCGGGAGATATTGTTACAAAATTTGTGAAGTCAAACGATCAACTTGCAGATATGTTCACAAAGTCTCTCACATGTCCTCGTATTAATTATATCTGTAACAAGCTAGGTATATATGACTTGTATGCACCAGCTTGAGGGGGAGTGTTAGAATTCCTACTTAGAATAGGAATAAGAATCCTAGTCGGAAAAGGATTTCAATGTAGTGTCTATAAATAGGGTATGAATGTAACAATTTAGATACACAATTCAATAATATTCTTCCCATATATTTCTCACAGACTCAAACATATATTTTGATAAATGTGAAATATTTAAAAGTGTAGGAGTACTTTGCTAAAAACTCTTTTGTCTGAACCTGAGAAGAGAAAAATAGATTATAAAATTACGAATTAATTATTTGATTATTGGATATGCTAAATATAATGTTGTATATTGATGTCTAGTTCTAAAGAATAGCAAGGAAAATTAGAGCAAGTCTTATTGAGAGACAATTTTTCTTTTGTTGAAGTGGATAAAAGTGTTTATACAAAAAATGGTAGACCATGATTATATAATAATATACTTATACGTTGATGATATGCTTATATTTGATACAAATTCAAGTATTATGAAAAGTATCAAATTATTTTTTATCTATTAATTTTGATATGAAAATTATATGGAATGAAGACCGTATAATATTGTCACAAGAAAATTATGTGAAAACACTTCTTAAATTATTTGAATGTTTTGATATGACATATTTAGTCACTTCTTATGTTGCTGACTTTCAATTATGGAAACCCAATAACTCATTCTAAATATGCTAAAATATTAAAAGTCTTAATTATTTTTTTACTAGGCCTGATATTGCCTATCTGTTTGTAGATGGGTAAATATACTTTTAATCTCAATAATGAGCATAGACTGATGAAATATTTGAGAGGAATCATGAATTATGGTATCATGTATAATGAATTTCTTTCTACTTTAGAAAGGTATTGTGATGCTGCCTGGATATCTGATTCGGATGAGACAAAATTCGCTACTGAATGTGTATTTACCTTAAGTGGTGGTGCAATATCCTGATATCAGCTAAACAAATAATCATTGCTAGATAAATTATTGAGTCAGAGTTTGTAGCTCTGAGCTGGCTGTTTCTAAGGCTGAATGGCTAAAAATTTCGTAGCAAATATTCTTTTAATAAAGGATGAATTGTCAACTGATACATTTGATGAATGATGAATTATTGATCACTTTGATGAAAAGTTGAGTTGTTGATTTCTTTGATAAAGGATGAATTGTTGATAATGAATGATGAATTACAAGATGATCCCTTCGATAAGAATGAATTGTCTCATGTATTTATATGTTGAAATTATGAAGGCACAATTGATATTGCGAAGAATAAATCTTACCGTTGAAAAAAAAGACACATGAACTTGAGGCATGATCGATGTCGTTAAGCATATGCTGAAAGATGGAATAAATGCAATTGATTATGTGGAGTCAAAATTAAATTTCGATCAATCACTAACAAAATCAGTGGGAAGAAAATTAATTTTCAAACCTCAATAGTAGTGGGTTTAAGGCCAATTGATTGTCAATAGAGATAATAACTCAACCTATGTGATTGATCCCATGAAATAGGTTCAATATTGACTTGCGCACTAACTGGGAGTGTTTGAATTGCTACTAAAAATGAGGGATGAGTTATTAAATTTGAATGAATTCATAGTCCTTAATTAAGGAAGCTGTATTTAAAGCAGTGTACACTTAATGAATTCACCTATATGAGAAATGGAGTGTGCTCACACCTATGAGACTTTGACCTAGTCTCTAGAGCTCTCATGAATACCAGACATGCTCATGTTCTATTGACGCAAAATCGCGTTGAGCAACACAATTATTGTGGTCAAAATGTGATGGGTGAAGTCTCTGATTTACAATAAGGATTATTGGTTCATAGAAACATTATATTTCACCGATAATTCTGTAAATTAAATTTTATCGATCTAAGTTTAATTCATAGTCCGAAAGACACCAAACGTCTTGTATTTTGCCTGAAAATCCAACAAGTTGTATTTTTACTATAAAATCTTTTGAAATAAGTGGGGGATTGTAAAAAATATTTTTTTATTTCAAAAAATTATTTTAAAAAAATGTATTTGAAAAATCAAAATGAATTAAGAAATATTTGTTTGATAATTGACAAAGTTGAGAGGGTAGTATATGCCATTATTTAACACTCTTCTTGCCACTTATCCTCTCCTTACACTTGTCTTAATGGTGTTTTACATGAATTCTAATGGACAAGTGTCTAAGACATTGTCAAGTGATTGAGTTTCTTATTTGCCTATAAATAGACATCTTACAATTGCGAAATTATGATGCAGTAATATTCCCTCACGTTTTGCTCCTTTCTCTCTTTAAATTTTTTCATTTTAATTAATTATTTTGCCTTTGTTAATTTATATCTCCATTGACAACTTACTGATGTTAATTAATTTGTTGATTTCTGTATCTTTTATTTAAGATAGGAAAGTGTTTGTTTGATCATGGGAAAATATTTCACACCATTGAAATAGTTTCTTAAGATAGTGCCTAACATGACTTAAGTATTTATCAATTTTATGCACTATTATTATATTTCATCGTAGTAATTTGCATCTTATTTTTAGGACTACTATTTTACTTAATAATGTAATAAATTATTATTGTGAAATCTTATTATTTTCCAACAATATTTACTATGGCAACAATTTTTCATCTCTTGACAACTCTTTTTACATGTTTCACTTTGCATGAGAAAGTTTGAACAAGTAGCTATGCCTACAACATTTTTACACTATATATACTTCTCCATTGTCAATTGAAAACATATAACAGAGAAATACATTCTGCTTTGTTCCTCACTTTCTTTGTTTTCTCTTTTTCTAATTGAGTTTATTTTAATTAATGTTTATTTAATTTCCCCTCTAATATATTGATAATGGTAAGCAAAATATTTTTATTTATTTTTAAGAAATGTATTTAAAAAATCAAAATTAATTAAGAAATATTTGTTGGAGAATTGACAAAGTTGGCAGTATAGTATATGTCATTATTTTACATCCCTTCTTGTCACTTGTCCTTTCCTTACACTTATCTTATAATGATATTTTGCATGAAATCTAAGGGACAAGTGTCTTAGACACTTGCCAAGTGATTGAATTTCTTATTGGCCTATAAATAGGCATCTTGTAATTGTGAAATTATTTGGCATTACTCTCTCCGTCCGAAATTATTTGTCATGTTACGCTTATCAAAAGTCAATTTGACTAGTTTTCAAAGATAAATTAGATCACATTAATTCGATATTTTAAAAAAAAAATTAGATATTCTAAAATTATATGAAAGTACTATAAATTATAATTTTTTGCATATTAATATGATTATACATCTTAAAATGTTAGTCAAAGTTTTTATAATTTAACTCTAACAATAGAAACCATGACAAGCAATTTCGGACGGAAGGGTACAAAATAACTATTTATAGGCCAATAAGAAACACAATCACTTGACAATAGATTTCATGCAAAACACTATTATAAGACAAATGTAAGGAGATGACAAGTGACAAGAAGGGTGTAATAATGACATATACTACACTGCGAGCTTTGTCAATTCTTCAATAAATATTTTTTAATTAATTTTGACTTTTTAAATACATTTCTTAAAAATAATTTTTTAAAATAAAAATATTTTGCTTACCATCATCAATTTATTAAAGCGAAAATTAAATAAACATTAATTGAAATAAACTCAATTAGAAAAAGAGAAAACTAGAGAGTAAGGAACAAAGCAGAATATATTTCTCTGTTATATATTCTCAATTGACAAGTATATATATAGATATTAGGGAGATGTAAAATTACAAAGCCAAAACTTAATTAAAATGAGAAAATTTAAAGAGAGAAATGAACAAAATGTGAGTGAATATTACACTTGTCCATTAGATTTCATGCAAAACACTATTATAAGACAAATGTAAGGAGAGGACATGTGATAAGAAGAGTGTAAAATAATGACATATATTACACTGTCAATTTTGTCAATTCTCCAACAAATATTTTTTAATTAATTTTGACTTTTCAAATACATTGCTCAAAAATAATATTTTCAAATAAAAACATTTTTCTTACATTTTATTATTTAATTACAAAATTTATATTTAGCTAATTCCTAAGTTTTAATGTAAAAATTAATTATATATTTATAAAGTTCAATATGCATGTTTCACTAGCTACATTAATGATATAGGATATGATGTTTTCCCTTTTGCAGTAAGCTCACGAGGCCTCCTAGGCTTTTTTATTTTTTAAGTATACTTATTGCATGTGAACTGTTTTAATTTCGTATGTGTAATTCTATGGGTTAATTTCTTATGTGTAATTCTATGGAAAAATAATGTGGGATGATAAATAATACTAAGTAATTAATTAATAAAGATATAATTTAATTTATTTACTCTGTAATTAATAATTATAGTTTGTTTTTTTTTTGCTATAGTTAATGGGACCCACCATCAATTTTCATACCAATAGCAAAAAATTTATTTATGATTTTGTCTATAATTTTATACAAAATTAATTTTATCTCTCTTATCCCCATTACAACTCTTTCTCCTAAAATCACTCCTCCACTCTATTTTGAATTTGAAATTTACCAAGATTTCACGTTCTTCATATCGTCTTGCTCTCAATTTTCGCAGGTAACCGCCAAAATCAACGCATAAATCTATTTTTTTTAAAATTATTTTTCCTTCATAAATAATTGTATATGATTATGCTTCTTAATTTTTCATATTTTTTTTTTAAAAAATCTTTCTTTCTTATCAGATTACAAGTTCTTCAAATTAGAATGGAATATTCATCTCCATCTGTAAGAATTACCTGCTTGAGTGTTGTGCATATAGTTGCTTGTACATTGGATTATTATATACAAAACTGATCAAGGTATTTGTGTTGTTATATTCATATTTTTAAGTTTTTTTGTATATTCAACTAGTTATATATGTATATAGGTAATTATTTTTAAAAAATTGATACAATTATTTGTATATTAATTTATTTTAAATCACAAAAATCTTGTTTTTTTACATTATTATATACAAGTTCTATATTCATATTTTTATTTATACATATACAATTACTTGTATGTATGTATAATAATTACTTTACAATTTGATACAAATCAAACAATACATTCATATATAAACTTTTATACATATACAATTTTTTGTATATTCACTAGTTATATATGTATATAAGTAATTACTTTTAAAAATCTGGTATAATTATTTGTATAATAGTTTGTTTTAAATCACATTTTTTTTTGTATTTTAAGTTATTATATACAAAACTGCTTGAGTGATTTGTGTATATACAAGTAATATATTCATATTTTTATTTATACATGTACAATTACTTGTATATGTATATGATAATTACTTTACAATTTGGTAGAAATTAAACAATTTATATTCAATTTATTTACATTTGTATATAAACTTTATATACATTAAAGAGTTTAGTTTCCCGTAAGCAAGTTTGTATGGCCTTTTTGTCGCTATAGAATTTTTTTTTGAGAAAATATTTGATTTTGAATGTTTAGCTTAAATCATGGGATTATGTAAACGTTTGTTTTCGTATTTAGGACTACTGTTACTATTTAATGAAAAAGTAAAATATAGTATAAATTAAAAAAACATTTTATACAAATTAAAAGCTACATAACAAACTAAACTATACCAGTAGAATGTAATTCTGTAAACTAGACTACTAGAAAAATATAAATTACTTGGAGATTTTACTTGCATTATTTTCGTAGAAATTTCCTACGAATTTTCATGTGAAATTAAGAAATTCGTGAATTATGGACTTTTTTACCTACGGAAAATATATCCTAGAAAAATTGATAGGTAATTTTGGCGTCATTTTCACAAATTTATTACCTGGGGAATTATTTAGGGCAAATAATTTGCAAGTACAATTTTCATAGGTAAATTCGCAAGTTATTGAAAATAATTATTTTTTAATTTGTTTGAAAGAAAATTCCCAAATAAACTTATTTGTCGATCCAATTAGAAATAATTATTTAAAAATAATATTATATATGATATTACTTGGAGATTTATGTTCTACGAATTTTATTTGGAATTTATTTCTTGAGGGTTTACTTGGGAAATTTTTTACTTGTAGAATTACTTGGGGATTTTATTATTATGATTAAAGATTTTGCGAGGAATGCATACTTGAACTTTTTTATATATAATTTTACTGGAAGTTTTTTTTGAATCTAAGAGCTTGATTTATTTGAAAACTTCGAGGAATAATTTCATTAAAATATTTAACAAATAAAAATTTCCAATGATATACAATATATCAATGACATTAGAATGAATTTTATTGTTAAATATTTACTCTAGTTTCTAGATTAAATAAATTATTATACAATAATATCAATCTAATATGGTGTTGGAAGATTATTACAAATATCATTTTCAATATTTTTTAACGGATCACAAAATAAAACAATGATGTGGTTTTTTTTCTTGTTTTTTTTTTCAATTTAAAAGATAGAAAGAATTAAAATTACATGACTAGTTATTTACCAAATAGAAAACTATCATAAATATAAATAATTTTGATTTAGTATTATTTATATTAAATTGTGTATTATTGAATAATTCAAGCATTATATTAAAGTAGAGAAAAATTCGTTCATATACATTATTAGTGTGAAGTTTAATTACCCTTCATTGATAAAATTATATTAAATAGAAAATAAATAAGTTTTACTTATATATCTAATTGATATTTTTGATAAGCACTAAAATTGACATAATTTCTGCTTATATAGTAAGTTGTTAAATTATATTTATTTGCAAATAAATAGGTAAGTATGTTAAAATATAATTATTAAAATATCAATTAAAATTAAAAGTACCTCAAATACCTTATCAGATATACTATCAATTATTGATTATAATTTTCTTGCACTTTAATAAATTTATTTATATTTTCAATTATTTATTTTTAAATACTTTGTAAATATAATTTAAACTTTGTCTATGTGTAATATGCTTAGTTATAGACATTATGTCATACGAAGTGTAAGCATAACATTTTCATGAATGTTGGGTGATAGTGATTTATTTTAAATATATAAATAATTGTCATGTTTTACTTTTTAAGAGTCAAATTACATTAACTTTAGCCAATGTTTAAGATATATTTTATTACCATATTGATATGATATAAAGTAAGAGTAATTTTGTTGAATTTATGAATATCTAATATTTAAATACTCAATTGAATTAATTAAATTTTTCTTTAAAAATTAATCAAATTGAAGAAAGGACACAAAAAAAACTAGTATAATATCATAGTATCTTTGTACCACATCGGAAAAAACACACAAATATTTAACATTTATAATGCTATGACTTGGAGCATTGATAGAATGAAATTTTAAGGAGCAACTATAAATGAGTGGGCATGGAATCTCTTATGAGTTGGTATATTAGGAGGAAAATTAAATTGAACTTCATTGTGGATTGAGCACTTATGTTAGGGATATTAGGAGGAAAATTAAATTGAACTTCATTGTGGATTGAGCACTTATGTTAGGGGTGGGCGTTCGATTCTTCGATATTCGATTTTAGAAAAGTGTGCATCATATTTGTACCAAACTAATATTGATTCGGTTTAGATCGGAGTTTTTAAATTGATTTTTGGTTTGAATAAAAATAAAGTGGAAATATGATAAAGTGTTAAAGAGAAGGTAAATATGCGAAATTATTTTTGGTTTCTCCCATACCTGAATGAATATAGAAGAGATCAAATATAAGGACTCACAATGTATGAAAAGGTACATAAACAGAAGCTAACAAGCTTTTGCTAGTTGCTACAATTAACATAAGGTAACAAGCGTTTGCTACAACAATAGTTCCAAACTTAATTGTCATTATAATGCTATATTAGTAAAACATTTTTTTATTATAAAGACTAGCTGAAGTAAAAAGTTTAAATGGGTCATGTAAATATTTTGAGTAAAAATTGTATTAGTATATAATTAAATATTTTAAAATTTATTTAATAAAACTTCGATTTTTCGGTGCACCGTAGTTTTGAGACCCTTGAACCGAACTCCGAACCAAAGAACCGAAGTTCTGAAAATAAAGAACCGACACCGAACCGAGAAACCGAAGAACCGACACCGAAGAACCGAAATAATTCGGTTCGGTTCGGTTTTTCAGTTTGTCGGTATTTATGCCCACCCCTAACTTATGTAATTGTGCATTGGGTGGGTAGTTGTGTGAGAAATATGGATAGGTAGGGGGTCCCAATGAAATAATAACATAAATAAATGTGTGTAGAGGTTCAATGACTAATAAATAAATAAATAAATAAGAGATAATAATTAGCTGTCTAAAGAAATTTATTTGAATATCTTCTGCGGCTTTACTTGTGAATAAATTTGTTAAGAAATATATTTTTTATTTTTTGTATTTTTTGGAGAAAATGCATAAGTATCCTCTCAACTTATGCCTGAAATCTCTAAGACACACTTATACAATACTAAGGTTCTATTACCCATGTGAACTTATTTTATAAATAATTTTCTATCCCTTTTCGATTTACGTGGCACTAGTTTGAAAAAAATGTCAACACACACTGGGCCTACAAGATAGTGCCACGTAGGCCGAAAAGGGGTAGAAAATTATTTATAAAATAAGTTCGGGGAGATAATAGGACCTTAATACAGTATAAGTGTGTCTCTGAGATTTCGGGCATATACTTGTGAAATATTCCTATTTTTTGCAAGAAAAATTGCAAGTAATTTACCTGCGAAATTTAATCCCTAAGTAAATTAGTTGGGGATTTTGAAATTCGCTAAAATGATTTTCCGGGAAGGTTTTACCTTCAAATTCTTTTTTATAGGAAATCCACAGGAAACTTGTTTTCTTGTAAATTTCATACATAATTCGCAGAAAAAATCCCCATATAATTCACACTTTTCTTATAGTGTTATACCCATATAATATTATTTTATAAATTCATTATGCCATATATTAAATTTTCCCAAATTCTATCATACTTTACTGTCTGTGACCAACAATAGATAAATGATCCCTACGTATGCCTCTTTTATTTACTTTTACTTCAAATAGAAAAAACTATCCTAAAAAAAACTTGTTGAGAGCTCTAAGAAGAAAAAATGAATAACATAAATTAAAGTATCAATTTGTGTCAGTTATTTATTACTATCATTTATAATAATATATAACAATACTATTACAATATATAGTAAAACTGAATTATGTATGAAAAAATATATATATTATAATTGTTTTAAAATATATTATATTATTTGGTAAGAAGTTGACACGTTACATTATAAGTATTAAGTGTATTAAAATATGCGATAAATTTGTTTAATAAATTGTTCTCTGTTATATGTATTAAAACTGAATTATAAATGTATTAGTGATCAAGTGAAAAGAAATGTTATTGCTATAAATGATAAATATTTTCAAAAATATAGTATATTTATGTAAATATCCCACAAAAACTTATGCGATTATAATTGAGTCAAACATTAAAAAAAATCGTACAAATTAAACTTTATATATGAATGTCATATCGAGTATTAGACCTTTTAATTAATCTATTTTGAATTCTTAGCATTCATAAAAGATCCCTTTAAGAAAAGTAAAATCACAGAATTATCGTCCTATAGGTGTCAATTATAAAATTTAGAGAAAATTTTCAAAATAATAATATTTTAACATTTAATGGGTCTCATAGCAGATTTTTTAATATTTATTAAAGATGTCAATATTTTAGTTTGTTATATTATTGATTTATGTATTTTTGTCATTTGTTTAATTTGGAAAAAATACATTTAGTCATTAACATAATGGAGAAAATCAAGGAAAATAATATTTTAAAAAGGTAATTTTTAAATATAAACCAACAAAGTTACCATAATTACTAATCATAATTTTGGCATAACTTTAAGTCGGCTTAGATTATTTTTTTTCACAATTCTTATGCTTTTTTCATTTTTTATTTTGGGATTAAAATTTACAAAATTTCTTTCATATTATAGATGTTTGGTTCCACAATTGATATTAATTCTCTCTCTTAAACCTCAAATTTTCAATATGAAGACTCTCCATTGAAAATATTCAATTTATGTCGAATTGTAGTCTATTGATTTAAGATTTTTGCTGGCAGTGAAAAAGATTTTAGAATGAATACAGGATTAAAAAAATACAAAATTTATTGGCATACAAAGTGATTGAAATACAAAGTGATCACAAAAAATTTAAAACTTGTCATACAAGTAGAATTAATACAAAATAGAAAAAAAATACAAAACTTGTTGGCATACAAAGTGAGATTGAAATACAAAATGATATTGAAATACAAAGTGAGCACAAAAAATCTAAAACTTGTTGGCATACACTTAGAATTAATACAGAATAAAAAGAAATTACAATACTTGTTGGCATAAAAAATGAGATTGAACTACAAAATGAGCACAAAAAATACGAAACTTGTTGGCATATAGTTAGAATATATACAAAAAAAAAATTGTACGAACGCTAATTTAGAATAGCATACAAAATTCTATAAAACTACTCATCTAATACAAAATTAAACATATACATAATTTGAAATGAATCTCACCTACAAAATAAATACAAGTTACACCTAAAAAATTCAAATTTTAGCAAGATACACATGAATTTTGTAATGAATAAAATGCAACAAATAATAAAAACAATAAAGAATATAATTTGATAGTTTAGATACAAAATGCAACATGCCATAGAGTTGTTTTCATCAACCTGATCTTCAACAATTTTATCAATTTTTCAAATATTGACATTCGAAAATGACACTTCTTCACCTGATACATCTTCTAAATTCAATTCAATACTTTTGAGCAATTTATCCTAATATTGACACTTCAAAAATGACACTTCTTCACCTAATACTCTTCCAGATCCAACAGACAAAATATATAAAATAATTTTGTATCTCAATACTTTGACAAATGTTGAAAATCTTTTGAATGCTTTCTATGATTTCTTGGGAAAATGGAGGATTTTGATTTAAGAAAAAAGACAAGGTTTAAAGTTACTTGAGGATATGAAATAATGAAAGATATCTTTAGAGAGAAAATGAGAAATGATAGAATTTGGGTAAAAATATTTAGAGAATGAAAAATGGGTAATGGGGTCTATTATTTTTAGTAAAAATGTGAATCTAATTTGAGAAATAAAAGGAAGGTAATAAATTATATAAGGATACACTATATTTGTTAAAATATTTTCATTCTGACATTTTAAATAAATATATTAAAGTGTTGTTATTTTGACTAAATATGTTATGTTTATGACTTAATTGCTAATTTTCCCTAAAATTTATTATAAATATTAAGATGCATTATGAAATTTAGAAAAGTAACTTTCACATATAGCAAACATAAAAATCATATTTGTATGTTATAGCTATAGTTTCATTAATTGCGCTCTATAGCAAACATATATGTATATATCGCTATACATATACACAAAAAAAACTATATAATTCGTTATACATATACAAAGAAACCAGTTATATAATTTGCTATACATATACAAAAGAAAACAGTTGTATACAAAAGATCAATTGTATAATTTGTGTATGGATAAATCGAGAACGAGAGAAAGACAAAAGAAAACTGGCAGGGAAATATTTGTATTGTATAATTATAAGTGTATAGGACGAAGATATATGTATTTGCATTTGTATATATACAATTTTCTCTCGTTATATACAAACAAAAACCAATTTATACATTTTCTTTCTGTTTGTATAAGCGAGAGAGGCGGGGGTGATGAGCGAGATCTGGAGACGGGAGGATAAAACGAAAATATATGTATATATATAATTTTCTCTCGCTTTATACAATATAAACACATTTTTATACACTTGTGTTTGTATAAAAGCGAGAGAGGTGAACAAGACTGCCACCAAACGAGAATGGCGAACGAGAATCCATCAAGGAAAGAGGCGAAAATAACAATTGTTTGTTATAGGATACAATTAAATCAAAATATATTTATAACATTTAATTTGAATTAGTAGTTTTCTATTATATACAATTTTCCCAATTTATTACTCATATGATTACAGATGTAATAATCTCCTTAAACAAGATTTGCCATAATAAACAATTCAATGTCAACGTCCAGGCCGGTGCATTATTCTATTTTCAAAATATTATGTCGGTTTCTATGAACAATATTTATTATTGTAATTAACTTTGTAAATCTATTTTTATCAAATAGTGAAAATAAAATAAATAAATATGGCCGTTACTCACAAGTTAACTCTTTTGAAAAATATACATATATGTTTGGGAAAAGATATAAGTATCTCCCTAAACTATGATTGAAATTTCAGAGGCAGACCTTAACTGAACTATGGTCCTATTATCCCTAAATCCATTTATTTTGTAATTTTGTACACTTTTTAGCTTACGTGACACACTTCGTAACTCCATGAAATTAAAGCGCGTGAGAGATATTTAGATGCCACGTCAGCGAAAGGTGCAAAAAAAATAATATGGGAAAATGCATAAGTTTCTCCTCACTCTATGCCTGAAATCTCAGAGACACACTTATATCGTACTAAGGTCGTATTACCCCCCTGAATTTATTTTATAAATTTTTTACCCCTTTTCGGCCTACGTGACACTAGTTTGAAAAAAGTGTCAATACACGCTAGACCCACAAGATAGTGCCACGTAGGACGAAAGCGGTAGAAAATTATTTATAAAATAAGTTCAAGGGATAATAGAACGTTAGTATAGTATAAGTTTGTCTCTGAGATTTCGAACATGGGTTGAAGAAATACTTGTACATTATCTCAACAAATATTAAATTCTCGTCAAATTTCACTCCCATTAAAACAGTTTACATGCCTCGGATTTCATATTAGTGGTACTCCATAACCTCATTTTGAGGTCCAAATTAAATCATCTAACTTTAGAACCTTCTAATTAATTGAAAGGACTAATATATAGTTTTAATGACGAATAATGCTAAATAATTAGAAAATTTGATTAGAAATTTAAAAAATTTATAATATTTTTTTAATTTTAAAATAAATTAACCTTTTTTTAATTAAAAATATTAAAATTAAAGGTTAAAAATATTAAATAAACAACATAGTATAAAATATGTTATTTTACGATTTTGGTTTTTTTTGGCCAAAAAGAATTTTTCCTAATCTATATATGCGATCATAACTTCATTTGAATATATTTTAGTTAGACTTCAAAAAGTCAAACAATAAGAATTAGTGCTAAATCCAATAAAGTTTGTCCAACCTTTGAATCCATCCGTTTTATTTTTTCGTAAGTCAACCAATATTCTTTACTATGACTTTTTGCAGAAATAAAGGTTTATAAAATTTTATATTCCACTCAGTTCCTAAATGAAACATAGAATAATACAAAATCTAATTAAAATAATATATATGTAACATTCTATTTGAAGAGAAATAAATAAAAATAGGTTGACTAGGACACGAAGCAATATGTTGTGGAATATTGTATTGCAAAATGTCATGAGAGACCATCTCAATTCTCAACTATATAAATTGAAATTTTCATCAACTCTTAAATAGAAACAAAGTGAAAGAAAAAAAAAATATACACACAAAAACATCTTATAATTTAGAGGAAGAAGATGGGAGAAGAGTGTGTAGATATGAAGATGGAAGGTGTAGAACGATTAGAACGAGGTCACTTCGTTCTGATACATGGAATAGGGGGAGGAGGGTGGTGTTGGTACAAAATTAGGTCTCTTATAGAGAATTGTGGCTATAAAGTCACCTCTATTGACCTTAAAGGTGCTGGCATCGACCCCTCTGACCCTAACACTATCCTATCCTTCAATGACTATAACAAACCTCTATTAGATTTTTTGTCATCTTTGCCTCATAATGAACAGGTACGATCACTATATATATATACCTATGATATTATATCTAACTGTTCATATATTATGATATGAATATATCGTATCAAATCGTTATTAATTTATTTATTGGATGGATAAATATAGGTAATATTGGTAGGACATAGCGCTGGAGGGATGAGTGTAACTGATGCTATCCACAAATTCCCAAAGAAAATAAAAGTTGCAGTGTATATTGCAGCAACCATGCTAAGATCTGGTTTCATGTCTCAACAAGATGTTAAAGATGTAAGTAGACAACTACCTTCTTTCCTTAAATTGATGAAAAACGTCTTTAATTCGATACTTTGTTATTTACGTGACATATTTTCTTTTTTCTAAAAAAAAGAATTACTTCTTACAACTGTGTTCCATTTAATAAATATTTTACTTAAAAGAGACATATAAACAGTAGTTTAGGAATGTGAAAAAATAAATAAATAACAAATATAAGAAGGGGAAACGGCACTTTTAGTCCCTATGTTAAGGTTAATTTCTTATTTTAATTCTTGTGTTATTTAACTTAGCACTATTAACCTTTAATTATATCAAGTGAGTGATTTTAATCCTTCAACTAACAGACCCAAAAAAATTAACAGAGAGTTCACTGCTAAAAGGTATAATTTAGATATTTTAAAGTAATTGCTTGAGAAAACAGAAAACTTTTTTTTAAAAAATCATTCATAATTTATCGTTTTTATCGGTGTGAGAGGAAAGGTTAATGCCTATCAAGTTGATTTTTGAAATTTTAGCTCAATCGACGAACTTGTTCTTCTAGATAGAGATAGGGAAGACTTAGTTTGTTCTTCAAAGAGAGAGAATTAAAAAGGAAATACGCGAACTACCTTTTTTAGCAATGAACTCTCTGTTAATTTTTTTTTGAATCTATAAGTTAAAGGACTAAAATCACTTACTTGATATAATTGAAGGTTAATAATGGTAAGTTAAATAACACGAGGACTAAAAAAAATATAGTCTTAACACAGGGACTAAATATGCCGTTTTCCCATATAAGAATTCATAAAACCAATAGGTTTGTCCAACCTTCGATCTATATATCCCCTTTTTAAGTCAACCAATTCTTTTACTAAATTTGTGACTTTTTAAAACGTGTTTAAGAGTAGAATTTATTTTATAATTAGTTGATACAATGTTTGGTCCTATTAGTTGCTACTCTGGCTTCACATTAAATTATGTCGCATTATTCAACATAATTTAATTATCATTTATGTAACCACAACATTTCCATAAAGCAATTATATTAGCTCAATTATTAAATCCATAGATTGGGGAATATTTTTTTCTTTATTTAAGCAACACCTATATATCCTAATCTATGCTAAATTGGACAGCTAGCTACGTTAAAATTATTCAGGCTAACAATGGTTATCTTTTATAATTATTCAGCTAAAATAATAGTAACTTTATTATCCTAATCTAAAATTCTTTATTTCTTTAATGTAACCGAGTTACATATTATCGTATTCGAGTCAATATTTAATGTATCCGAGCTACACATTATATATCTGATTTATTTTATAATGTATATGAGCTAGTTTTTAATGTATCCGAGCTACATATTATATATCCGGATTATTTTATAATGTATCCAATATACTTTTTAATGTATCTGAGATACATATTATGTATCCGATTTGTATTACTTTTTAAGAGACTAATGTAATTACAAACTAAAGATGGATAGTTTGTAATTTTATATTAAAACTATGTAATTCCTAAAATTTATCTAATTTATAATATTTTATAATAACTCGCAGGGAGTACCCGATTTATCAGAATTTGGAGATGTATACGATATGGGATTTGGATTAGGGCCCGAAAAGCCTCCAACAAGCGTTGTTGTTAAGAAAAGTTTACAACGGGAAATCATTTACCAAATGAGCCCACTTGAGGTAATTAAATCCATACAAGTTATTTTCGAAATAAATTATAATATAAGATATTTATTTAGTTCAAGGGAGATGTACTTTTATCTCAAAAAGTTAATTAACCTTACCTCGACTTTCTTAAACGAATTTGGGAAAAGGGCTAATGTGACATTTTGATTTTTAATCTTTAGATTATTAATCCCTAGATTGTTAACCACTAATCTTGAACTTATAATTTCGTATCTCTTAAATCAAACGATCCATTTTATAATTAGTCTTTTTGTCACCCTTGATGATTTTTTTATTTTTATACATGTAATGTAATGATATATTTTTTTTCCTAGGATTCAACGTTAGCATCAATGTTGTTACGTCCAGGACCAATTCAAGCATTACAAAGCGCTCAATTCAAAGAAGGAAAGGGCGTGAAGAGAGTGGATAGAATATACATACGAACGACGCATGATCGAGTGTTGAAGTTGGAACAACAAGATGCAATGATAAGAAGATGGAAACCGCAACATGTTTACACTTTGGAAAGTGATCACAGCCCCTTCTTTTCTGCTCCTTTGGCCCTCTTTGGTCTGCTTGTCGTTGCTGCTTCTTTTGACTAAGATAGTTTCAATAACTACCACCTAACAAATAAATAATATGGAAGTTTACTCACAACTTGGCCCATTAGCTCAGTTGGTTAGAGCGTCGTGCTAATAACGCGAAGGTCGCAGGTTCGAGACCTGCATGGGCCAATATAATGTATATTTTTTTTGATCATTCAGTCAATGTAGGATTTCTTGCATTACATTTGTATCCCAACTCTCCAAAAAGATATTCTAATAATATACAAGAGATGTTTATACAATATTATACTCAAAATATGAAGTACTTTAGCTTCTTTCTTTTATCAAAACATCAGATTCATTCAAAATTATTAATGCTCAATTATATGTACATATGAGACTATTAATTGCACTTCGAACAAGCAAAATGAATAAATTAGTTAATTGCTTGCATTACTACTATTGCAATAACCATCTTCATTGAAGAAACTGACTTTAATTAATAACCAATTAATAAAATTATATTTGAGAATTTCAAAGATGGACATAGAATGAATATGGGAAGAGAGGAGGGGGATGTGTTTGGGTGTGCCGAAAAGAGAGAGGAAACAAAGATAGCAATAGATTAGTGACTATCAAAGATATTATGTGTTTGAGCATAATATATGAGAAACATATTTAACTTTATTAAGAAATGTGATTTATATCGGTAAGTCTTAAACACTATCAAAACTAACTATAAGTTTGTATTACGTAGCAAGATAGAATAACAAGATTCATGACTTCCGTAACTAGTTGAATCTTCATTGCAACAAATAACAAGTAGTATCCATGACACTGAAGTAATGCGGTAGTTCAGAGTTAGTGCAACAAGCATCATTCCATACATTGTGAATTAGACGAAACACGTGATTTTGTTATCCTGAGTCGATAGTTCGTCATTTTCATCAATAACTATATGATCACTTTCATATTCACTGGATATTTTATCATTGTTTTGGTGTTCACGTAAAAAAATTAAGTAATACAGCGCAATCAACTACAGTAAAACCTCTATAAATTAATATAGGTGGGACCATGAAATTTTATTATTTTATAAAGATATTATTTAATTGATAAATTAATATTTATTAATTTACAGAATGCTTTGAGATCTGATGAAAGTTAATTTTAATTATATCAAAACAATTGTATCTTACTAATTTATGTATCATATTTATTGATTTCACATAAAAAAAAATGTTATACATAAAGTACAACGAATACATCGGAATTATTGTATCTTACTGATTTCAACCTTGTGATGTTGTGATAATAAAAGCTTTCAAGATGTATTATCGAACAGATTTTATCGTAGGATATTAGAAGGTCATAAAGTGGACAAATTGATCCAGCAAAAATCGATGTTTTGGATGCTATTAATTTGTAATCCCTATTTGGATAGCAAATGTTCTACAAAAGATAATAGCAAATTGTTTCGACAATGTAAAATTTGTTCGAGGGATGTAATCTCAGAGAATTTGAATGAACCTACCTGTGAAAACGTCATTCATGAACTCGAGGTCATGATTAATGATCTCAATTACCACAAATGGATGTCAATAACCTATTGGATTATACGGGTGAAAGTGATACATGTTCAGAGGTCCGAAGCTTAGAAAAAAATCGGAAAGAGCAATGTTGACGATGAAGTTGAAGATGATACTATACGTTTGAAACCAGTTACGCATAAGGAAACACTTATCGCATCTTGAACTCTTCACAATTTTATGGTGCAGTTCGAAAAGACAACATTGAAGCTCTTGGATGCAATAAGAAAAATTAAGATGAGATTCAACTAGATTTAAATTTTAAGAAAAACCAAAACACGATAGAATTATATTTCACTAAATTGTCTTAGATATATTTGTACTTTTAAAGAATTATTAATTTATAATATTAATGGGACCCATATATTTATATACGGGTCATCTAAAAATATATTATCTTATTATCATATCGAAATTGGTGATTTTTTCCATTGACCCAAGTCAGAACAATAGAAAAATAATACTTTAGAGAGATTATTAATTTACCGAGTATTAATTTATAGAGACTTTACTGTAATATAGAGGGTGTTTTTATAAAAGATGAAAGTTTGGTATAGAATTTGAAATTTTTAAAAGCTTTCAAATAATGAGATTTTGACACAAATACTAGTTTTTCTAGTATGTGCAAATTTGAGTTATTTGCAATTTTTTTTATAAATAATGACAAATGTAAATTGTATGGACAACATTATTTATCAAATTTTTATCCAAATATTACTTGGGAAATCTATGGCCAAACGGGTTCTTGGTAAAAGACTATAACACATGAGAAAGTAGAAAATAGTTTATTTCTAGCTCATATACTTACGAAGAACGACTCAAATTTTAAATGTAGAATTGCGAGGCACTACAAAATGATTCGAATCTTAACTTAGAAATTTTTGAAATATTACAGTTTCGACTTCAAAACTCTGAATTTTAATTTTCATTGTCTGGGAATGAACCAAAGTATTTATCTATTCAAAGTATAAGTTTTTTTTTTCTATGTTACTAATCCAAAAGGTCTAAAATATTTTTGGAGTCAATATTATATATTTTAAATTAATTCATCATATTTGAATAAAAAAGTTTCAGAAGAGTTCCTCTTGAAAAAACACAATAGAAGTTAGTATGTGCAGTAGTGTTTTTGGAATAAATACTATTTTCTTCGTCCATTTTATGTGACATTATTTTCTTTTTGGTCAGTTTTCAAAAAAATGTCATCATTTTCTTATATGGTAAGTCTTTAAAGGTACAATTCATCTTTTAGTCTTGTTGATCTCACTTAATTTTAAAGATAGTACTCTAATACATTTATGAGGAGAGAGAAAAATGAGTTTATTTTTTTTGAAAGACAATTTGATAAATATTTCAAATTCTTCATTATTTCTTAAACTCCGTGCCTCGTCAAATGTTGCTACATAAAATGAGACAGATGGACTACTATCTAATAAATAAGGGAAAATGCACAAGTACCCCCCAACCTATGCCCGAAATCTTAGAGACACACTTATATTGTATTAAGGTCCTATTACCCCCTGAACTTATTTTATAAATAATTTTCTACCTGTTTCGGCCTACGTGACACTATCTTGTGAGTTCAACGCGTGTTGACATTTTTTTTCAAGCTAGTGCCACGTAGGGCGAAAAGGATAGAAAATTATTTATAAAATAAGTTCAGGGGGTAATAGAACCTTATTATTGTATAAGCAGCTCTGAGATTTTGGTCATAGGTTGGGTGGTACTTATGCATTTTCCCAATAAATAATAAAGACTAATTTAATGACATATAAACGGTATATGGACTCAACAAAGTTAGAATTCTCATTAAAAAGATTTAAAATATAAATAAGTAAACATACGAGAAAATTAAAAAAACATCTATTATATCTAAATAAAAAATAAGAAAAATTATGAAATTAGTCAAAAATTCTTATTTATTTATTAAAAATATCTACACTTTGAATTATTTATTTTAAAAAAAACAATATTTTATTTATATAGTTCTAATTTTTCTAACTTAGGGCTTTAATTGAAACAAAAAATTTGACTCACATTCTCTCACTTCCCATTCCCTCCATTAGGGGTGTACATGACCGGATTGGTTTGAATTTATCAAATATCAAATCAAGCCATTTGTGTTGGATTTTTGAATTTATAAACCATACCAAACCAATAAAACTCGAGTTTTACAACTTCGGATTTTTTCGTTTTTTTTCAGATTTTTAGTTTTTTTGGGATAAAGTATTCATACAATTATATAATTTACTTGTACTTCAAATATTTCTTTAGTCCTACCAAAATGCAACTATCTAAGTTATTTCTCAAGAAAATAACAAAAAATATAATATGATTAATGACACTAAAATATCCAACAAAAAAAAAAAATCGCGTAAAACAAATATTACAAATTAGTAAGTCATAATGAAATTGATCATTATTTAAAGTACTAAATCATGCAAAAATAAGTTTAGTAAGTATTAGTTACATGACTAAATATTAAAAGAAAGTAAAATTATATCATTAATTTTAATTATCTAAATCTATGTAAAATTAAAAAACAAATATTCAATATTATTGTCATTCTTAGTGTTGAATTGATTTTCTTTTGCATTAGTATTAATTTGATTTTTATTTAAACTTTATTATAATTACCAACATGTATGGATTATAATCTTTATTAGATCATTAAGAATTCTAACTTCCAAACATGAAATAAATATATTACTCTCTCCGTTTAAAAAAGGATGACCTAGTTTGACTTGGAACGGAATTTTAGAAAAGCAAGAAGACTTTTTAATCTTGTGGTTCTAAATTAAAGTTATGTCAAATGTACCAAAATATCCTTTAATCTTGTGGTCTTAAATATGACACGTGGAAAGTTAAAGTTAAAGTGTTTCCAAAAAAGGAAAGGGGTCATTCTTTTTTAAATAAACTAAAAAGAAAATAGAGTCATTCTTTTTGAAACGGAGGGAGTAAAAGATAAAAACTATGAAAAAGTATCAGAGATGTTTAAAAATTATATCAAAATAAGTATTTTTACGTATAAAATAATTTTTTAAAATTATATATATAATGTCGGGTTGTTTGTTCTCGGGTTGATTTTTTTTACTTGAAACCAAACCAACCAAAATATAGTCGGCCTTTTTTTTCCAACACCAAACCAAGTCAAACCAAACCACTAGTCGGATTTTTTTCGGTTTGACTCGATTTGCGGTTTGATTCAATTTTGTACACCCCTACCCTCCATGTTTCCTTGTTAAAATCAAACTTCCGCTTCTCTATCATAAAGTTTCACCATTTTTTTTTTTTTTTTCAAAAATCTTAAAAAAACTTTCTAAGAGATTTACATTAAAAATAAAAAAGTCTATTCATATTAATTTTGCATTCGTATTGCATAAACATAATTTGTATTCATCTTGCATAAATAATTTGTATTTGTCTTGCATAAACAAAATTTGTATTCATATCGAAACTGTATTCTTATAAATTTTTATTTGTCAATTATTTTTTTTAACTCAACATTTGTATTTTTATTTAGAACGTTATATATAATTTTCAGTTTGTAGTCATTTCAACAGATATGCCAAATAGATTTGTATTTTTTAAGCATAGTTATATCCTATTTCTTTCACAGTCTACTTATATTTCTTCAGTGTATCCTTCCTCAACCGATTGTGTTTTTTCAGAATTTAGTGTCCTTTTTAAAATTGTTATCATTTTAGAATTTAGTACTCTTTGTATTCAAAATAGACATAAAAAACTTTTGATTGAATAGCTGATCAAAAATAGCTGGAAGATCAAATTGGAATTGCTTGCTAATTATGTATTTTAACGAATTTTTTCGATCGGTTATCTCCTATTGATCAAATTTTATATTGAAAATCTTCTTCACTAATATCAATCTCCTTTTTTTCAGCAAAAATGTTGACCAATCTACTTGACTTCTACTACGAAGGAGGATTGTCAATGGAGAATTGAAGGTCGCTAATGGAGTTTGACGAAGAAGGGAGAGAAGAGCCTATTTGGGTCTCCTAATCTCTGTAACGTAAATGAAGATATTCAGCACTATTTACCTAATTTGAAAGATTCTCTCCATTGATTTTCTCTAATTTATTATTGCTTAGTTGTATTCTATTAAGTTAAATCAATCCATAGCAGACTAAACTATAGCTATTTTAAATAAATATTGAAAGTGTAGCTAAGTGATCCTATTAAGTGCTAAAATATTGTTATTTTGAAATTTTTCTAAAAAATTACTTCACATAAATTTTTGGTATGACATTTTTATTTGACTGTATTTGATTTAGAAGAAATTTGAATTAGGGAAAAATTCTCTAACGTTTGTCATTAATTCTAAATAATTGTAAAAGAAAAACATGAGATCCAAATGACAGTAAATTAAGACATTTATAATTTTACTAGTTACGGATTGCTTGTGTTGTGCACGGCTTCCGAATCATTGTTTTTATTTTGAGTTACACTTACTCATAATACTTTTTAATAATAATAAAATAGTAGGAAACATAATTAATTATACATTAATTTTTTCATTTAAGATCTCATTTTTTTTTCTTAAAAAATCATTGTAATACTCAACAAAAAATATTCGGAAAAAATGTCTTTTAAACAAAGGCAGGCAAAGTTTTTTATGGCATTTTTTTCTTATTTGTTATAGTACATTATTAAGTTGTTATATTAATGCTTTAATTGAGTCTTAAGGGATGATTTCCAAAATTCTTTTAACGGAGTTTAAATAGAGGGGAAAGAGTAATGATAATAAAATTAAATTAATACTTGGTGTGTTCACCTGGTCATTATACTAAATTAATTTCTTTTTTATTTGTTTGATTGAAAATTCAATTTTTTGTTTAATTTACTCATATTATTAATTATAATTATCATTCAGTATATCAATTTGTTATATTAATATATTAAAAATTGATATAATTAAACTAATTGTTTTATTTATGTGAATCTTACAAAGCTCTTCCAATAAAAACAATCAATAGAAAAGACGTATGTTATGTATTGAAGGGATAAAATAGGGGCAATATAGAATTTCACTAAAATGGACTCAAGTATTTACTAGGGGTGTACATAATCGTGTTGGTTCGGGTTTTTCAAATATCAAATCAAAATATTTGAATTGGATTTTTGAGATTATAAACCAAACCAAACCAATAAAACTCGGGTTTTTCAACTTCGAGTTTTCGGGTTTTTCGATAAAGTTTTCATACAAACATATAATTTCCTGTACTTCAAATATTTCTTTAGCCCTACCAAAATGCAACTATCTAAGTTATTTGCCAAGAAAATAATAAAAAATTTGATATGATTAATGACACTAAAATATCCAACAAAAAGATAATAATAAAATCGCGTAAAAATTGCAATATTATGACAAAAAAAATACGAAAAAGGGCCTAAAATACGCTCGAAGTATTGAAAATGGTACAAAATTACCCACCATCCACCTATTAGCTCCAAAATACTCTTCCCACCAATCTATTGACTCCAAAATACCCTTGTCATCCACCTTTGAGTTCAAAATTGACCACTTATTTAACAGTTTTAAATTTAAACTATTTAAATATTTTTTTAAATACGTGACTATTTGTTATAATTTAACTTATTAGTATAATTTATAAATCAATCCACTACCCACCCATTATTAATTAAATCTCACCAAATTAATAAACCCGTCACATTACTAATGCAACAACAAGAAAGCTACTTCCAATGAGAGTTTTTAAAAATTTGAGGCGAAAATATCTATAGAAGTAAATTATCATACATTCAAGTGTCTAAATAAAAATTAACGATAAACTTAAAAGTCTGACTATGTTCATCTTAATTATTCTTTCGTCTCAATTATGTGATGTTACTTCATAGATATTTTTTTAAAAAAATAATATATTAAAGGTTTTAAAACAAACCATAAATATTTATAAAATTATATTTAAAAAAAGTGCATGAATTAATTCGGAATGTACTACTTTACCTTTAATCATAAATTTTGAATTTAAGCTTGAAATAGAATCCTATTGAAAGTGTCCTCCTAAATAAGGGGCTCAACATAAATTTGATTGGGGCTTTGATTCATACTCGAATAATTTTGGATGTCATTTTCAGGAATCTATAATTTCGTCGTGTTTTAGTAGTGTTTATGACAATTTTGATATTATAATTGGTTTATTAATTTGGTGGGGTTTAGTTAATAATGAGTGGGTAGTGGGTTGGTTTATAAATTATATTAATAAATTAAATTATAACCAATAATTGAGCGCCAAATATTTTAAAAAATATTTAAATAGTTTAATTTTAAAATAGTTAAATAAGTGGTCAATTTTGAACCCAAAGGTGGATGACAAGGGTATTTTGGAGCTAATAGGTGGATGGAGGGTAATTTTGTACCATTTCCAATACTTCGAGAGTATTTTAGGCCCTTTTCCGAAAAAAATATTCAATGATAATAGATTCTTTTTTGGCGGTAATTGAGCTAACGTCATTATATTCAAAGTCACTAAAGTCTTTAGCGATATTTATATAAGTGTTGGTTATACATGTATATATTCCTTACGGAAAAGGGCTTAAAATACCCTCAAAGTATTGGAAATGGTACAAAATTACTCTTCATCCACCTATTGGCTCCAAAATACCCTTCCCACCCACCTATTGACTCCAAAATACTCTTGTCATCCACCTTTGGGTTCAAAATTGACCACTTATTTAACGGTTTTAATTTAAACTATTTATATATTTTTTTAAAATATGTGGCACTCAACTATTTGTTATAATTTAACTTATTAGTATAATTTATAAATCAGTCCACTATCCACTTATTACAAATTAAACCCCACAAAATTAATAAACCGGTCACATTACTAATGCAACAACAGGAAAGCTACTGCCATTGAGTGTTTTTAAAAATTTGAGGCGAAACTATCTATAGAAGTAAATTATCATACATTCGAGTGTCTAAATAAAAATTATCGATAAACTTAAAAGTCTCACTATGCTCATCTTAATTATTCATCTCAATTATGTAATGTTACTTCATAGATAACTTTTTTAAAATAATATATTAAAGGTTTTAAAACAAGTCATAAATATTTATAAAATTATATTAAAAAATATGCATGAATTAATTCGGGATGTACTACTTCTTTACCTTTAATCATAAATTTCGAATTCAAAGTTGAAAGAGAATCCTATTGAAAGTGTCCTCCTAAATAAGCGGCTCAACTTAAATTTAATTGGGGCTTCAATTCGGACTCGAATAATTTTGGATGTCATTTTCAGGAATCTATCATCTCGTCGTGTTTTAGTAGTGTTTATGGAATTTTAATATAATAATTGGTTTATTAATTGGGTGGGGTTTAGTTAGTAATGAGTGGGTAGTTAAATTAAATTATAACCAATAGTTGAGCGCCAAGTATTTTAAAAAATATTTAAATAATTTAATTTTAAAACCGTTAAATAGGTGGTCAATTTTGAACTCAAAAGTGGATGACAAGGGTATTTTGGAGCCAATAGGTGGATGAGAAGGGCATTTTGGAGCCAATAGGTGGATGAAAAGTAATTTTGTACCATTCCAATACTTCAAGGGTATTTTAGGCCCTTTTCCGTATTCCTTATTGCCGCTAAATATATAATATAGCGAAAAAGTATATTTTTGCCACAATATTATCTGGTATGGTGTTTAAAAGACTAATTTATCCTCGTTTCCTCAGCTATACTCTATTTATATATGTGCTAGATCCAAAAAAATGTTGCATCCGAAAATACTAAAGTATCGACTAACCTATGATTTTAATTTGTGAAGCTAGTTACACCAATTTTTAACCCATGATCTGCATTATATATAACAAAAAGTTATTTTATTTTATTTGCATGGTATAGTAGGAATTTTGTGGTTCGATTTAGATCGGTTATTGATTAAAAATCAAAATCAAATCAATCTAGTCAATTTTTGAATTTCTAAATCAAACCAAACAAAAAAGATAATCATCGGTTTGGTTCAGTTTTTCTGGTTTATGCAGTTTGAAGTAATAATTTTTTTGAGGACGTACGTATCGAGATAGATACAAGCACCTAGTATATGTACAATACACAGAAAAGCTACTGTCAGTCAAATTAAACAATACTAGGGTTATCATTACAAACAAAGTGATTCAATTAAGAGAAAGTGTGACTATTTTATGTGAAGTAGGATAGGTAAAGACTAAAATGAGTTTTGATGGACTTGGAACTTAGGACTGTCATAGTTGGGCTGAAGTGTTGGACTTGAGAAAATGGTAAAGTTAAAGACTTAAGTTAATCAAAATTTAACAAAATATTTATGAAAAAATTACGCGTAAAAGCAAACATATACTAGTAGTACAAATACATATGTATATATATATATATATATATATATAAAATTATTTGATATACATATACAGTTCATCTCTCTCCACTCTCTTCCCTCTCTCCTCCCAGCACTCCCAATCTCACTCACCTTTGTCTCCTATTCTCCCAATCTCGCTCCCAGATATACAAATACATATGTATATTAGGTACATATATACAATTATTTGATAGATATAGACATATATAATTCATCTCTCTCCACTCTCTGCCCTCTCTCGCTTGCCTCTCTCCTCCCTCTCCCAATCTCGCTCGCCAGTTGCCACACTCCTCTCTATAACATGTAGGTACGAATTGTAATTAGCAAACCATAATTATGAAGCGTAATTAGGCTATTTTGAGTGACTATATGCGAAAGTTCCCCAATATTTATATTTTATTTATGAATAATATATAAATAATTATAAAATTTATATATCTAATTTATCAGTTCGATTTGATTACTTTTTCGGTTGTTTTTTTAGTAAAACCAAAACCAAAACCAAAACCAAAACCAAAACCAAATTGTATGAGTATTCAAAGTTTAAAATCAAACGAAACCAAATATCGATTTTTTTGATCGATTTGATTCGAATTGCAATCCGATTTGATTTTTTAACCATAATCATGAATAACCTCAGGCATAACCATATATAATTAATAAAATTTTAAGGTAATTCATGACAAAAGCAATGGAGCTAAATGGAAGAAATAAAAGATTATCCTTCCTATATTCTTCGAAAATATTTCATTTTTTTATTACAACGTTTTCTATTTCAACACAAATAACCGGTTCCCACTAACGAAGAAAAAAAAGAAGAGAAGCCTATTGTTAAAGAATGACAAAAATCCCACATCAGTTGTTAATGCGATGGGTGGACTCCTTATAAGGTTTGGACAATCCTCCTCCCTTTGAGATAGGGTGTGAGTTAGTCCTAAGACCTAATTTAACATGTAAACAAGCACTTAGAATTTGTCATATGCTTCTAAAAAATGCACTGTCTGAAATAAAATTAGAAGTATTTGATCTTCAGACAACTGACTTTAATTAAAGGCCTATGCCCTAGTTGAAGCGAAAAACTCTGCTTCAAAAACCAATAGCATGCATATTAATTACTGTAACCAGAGCTATAATTATTTTATCGGATTAGGACAATTGTTCGAAGTCAATTGCGATGCGAGTGGGGTGATGCTTGCCGTAGTGATAAGGAAAATACATGAGAATATTCTTCATCCCGTATATTATGCAATCAAATCTCTAAATGTTGCTCAAAGAATCTACATAGTGACTGAACGGGAATTGTTTGTTATAGCCTTTGCATTTGAGAAGCTTAGATCTGATTTGCTTGACACCAAAGTCAGTGTGCACATTGAGGTATCTTAGGGAATAAACGGATGCTAAGCCAAGACTGATTCGCTGTGTACTGTTGTTACAAAAATTTGATTTGGCGGTTAGAGACATAAATTTTTTATATTTTATATTTTTATTCATGTATCTTTTAGATTTCTCACATTGAGGTATCTTTTTGGATTTTTTTTGGTAGATTTGCGAGATTTCAAACAACTTCCAAGCAATACTAGTATCAAATTCTTGTCTGGACACTAATAATTACTTTGAATTTGAACATTTGATTTTACATAAAACTAGTTGTGTAGAAACATCACAACAGAATGGTGTGGCTGAGAGGACACATAGACACCTCTTGGAAACATGTCGAGCTCTACTGTTTCATTCAAATGCTCCCAAAAGATTTTGGAGAGATTGCTTACTTACTGTCACTTATTTAATCAACAGATTCCCATCTTCTGTTCAGCAACAAAAATCAACCATCAAGTTCTATTTGGGACCGTCCCTACCTATCAATCTCTAAAACCTTTTGGATGTCTTTATTTTATTTCTACCCTCTCTAGAAATAGGGATAAACTTGGTGCCATATCTTTACCTGGAATATTTTTGCGGTACCCCTTCGGAAAGAAAGGCTACAAAGTTTTGCTCCTACAAAATAATCAAATCTCTATTTCTAGAAATATTAAGTTCATTGAAGATGTTTTTCCTTTTTACTTTTCTGGTCCAATGACTAAACTATTCCCACAATGGTTTTCTACCTCAGACGTTGATGATGCGTTATTTTTTAAGAATAAGTCTCATGTTTCCACTCCACATTCTCCTCTTACATCAGATCCTCCTCCTATTGACTTCCAGTAATTCCACCAGTTATATCTTCAGAACACAGTACCCTGCTACGTACATCACAAAGGGTTCCTCAGAAACCAAGGTATTTATCAGATTACATTTGTGCAAATTCATACTCTATGATTTCTACTAATCCTCCTTCATTTTCTTTACATTGTTCCTCTTTCACTGCTTTGACTCCATCTAATCAGAAATTTGGTTACCTCTATTTGTCAAATATCTGAGCCTTCTTCCTATTCTCAAGCTGTAATGCATCCTGATTGGAAAATTGCTATGAATAATGAGTTTGTTGCTTTAGATTTTAACAACACTTGGGACATAGTGAAATTACCACAAGGAAAAAAGGCTTTGCCTTGCAAATGGGTGTACAAAGTAAAGTTGAATTCAGATGGTTCCTTGGAGAAATTAAAGGCACGATTAGTAATTCGTGGAGATACACAAAGATAAGGAATCGATTATAAGGATACATTATCCCCCGTAGTGAAAATCACTACAATCAGATGCCTTTTATCAGTTGCTATAAAGAAGGACTGGAAAATTTATCAGTTTGATGTGAATAATACATTTCTCCATGGTGACCTTGAAGAAGAGGTCTATATGAAATTTCCTCCAGGTTTGACACCCCCTTCTACCAATCATGTGTGCCGACTTCGTAAATTATTGTATGGGTTAAAGCAGGCGTCTCGACAATGGTATGCTAGATTATCTTCTGCCCTTAGCACTCGAGGGTTTCATTGTTCCCTCAATGACTACTCTCTTTTCTTCAAGATCACAAGGAACCTTTTCACTATCCTGGCTGTATATGTCGGTGACATATTAATTACTGGAAACAATACAGAGGAAATATGTGAGATTAAATGTTTCTTGAATTCTGAATTCAAGATAAAAGATTTGGGAGAAGCTCATTACTCTTAGGAATGGAATTGGTACGAGAAAATAAGGGGTTGATTATTACCCAAAGAAAATTTGCATTAGAGCTCCTAACTAAGTTTGATTGCCTCGAATGTCGGGATGTATCTACTCCTCTGGATCCAACTTTAAAGTTTTCTTCCACCTCATGTGAACCCCTCACAGATCCTACCTTCTATAGACGACTTTAGGGGAAAATGAATTTTTTAACCAATACCAGATCAGACCTTGCTTATACCGTCCAACATCTTAGTTAGTATAACAAAATCCTTGTTCTTGTCACCTGCAAGCTGCTTATCATGCCTTAAGGTACCTAAGTAAAGATCCAGGCTTAGGTATTTTCTTATCTCCAAATCCTTATTTCCAGATTCAAGCCTTTTGCGATTCTAATTGGCGGCATGTTCTGATTCACGACGATCTATAAGTGGTTTCTTCTTGAGTCTTGGAGGTTTTCCTATATCTTGGAAATAAAAAAAAAAAGCCAATCGTTGCCCTTTCTTCCACTGAAGCAGAGTATCGTTCTCTGCGTCGTCTTGTGGCCAAGATCACTTGGGTTGTTCGACTTCTTCAAGATTTGACTGTCACTCCATTTTTTCCAGTACCTGTCAATTGTGACAGTCAAGCAGCAATTCACATTGCCAAAAACCCTATTTTTCATGAACGAACAAAGCATATTGAACTTGATTGTCATTTCGTTTGTGAGAAACTTCTTGATGGCTTGATTTCCTTATCATTTGTTCCATCTTCTTCTCAGTTAGATGACTCATTCACCAAGGCTCTTGCAGGGCCTACTCATTGTTTTCTATTGAACAAGTTGAGTGTCCGATCTCCAGGCATCAACTTGAGGGGGGTGTTGTCGGAAAAAATGAAACTGCCCTATCTTTAGCTGAATCGTCTTTGGGCTTATACACTTCAGCCTCAGTTATTTCTAAGTTCTGACCTACGCAAGTATATTCAGAGGAGGAGTCATATTCGGGTGTAACTAGGACTCCTCTTGTAAATAATCTACCTTGTAATTACCTTTAGTATTTATCATAAGGATTCTTTTTGTATAAAGAGACAACTTCTCTGTACAGTCGAGCATCAAGAAATACAAAGCAAAATTTCTTCTTCTAGTCGATCTCTAATTATTTTTTCATGCCCTTGGATTGAAAAAATTGTTTTGGAATGACCTGTCCCTAATTCAAAAGCATTATCTGATCTTACAACCTTAACCTTAGTGGAAAATTGTCTTTCAACAAGAGATAAGAAGCTTTGCAAATGCACTAGATTTGGTCGACAAAAGAAAAGTCCATGTACATCTAGAAAAATCATCTACTATGGTCAAAAAATATCTTTCTCCCTTGTAGGTAGGAGTCTTGTAAGGTCCCCACGTGTCTATGTAGATTAGATCAAAACATTGTTTTGAGTTAATAAAACTTTAGGGAAAAGGTGGTTTGGTTTGTCTTGCCATAGGACAAATAGAACAAGGTAACTCTATTTTATCATTTTTATTCAAGTTCAATTGTTTTATGCGTTTCATTGAATGAAGAGGCACATGTACTAACTATTGTTCCATAAAAGAGTTGTAGAAGATGCTGAAAGAACATGAACATTGTTATTTGAAGTTTTGTTGATTTGACAAACTCATAGACCTTGTGAAGAGACCAGATTCATTGTGCAAATGTATATGCAACTGTCAGGTCTTTATCGACAGGGAAAAGGAAACATGAAAGAACATGTAGACACTGGTGTATTGTTTGTCATCATCAAAAAGGGGGAAAATGTTATTTGAAGTTTTGATGATTTGACAAACTCAGAGACATTGTGAAGAGACCAGATTCATTGTGCAAATGTATATGCAACTGTTAGGTCTTTATCGATAGGGGGAAGGAAACATGGAAGAACATGTAGACACTGGTGTATTGTTTGTCATCATCAAAAAGGGGGAAAATATTATTTGTAGTTTTGATGATTTGACAAACTCAGGGACCTTATGAAGGGACCTGGTTCTTGGCTAAATATGCTTTTTGGTTGCCAGCTGGAGAAAGTACAAAAAGTTGGTGCACAGTCTCCAACACTGGCAGAATTGGCAGACGCGGCAGAAACGTCAGAACTTTCCAACCAATGGCATGGGTTTAAGGAAAAGTGACTTGTCTATACAATGTCATCTTTACTTAAACTTCTTTTCTTAGTTTTTGCAACTTGAAAAAGATCTCAAGAACTCTTGCAAAGGCTTACAAAAGGAGTGAAGAAACATCCTTAAGATCAACTCAAATCTGAAAGAGCTGGAAGCTTAGTTGTCTTAGGATTATTTCTTCTTCGCGTAAATTGTAAATCTGTTCCTCCATTTATAAAGGAAATAGATAGTTGTTTGATTTGAAATTCTAAATCATTAGTAGGTTAGTGATTTAGTGGGCAGTCTTTGAGATTGCTTAGAAAATCCTATGTTGTCTAGAGTGATAGCTTAGTGGGTAGAGTAACATCTACTTAGGCTCATCAAGCAATAGAGCTATTGCTTGTCTGTGAGATTAAAAACTTTTTCTCACATTTTGTGTAACTGGTTTACTTTTGCTTGTGAAGACTAGTGAAACAGTTTTGGAAATCCTGTGAGACAGGTCGTGGTTTTACTCCCTTGAGCAAGGAGGTTTCCACGTAAACTACTGGTGTTGAAAACAAAAGATTGTAAGAAAAAACAAAAATTTCAGAAAGAGAGGAAATTCTCTTAGAGCTGCAACAACCAGTGATACCTGTCACAAGTGTGGAAAGGCTGGACATTTTATAAGAGATTGTCCGTTACTCAAAACTGAAAATAAGGACTATCAAAGACCAAAAGGTGATAAAGAAAAACGCAGGGACCTGGTACTTGATAAAAGTGATCGAAAAGCTGCAGCTGATCATGTGGTCAAGAAAACTCTTGCTGCATGGGGAGACTCTTCCAGTAAGTCAGAAGATCTTGATGAACCAAATAATGCATCAAAGGTGGCAATTCATGATGAGAATAATATATTCGATGAAACGTTTGCTGTAATGGCTCAGTCAGATGATGAAGATGCTGAGGATCAGGTAACACTTCTTGATATTAAGCAAAATCTGAATACTTATTCTTTTAAAAGACTGAGAAAATTAGCAAATGTGATGATTGATTCTGTGATTGAATTAACTTCTGAAAGAGACTCCATGAATGCTGAATTTGAAAGTCTAAGTGAAAACAGAGATAAAATTGGTGAGAAAATGGGTCAAATTGAATGCAAAATGATTGTTCTAGAATCTAAAAAACTAGAACTCAAAAATCAATTGTATCTGATGAATGAGAAGTCTGAAAAACTGAAAGAAAAGTCTGCCAGTCTACATGTTGAGCTGGAAGAAAAACTGAAAAACTCAGAGATTAACCTTGTTTTCACCTTGGAAAAGAACAAAAGCTTAGAGAAAGATATTGTCAAACTTAAGGATGACCTTGCAAATTCCCTTAAATGGACAAATCTTCTAAGTTGCTTTCAAATGTGACAAATCAAAGCAACTACAACAAAAGGGTCTGGGAAGTTTGAATATTACTCCTCCTTTCAATCCTCACAGCAAATATGTCTTTGTTTCAGATAACTTGCTTTGTGTTCACTGTGGTAGAAATGGGCACTTAAAAAGTGAATGTACAGCCTGGAGAGAGTCGCATGAAAGATTCTCAAACTTTACCGAAAAGAAAAGGAGTTCAAAAGGGGGACCTGGTCCTGTTCAAAAACCCTTGATCAAAAAGAGTTTAAATTTACCTCACTGGGCGAGAAAAACCTTGATTACTCCTTTATCTGCCTTCTGAGAACTCAAATTAAAATGGGTTCCCAAGTCTACTAAGTGATTCTTGCTGCAGGTGAGTGAGAGGAGTAGCAGTCAAATGTTGGTACATGGATAGTGGATGCTCCAAACATATGACTGAGATACAAAAAACTTCCTCTCGCTCAAGGCACTTCAAGGTGGAGGTGTCTTTTTTTTTTTTTAAAGTGTTGGTAAAGTTGAAAAACGCTTCAAGAATCCATTGATAATGTGTATCATGTTAGTGCTTTGAAGTACAGTTTTCTGAGTATGTCTCAAATCTGTGTCAAGAGAAATGAAGAAAAGTTTACATCTGTGAAGTGTACTGTGGTTATTTTAACTACAAAGAAGGTGTTTCTCACTACTGAAAGATGTAAAAGCATGTATTTGGCAAATTTAGAAATATCTCATGGAGATGATCTAACATGTCTAAGTGCTGAGAATGAAAATGCTGATCTGTAGCATCGGAGACTAGGTCATGTGAGCTCATCTTTATTGATTAAGCTAGTTCCTAAGGACCTGGTATTAGGTCTGCCAAAACTGAGATTTTGTGAAAATAAAATGTGTGAAGTGTGTGTAAAAGGAAAACAGATCAGAATTTCCTTCAAGTCAAAGAAGAAAGTGACCTCGTCAAGAGTATTAGAGCTGCTGCACAGGGATCTGTGTGGACCTCTAAAAGTTCAAAGCAAAGTGAAAGAAGTAATAATGAAACATGTGTTCCTTTGAAGAGTAGAACAATGATCAGTTGCATCCGTTGACATCAAGGCCAGCATGGAAACACAGTTCATCTCATCCGCTTGATAATCTCATTTCACCTCTGAATTCTGGAATCCATACTAGAATCAAAAACAAGAAATCTAGTTGCATTTTCAGCTTTTATCTCATCAATTGAGCCTAAGAATGTAAAAGAGGCATTGTGTGATGCAGAATGGGTTAACTCAATGCAAGAAGCACTACATCAGCTTGAAAGAAACAAGATTAAGTAAACCTCTAGTGGCATCTTAATCTGTCAAGGGAAGCATACAAAGGAGCTGTTAAAGAACCTTCATATGCAATCAGGTCGGACATGGTATTCAGCGTGGGAATGTATGCACAGTTCCGAACATGTCCCAGGGAATCTCCTCTAAAGGCAGCTAAGAGAATCCTGAGTATCCAAAGAAAGCAGGGGACCTGGTCCTATTTTATCCTGCAGCTGAGGATGTGTGTGTAGCTGCTGCCTCCAGATTGCCCAACTTCTTCGGATAAAGCAATAGCTTGGGAATTTTGGAGTCCTCATCAACACCATTCCTTTTATGTGTGCTAAATACAAGTGCTGTCAGTATGGGAAAGAATTCTGTGCTAACTTTCTAAGAGATAATGTTGAAAAGGGAATTTTGTGCTAACTTATTGCCCAACAGAGGAACAAATTGCAGACATCTTTACCAAGGCTCTAAGCAAAGATCAGTCTGAGAGCAACAGGTTGAAGTTGGGTATGATGAACTTGAAGTAATCCCAAAATTATTCAAGTATGAAATTTCCTTAGTGGCAGAAATCTGTAGTGCAGGTATCCTTTCTATTAATAATAATATGTCTTGTAAGATCAATGTTGTACCTATTGCAGGTATACATTCATAAATGATGTGCAAAAGCAAAAACATAGTCAGAACCATTCAGGAATGGTGCTTAAATTGCAGTATGGGACCTGGTCTCTCCTAAGGTTAGCTTTCTTTACATTAATTTTAAACTAGTCTAAATAGACCGTTGATATTGCCACGTGCCAGTCTTTCATCATTCTGACCGTTAGTCCCATCGCTTGAAACTCCAAGCTACACGTCAAATCAAGGGACCTGGCACCGCTTCTCCTCTTTATAGTCAACCTTCTCATTTCTAAATCTCTTCACTCTCTCTCTTTGTTCTGAAAAACCCTAAAATACCAAATCTTATCTCTTTCTCTTTGCTGTTATTTTTTGTTAAAAAGAAAAATGTCGGAACCCTCATCCTCATCAAGAAAGATGCTTGCATTCTTGAGTGAAATCGATCCAGTTTCTTTCTATACCCCATCTCCTTCAGGATCGAAATCAATAGTTCCAACAACCTCTGAAGTCAGTCCTCCTTTAGATAACTCCATCATCCCCATTCAGTCAATAGATCTAAACAGTCCTAGTCTTCCCCTGGTACCTGGTCCTTCTATGGAAATTCTTTCAGATACCCTTTTGAGGGTGACTTACCAGAGAGCAAAACATCTGAGTCCAATATCTTGGCTGCTAGTGAAGGACTGGTCATTGAGAGCCTCACAATGATGAGAGAAGAAACAAGATTGGAGGAATGTGAAACCCCATGAATGACGATATCAGGGACACACAAGCTATTTTTGATAAAACTCCGGATTTTGGGAGATACCCTTCGTCTGATTCTTCTGATGAAGAAGATGTTAATCGTCCTATTCAGTGGTCACTGCAGAAGAGAAAGGAAAATGTCTCTAAAAAGGGGAAAGAAAAGGTTGTAGAGGGTAAACCTAAACGACGGCCAGTTACTAGATCTGACTCTAAGAAAATGCTAGCCGATGCTATGAAAGCCAATGCCAAATCTACAGCCAAAAATCAAAGTGAAAGAACCTTCAAAGTGTCAAAATTCCAAATGCCTCCGACTGATGTGGTGGAAGTTTCTGGGGAAGATTCTGATGGGGGGTCTTGTAAGAAAAGTTCAAGAAAAGTGAAACAAAATGTCCAAAAAAAGTCCAACACAACAAAATCCACAAAGGCGGTAGTGAAAAGAAAAAGGAAGAGAAAAACTTCTGCAACACAAACTGAAAAGTCTGAGCAGGGACCTGGTCCTGAAGTGCATGTGGATGAAGATGTCATCAACAAACAAGAAATTGTTGATAACCTGAGTAAACAATCTGTTTTGGCTGGAAGGGTATTCGACATGAATATTGTTCATCAACCAGGTATGGACTTTCTTCATAATATTGTAGAAATTCAATCATGGATGCATTTATTCGATTTTAAGTCTCCTGTCCTTCATGAGGAAGAGGTCCGTGAATTTTACTATAATATTAATTTTGGAGAAGATGGCAGTATAAATACCAGAGTGAAAAACATAGTTGTTCATCTTGATGAAGACTTGTTGGGAAAGATTCTTGGAGTACCTCGAGGAGGTATCAGGTCTGTGATTGGAAAAAGTTGTTCGATGGAATTTTTCACGACTTGTTCTAAACTCCCAACTACCAGGTGTGCAGGGTTATTTATGAAACTAATGAAGAGTGAATTCCAGTTGGTTTTTGAGTTTGTTAACAAAATTCTCCTTCTAAGAACTGAAAAGAGAACTTCAGCAACTTCGGCTGATCTGTTTATCATGGAGCTATTGTGCAAATTTGAACCTCTGGATCTTCCAGGTCTTATGCTTGAACACATGTACAAAACTGTCATCGAGAGAAAGGGAAAGCATGGTATGTGTTATGGATACTTCTTAACTAAAGTATTCAAACACTTTAATATTCCTCTTGGTGTTGGAAAAGTAGGTACAGTGAAACAAACCATCTCAGAGTCCACTCTGGTTGAATGTGAGTGCATAGAAGGAAAAGCAAATCCCAAGACCAAAGTGGCTCAACTTGTGGAGAACCAGGATCAATTGAAGCATGAGTTGGAAGAATTGACTATGAGGTTGAGTAGTAGAGATACTGAAATTGCTATTCTTAAGGTAGAACTACTTAAGGCACAGACTATGGGACCTGGTACCTCGGTTATTCAAGAGCTGAAGCAAGAAAATGCAGAGCTGAGGGCCAAAATTGTTGCTTTACAAGAAAAAGCAATAAAAGACAATGATGATGCTAATGCTCGACTTACTCTTATCATTCAGTCCCTTTCCCATCAGCCTCCTCCATCATAGTCGTTTTTTCTATCTTCTTCCCCTTTATGGTTCTTGTATGTGGCTTATCTACTCAGTCTGCTGTACTCTAGTTTAATTTTAATGTATTGAATGATGCCTCTGAACTGCTATTAATCCTATTCCTGTTTTGTTCTGGCAAATTATTTATCGTATTTTGTACTCCTTTATGTCTGATTGCCAAAAGGCTATGATCTTACTTGATTGCATTATTGATAATATTGGTTTACTGTGTCTCTTTTTAATGATGCCAAAAGGGGGAATTTTTATGTAAGAATGGGAGATGTACTTTATGCATGAATGTTGTACTTCAGGGATGGAAGATGTAATTCAGGGAAACAGGAAATATTATTTCTGGGCTTGGTTTATGGTTCTTGTGAATTTCTTTTTCACTGCAGGTATATGGATAACTGATTCAGGGGGAACAATAAACTTTGCAATATCTTGTGATCCTGTCTTGAAGTCTGATGTATGGTTTGTCATCATCAAAAAGGGGGAAAATGTTATTTGAAGTTCTGATGATTTGACAAACTCATAGACCTTCTGAAGAGACCAGATTCATTGTGCAAATGTATATGCAACTGTCAGGTCTTTATCGACAGGGGGAGGGAAACATGGAAGAACATGTAGACACTGGTGTATTGTTTGTCATCATCAAAAAGGGGGAAAATGTTATTTGAAGTTTTGATGATTTGACAAACTCAGAGACATTGTGAAGAGACCAGATTCATTGTGCAAATGTATATGCAACTGTTAGGTCTTTATCGACAGGGGGAAGGAAACATGGAAGAACATGTAGACACTGGTGTATTGTTTGTCATCATCAAAAAGGGGGAAAATATTATTTGTAGTTTTGATGATTTGACAAACTCAGGGACCTTATGAAGGGACCTGGTTCTTGGCTAAATATGCTTTTTGGTTGCCAGCTGGAGAAAGTACAAAAAGTTGATGCACAGTCTCCAACACTGGCAGAATTGGCAGACGCGGCAGAAACGTCAGAACTTTCCAACCAATGGCATGGGTTTAAGGAAAAGTGACTTGTCTATACAATGTCATCTTTCCTTAAACTTCTTTTCTTAGTTTTTGCAACTTGAAAAAGATCTCAAGAACTCTTGCAAAGGCTTACAAAAGGAGTGAAGAAACATCCTTAAGATCAACTCAAATCTGAAAGAGCTGGAAGCTTAGTTGTCTTAGGATTATTTCTTCTGCACGTAAATTGTAAATCTGTTCCTCTATTTATAAAGGAATCAGATAGTTATTTGATTTGAAATTCTAAATCATTAGTAGGTTAGTGATTTAGTGGGCAGTCTTTGAGATTGCTTAGAAAATCCTAAGTTGTCTAGAGTGATAGCTTAGTGGGTAGAGTAACATCTACTTAGGCTCATCAAGCAATAGAGCTATTGCTTGTCTGTGAGATTAAAAACTTTTTCTCACATTTTGTGTAACCGGTTTACTTTTGTTTGTGAAGACTAGTGAAACGGTTTTGGAAATCCTGTGAGACAGGTCGTGGTTTTACTCCCTTGAGCAAGGAGGTTTCCACGTAAACTGCTGGTGTTGATATTCTGCCTTTATTTACAGTGGTTCATATTTTGAGTGAGTCAAGGGACCTGGTCCATTGACTGATAGTGGACGCACAGATTCTAACAAGTGGTATCAGAGCGGGTTCTCTCTAGTTGGTTAACACCAAGAGAGTGGTTCCTGCATTTGAATGGCTGCTCCACTTAATCTAAAAGAAGGTCAATCTTCAACTCGACCACCTCGATTCAATGGCCAGTTCTATAGCTGGTGGAAAACCAAGAAGGATAAGTCTCTAATGCTGAAACTCAAGCCTAAAGAAGATTCCAGTGAAGATGATGATATGGCATACCTTACCAGGAGATTTCAAAAGATTGTAAGAAAAAACAAAAATTTCAGAAAGAGAGGAAATTCTCTTAGAGCTGCAACAACCAGTGATACCTGTCACAAGTGTGGAAAGGCTGGACATTTTATAAGGGATTGTCCGTTACTCAAAACTGAAAATAAGGACTATCAAAGACCAAAAGGTGATAAAGAAAAACGCAGGGACCTAGTACTTGATAAAAGTGATCGAAAAGCTGCAGCTGATCATGTGGTCAAGAAAACTCTTGCTGCATGGGGAGACTCTTCCAGTAAGTCAGAAGATCTTGATGAACCAAATAATGCATCAAAGGTGGCAATTCATGATGAGAATAATATTTATGATGAAATATTTGCTGTAATGGCTCAGTCAGATGATGAAGATGCTGAGGATCAGGTAACACTTCTTGATATTAAGCAAAATTTGAATACTTATTCTTTTAAAAGACTGAGAAAATTATCAAATATGATGATTGATTCTGTGATTGAATTAACTTCTGAAAGAGACTCCATGAATGCTGAATTTGAAAGTCTAAGTGAAAACAGAGATAAAATTGGTGAGAAAATGGGTCAAATTGAATGCAAAATGATTGTTCTAGAATCTAAAAAACTAGAACTCAAAAATAAATTGTATCTGATGAATGAGAAGTCTGAAAAACTGAAAGAAAAGTCTGCCAGTCTACATGTTGAGCTGGAAGAAAAACTGAAAAACTCAGAGATTAACCTTGTTTTCACCTTGGAAAAGAACAAAAGCTTAGAGAAAGATATTGTCAAACTTAAGGATGACCTTGCAAATTCCCTTAAATGGACAAAATCTTCTAAGTTGCTTTCAAATGTGACAAATCAAAGCAACTACAACAAAAGGGTCTGGGAAGTTTGAATATTACTCCTCCTTTCAATCCTCACAGCAAATATGTCTTTGTTTCAGATAACTTGCTTTGTGTTCACTGTGGTAGAAATGGGCACTTAAAAAGTGAATGTACAGCCTGGAGAGAGTCGCATGAAAGATTCTCAAACTTCATAGAAAAGAAAAGGAGTTCAAAAGGGGGACCTGGTCCTGTTCAAAAACCCTTGATAAAAAAGAGTTTAAATTTACCTCACTGGGCGAGAAACACCTTGATTACTCCTTTATCTGCCTTCTGGGAACTCAAATTGAAATGGGTTCCCAAGTCTACTAAGTGATTCTTGCTGCAGGTGAGTGAGAGGAGTAGCAGTCAAATGTTGGTACATGGATAGTGGATGCTCCAAACATATGACTGAGATACAAAAAATTTCCTCTCGCTCAAGCCACTTCAAGGTGGAGGTGTCTCTTTTTTTTTTTTTTTTAAAGTGTTGGTAAAGTTGAAAAACGCTTCAAGAATCCATTGATAATGTGTATCATGTTAGTGCTTTGAAGTACAATTTTCTGAGTATGTCTCAAATTTGTGTCAAGAGAAATGAAGAAAAGTTTACATCTGTGAAGTGTACTGTGGTTATTTTAACTACAAACTTCTGTGAAGTGTACTATGAAGAAGTAAGATGCAAACTTCTCACACTGTTCACTTTTACCTTGAAGGAATTAGGTAGAGTGACTAAAATTGGACAGGAAAGGATTAAAATATTTTGTAATAAAGACTTGTCAAAAAGTCATATGTTGAGATGCTCCAGAATCTATGATCCAAGTATGATGAGTAATTGTAGAGAAAAATGAGGTAAAAACATGATATCCATAATGCATACCAGCTGGATTTACACTGGCAGAGGCTTCTGAATTTGTTGTTGTAGAACCTATTTGGACAGACTTGAACATTTGAATCAACTTCTCACATTGTTCCCTAGAGAATCCATGGCTATTGACGAGGTTTGCCGTTACTCCATCCTTGTTGAAGTTTTGATCAACAACTCCATTAGCTTGATGATTCCCAAAGTTCTCCTTTCTTGGGTTGTTGAATTTGAAGTGAGTTATCCAACAAGTTTGTAGCAATCTTCTTTCATATGCCCAGATTTTTTGCAATACTTAAAAAACAATTCTGATTTCTTACCTTCAACATTCACTGTTTGTCTAGTTCTCCCTCTATTCTCCTGTATTCTTAGTTAGGGTCCATTTTTGTCCAAAAGTCATAAAAGCATGAGTAAGTAGTAAGAGAATTGTTAGAATGAACTTCCCTTTGAGACTCTTCATGGAAGATTATAGAATAAGTTTGTACAGTGCTTGGAAGTGGCTTCATCATCAATATGTTCCCCCTCACACCAGTAAAAGCATCATTAAGACCCATTAAAAATTGTATTAACTATGTATCTTCATTCGTTTTCATGTTGTGGACCTTAGCTCCACAATCACAAGCACATTTACATATCATAAAAGTGTTAAGAAGTTTCAATTGGTCCCAGATTTTTTTAAGTTTGGTAAAGTAGTTTGCTACTTCATTAGTACCTTGATTGATGGTGTTGAGTTCTCCTTGTAGTTGGAAAAGCCTTGCTCTATCTGCCTGTCCATATCGCTCTTCAATCTCAATCCAAAGCTCTCTGGATGTTTGAGAGTAGAGTACACTTTCATAGATTTCCCTGATGAGGGAGTTTAGCAGCCAAGTAATGAGCTTGTCATTGCATATTTTCCACTGATCAAGTAGCGGTGAATATTCAGCCGGACATTTGGAAGTTCCATTTATGAATCCAAGTTTGTTCTTGGCTGAAAGTGATATGAGAACACCCCTGCGCCAGTTTCCATAACAAGTTCCGTCAAAAGTGACGTTTAGCAAAACCATCCCTGGATTATCAGAGGAGGCCAAAAAATATGGGTAACAATGATCTATTTGTAAGGAAGCAACAGTGGTTGAACTTCATTCTGCAATAATTGGTGTTGCAGTAGAATCGATAGTCATGATTCAGGATTGATCGAAAGGGATTCAAGAATGAAAAAGAAGGAAAAAAAATATATGCTTCTACAGAGCTCTGAAACCATGAAAAAATAATTAGAGATCGACTAGAAGAAGAAGTTTTGCTTTGCATTTCTTGATGCTCGACTGTACAGAGAAGCTGTCTCTTTATACAAAAAGAATCCTAATGATAAATACTAGAAGTCATTGTGGCGGTAACTCTACCTAGAAGACTGGAGATCCCAAGATCTAGGTTCAAGGAGATCAACCAAAGTCATTAATGACGGTTCAACATTGTCAAAATATTATTTTTATGGTCCATTCTCATGATAAGAGAATGTTAGTAACAAGGATAAAGGCATTAGGACTTTTTAATGGTTTCTAAGTTTGATACAGGGTATATCAAATGGTATATCTACGGGATAACACATTTTGAATTCACCCATGTAAGTATGAAGTGTAAGTCGGTTCAAGGAGAATCCGGTAACGCCAATTCTCTAAGCATTTATTAACCGAGACGTGTTCATGGATGAAATGAACAAAACAATGAGAATCAAAAACAGTTCAAGGGTTGATTGTGTGACTTATGTTGTCTATGTATACATCAAAGCTCGACGGTTCAAAGATATCAAATATACCGATTGATAGAGTATATCCAATATATGTATACTACGGAAAGTTTAAAGGGAAAACTACTTATCCAAATGCGATTAACCCTTGCTTACGTATCACATAGTTTTTCTTGCATATGTTTCTTTCTTTTTTTTTTAAAAAAAACATCATTCCCTATTCATGTGGGGGATTGTTGGGTTTTAAATGTGTGAACAGGAAATGAAGGGTTGTGACTCTCCTGAAGGGTTGTCACTTTGTTGAAGGGTTGTGACCTTTATGAAAGGTTGTGTCCTTTCTAAAGGGTTGTGACCGTCTGAAAGGTTGTGCCTTTTCCAAAGTGTTGTGACCTTTATGAAAGGTTGTGTCCTTTCTAAAGGATTGTGACCGTTTGAAAGGTTGTGCCTTTTCCAAAGTGTTGTGACCTTTCTAAAATGTTGTCTTCTTTCCAAAGAGTTGTGACCTTTACCCTTTGTTGGCTATAAATAGAGAGACTTAGTCTCATTTTTCTGCATTGAATTCTTTCTTTCTTTTGCATACATTTCTTAGAAAACAAAATTGATCGATCGTGTCTATGTGTGTGATTCGTTGCTGTTATTTGATTTCGCTGAAATTATTGAAGTTTGAGGTACCGCTACTTCATTAATGGTTAATCCATTTTATCTTGGGAGAAATTAATCTGCAACTTCAGGTACTTGAGGGGATTAAATTTCTTAAGGACACAGTGGATTCTGTAGGCGGATAGTTCTTTATGTTTTTCTTTCACCTTTTATTATTTTTCTGGTTTGCTAATCTGAATACAGAAGATAACATAGTCTTTATTAGTGGATGGAAATAAAATAAAATAATATTATTTCATTGAAAGTGAACACACGCGCGGGATTTGAGATTAACTATATTTATATTAGTTGAAAATAGTTTAGTGGGGGTAATAGGACTCTCGTAAACATTAAGTGTCTATTTGAAAAATAGGTATAAATTTAATGGGCAATTATGTATTGTCTCCTTCTACTACATCAATAGTATTGCACGCATTCATGACAACGCAACTTTACAAATGTTTCTCGATAGAGAACGAAACAACTTATGGCTCACACCTGCAATGCACTTGCCTATGACTAGTAGAAAAATAAGCAAATAGGGTAAGAAGGAGTTTAAAATGTAGCAAGACAAGTCTTCACCCACCCTAATGTCATCCAGATTTAACAAATTACATCATGGGTGGATCTAGGGGTGGGAGGGTGTTCACCTAAATCCCCTCGATAAAAATTTACCCAATATATATATGGTAATTAATTTAGTTTTACTCACATAAGTAGATTTTGACTCCCCTAAATAATAGAGTAGAGTTAGGTTCGATGGTTAAGAGGATCGGAAATTTACCTTGAGATTTCAAGTATAAATTTTAGGCACTACATTTATAGTTGTCAAATTTCCTTAATGAAAATTCTAAATTAACCAATGACATACACAAGGAAAAATGGGATTATTATGTCGGTTCAATGGAACTTATCTTCTCTATTGTCTTCAAAGTTTGAAAAAATCTAACACATATGACAAAAATATTTTCCTCTAACTTTCAATATATTTCTCTTTCGTTAAAATCTCATCATTCATCAATCTTCAATTGGAACTATTCCAAATTTTTAGATGTAGTTCTGAATCAATGAAAAACCAAAAATGATTTCCAGATTTTATAATTTCTAGCAATCTAAGCAAAAATAATAATTTAATTTCAAAGAAACATGAAAAATTATTTTTAAAAAATTATTTCGCCTCCTAATCGAATATAAGCTATCAAAAAACACAGAACATATTCATACCATACTTAGGGAGCAGTTGTTTGAGCACAATCCAACAGATTGAGGAAGTTGTGATTGACTACTCCCATAAGCATCCCCCATTTTTTCTTCTCTCTACACTTTAAAGAACAGTTAACAATCAAAAGAAAGATACGAGTGAAGTATATAACATAGAGAGGAAACATATTTAAGTAGAAACCATGAAGAAAAAAAACCTAACACTTGTACTCAATGTCTGGTGTGCCTGAGGTGTACAATTGTATAATAGTACACCCGTTAGTTATCTGACACATAACTCAAATAGATATTTCAGATATTTTTATTTATTTATTTTTTGTAAGAACACTATATTTTAAATTTTATTTGAAGTTAGATTGAATTAGATCAATTGTTAAATAAATAGTTATTTAAAAACTATACATGAAAAGTATTAAAAGTTGCGAGTCATATTATGTTAAATGCTTAAAATAATACTGATCAAAATTTATAATATTTGAATCTCGAAAAGAAACATGTATCACTTAAATCTGGATAAATAAATTTTATACTCTTTTGGATGAAGAAGAAAATATTTATATTACTAGTTCTCGAACACGTGCAACGCACGTGTATTTCACGCTCAATAATTTTTTTCAAAAGATAAAATTAGATTAAATGTGCAATGAGTTACATGAATTTGAAAGGAAAGATTGTCTTTTGTCTAATTTAAATGGGATTATTACGTCGGTTCAATGGAACTTATCTTCTCTACTGTCTCCAAAGTTCGTAAAAATCTAACACACATGACAGAAATATTTTCTTCTAACTTCCAATGTATTTCTCTTTCTTCAAAGTCTCATCATTCATCAATCTACAATTGAAACTATTCCAAATATTTAGATGTAGTTCTCAATCAATGAAAAACTAAAAATGATTTTCGTATTTTATAATTTCTAGCAATCAAAACGTTAATTACAATTCAATTTCAAAACAACATGAAAAATTATTTTATAAAATTTATTTCTCCTCCAACTCGAATATGAGCTATCAAAAAACACACAACGTGTTCATACCATATTTAGGGAGTAGTTATTTGAGCAATCCAACAGATTGAGAAAGTTGTGATTGATGACTCCCATAAGCATTCCCCATTTTTTCTTTTCTGTACACTTTAAAGAACAGTTCAGAATTAAAAAAAGGATATGAGTGAAGTATATAACATAGATAGGAAACATATTTAAGTAGAAACGTTGAAGAAGAAAATCCTAACACGTGTACTCAGTGCAAGGATTTAGACTTATAACAATAAAATTTGACAGAAAAACTTAGACTTCTATGTCTGTTGTGCATGAGGTGTACATTTGTACAATATTACACCCGATAATTATCTGACACGTAACTTAAATAGACATTCCAGATAGTTTTATTTATTTATTTTTTGTAAGAACACTATATTTTAACTTTTATTTGAAGTTAGATTGAATTAGATCATTTGTTAAATAAATAGTTATTTAGATACTATAGATGAAAAGTATTAAAAGTTATGATTCATATTATGTTAAATGCATAAAATAATACTGATCTAAATTTATAATAATTGAATCTCGAAAAGAAACATGTATCACTTGAATCTGTATAAGTAAATTTTATTCTCTTCTCTACTGTCTCCAAAATTTGTAAAAATCTTACACATATGACAAAAATATTTTCCCCTAACTTTCAATTTATTTCTCTTTCTTCAAACTCTCATCATTCATTAATCTACAATTGGAACAATTCCAAATGTTTAGATGTAGTTCTCAATCAATGAACCAAAAATGATTTCCTGATTTATAATTCTAGCAATCTAAGTGATAATTACAATTCAATTTCAAAGAGACACGAAAAAATATTTTTCAAAATTTATTTCCCCTCCTTATCGAATATAAGCTATCAAAAATGACAGAACTTGTTAATATCATATTTAGGGAGCAGTTGTTTGAGCAATCCAATAGATTGAGGAAGTTGTGATTGATGACTCCCATAAGCATCCCCCATTTTTTCTTCTCCCTACACTTTAATGAACAACTAACAATATAAAAGAGGATACGAGTGAAGTATATAACATAAAAGGAAACATATTTAAGTAGAAACCTTTAAGAAGAAAATCCTAACATGTGTACTCAGTGCAAGGATTTAGACTTGTAACAATAAAATTTGACAGAGAAACTTAGACTTTATTATTCTATGTCTGTTGTGCATGAGGTGTACATTTGTACAATATTACACCCGATAATTATCTGACACGTAACTTAAATAGACATTCCAGATAGTTTTATTTATTTATTTTTTGTAAGAACACTATATTTTAACTTTTATTTGAAGTTAGATTGAATTAGATCAATTGTTAATAAATAGTTATTTAGATACTATAGATGAAAAGTATTAAAAGTTGTGATTCATATTATGTTAAATGCTTAAAATAATACTGATCAAAATTTATAATAATTGAATCTCGAAAAGAAACATGCATCACTTGAATCTGGATAAGTAAATTTTATACTCTTTTGGATCAAGAAGAAAATATTTATAATACGAGTTCTCGAACACGTTGAACGCACGCATATTTCACGCGAAATATTTTTAAAAAAAAATTATATTAGATTAAATGTGCAATGAGTTATAAGAATTTGAAAGGGAAGATTATCTTTTGTCTGATTTAAATGGGATTATTATGTCGATTGAATGGAACTTATCTTCACTACTGTCTCCAAAGTTCGTAAAAATCTAACACATATGACAAAAATATTTTTCCTCTAACTTTCAATTTATTTCTCATTCATCAAAATCTCATCATTATTAATCTACAATTGGAACTAATCCAAAGGTTTATATGTAGTTCTCAATCAATGAAAAATCAAAAATGATTTCCGGATTTATAATTTCTAGCAATCTAAGTGATAATTACAATTCAATTTCAAAGCAACAAGAAAAAATAATTTTAAAAAAATATTTCCCCTTCTAATCGAATATAAGCTATCAAAAAATACAGAACGTGTTCATACCATATTTAGGGACAGTTGTTTAAGCAATCCAGCAGATTCAGAAAGTTGTGATTGACGACTCCCATAAGCATCCCCCATTTATTATTCTCTTGACACTTTAAAGAACAGTTCACAATAAAAAAAAGGATACGAGTGAAGTATATAACATAGAGAGAAAACGTATTTAAGTAGAAACCTTGAAGAAGAAAATCCTAACACTTGTACTCCGTGCAAGAATTTAGATGTATAACAACAAAATTTGACGGAGAAACTTAGGCTTTATTATTCTCTGTGTGGTGTGCCTGAGGTGTACATGATTTGTATAATAGTACACCCGATAGTTATCAGACACGTAACTCAAATAGATAATCAGGATATCTTTATTTATTATTTTTTGTAAGAACACTATATGTTAACTTTTTTTTGAAGATATATTGAATTAGATCAATTGTTAAATAAATAGTTATTAGAAACTATATGAAAAGTATTAAAAGTTGCTTTTCATATTATGTTAAATGCTTAAAATAATACTGATCAAAATTTATAATATTTGAATCTCGAAAACAAACATGTATCACTTGAATCCGGATAAATAAATTTTATACTCTTTTGGATGAAGAAGAAAATAATTATATTACTAGTTCTCGGACACGTGCAACGCACGTGTATTTCACGCTCAGTAATTTTTTTTAAAAGATAAAATTAGATTAAATGTGCAATGAGTTATATGAATTTGAAAGGAAATATTTTCTTTTGTCTAAGTTAAATGGGATTATTACGTCGGTTCAATGGAACTTATCTTCTCTACTGTCTCCAAAGTTCGTAAAAATCTAACACACATGACAGAAATATTTTCTTCTAACTTTCAATGTATTTCTCTTTCTTCAAAATCTCATCATTCATCAATCTAGAAGTTGAACTATTCCATGTAGTTCTCAATCAATGAAAAATAAAAAAATGGTTTCTAGATTTTATAATTTCTAGCAATCAAAGCGATAATTACAATTCAATTTCAAAGTAACAGGAAAAAATATTTTTCAAAACTTATTTCCCCTCCTAATCGAATATAAGCTATCAAAAAAGACAGAACTTGTTAATATCATATTTAGGGAGCAGTTGTATGAGCAATCCAGCAGATTGAGGAAGTTGTGATTGATGACTCCCAAAAGCATCCCCCATTTTTTCTTCTCCCTACACTTTAATGAACAACTCACAATAAAAAAAAGGATACGAGTGAAGTATATAACATAAAAGGAAACATATTTAAGTAGATACCTTTAAGAAGAAAATCCTAACACGTGTGCTCATTTCAAGGATTTAGACTTGTAACAATAAAATTTGACAGAGAAACATTGACTTTATTATTATATGTCTGTTGTGCATGAGGTGTACATTTGTACAATATTACACCCGATAATTATCTGACACGTAACTTAAATAGACATTCCAGATAATTTTATTTATTTATTTTTTGTAAGAACACTATATTTTAACTTTTATTTGAAGTTAGATTGAATTAGATCAATTGTTAATAAATAGTTATTTAGATACTATAGATGAAAAGTATTAAAAGTTGTGATTCATATTATGTTAAATGCTTAAAATAATACTGATCAAAATTTATAATAATTGAATCTCGAAAAGAAACATGTATCACTTGAATCTGGATAAGTAAATTTATACTCTTTTGGATCAAGAAGAAAATATTTATAATACTAGTTCTCGAACACGTTCATCGCACGCGTATTTCAAGCGAAATTATTTTAAAAAAAAAATTATATTAGATTTAATGTGCAATGAGTTATAAGAATTTGAAAGGGAAGATTATCTTTTGTCTGATTTAAATGGGATTATTATGTCGATTGAATGGAACTTATCTTCACTACTGTCTCCAAAGTTCGTAAAAATCTAACACATATGATAAAAATATTTTTTCTCTAACTTACAATTTATTTCTCGTTCATCAAAATCTCATCTTTCATTAATCTACAATTGGAACTAATCCAAAGGTTTAGATGTAGTTCTCAATCAATGAAAAATCAAAAATGATTTCTGAATTTATAATTTCTAGCAATCTAAGTGATAATTACAATTCAATTTCAAAGCAACAAGAAAAAATAATTTTAAAAAAATATTTCCCCTTCTAATCGGATATAAGCTATCAAAAAATACAAAACGTGTTCGTACCATATTTAGGGACAGTTGTTTAAGCAATCCAGCAGATTCAGAAAGTTGTGATTGACGACTCCCATAAGCATTCCCCATTTATTATTCTCTTGACACTTTAAAGAACAGTTCACAATAAAAAAAAAGGATACGAGTGAAGTATATAACATAGAGAGAAAACGTATTTTAAGTAGAAACCTTGAAGAAGAAAATCCTAACACTTGTACTCCGTGCAAGGATTTAGAAGTATAACAATAAAATTTGACGGAGAAACTTAGGCTTTATTATTCTCTGTGTGGTGTGCCTGAGGTGTACATGATTTGTATAATGGTACACCCGATAGTTATCAGACACGTAACTCAAATAGATAATCAAGATATCTTTATTTATTATTTTTTGTTAGAACACTATATGTTAACTTTTATTTGAAGATATATTGAATTAGATCAATTGTTAAATAAATAGTTATTAGAAACTATATATGAAAAGTATTAAAAGTTGCTTTTCATATTATGTTAAATGCTTAAAATAATACTGATCAAAATTTATAATATTTGAATTTCGAAAACAAACATGTATCACTTGAATGTGGATAAATAAATTTTATACTCTTTTGGATGAAGAAGAAAATAATTATATTACTAGTTCTCGGACACGTGCAACGCACGTGTATTTCACGCTCAGTAAGTTTTTTTAAAAGATAAAATTAGATTAAATGTGCAATGAGTTATATGAATTTGAAAGGAAATATTTTCTTTTGTCTAAGTTAAATGGGATTATTACGTCGGTTCAATGGAACTTATCTTCTCTACTGTCTCCAAAGTTCGTAAAAATCTAACACACATGAGAGAAATATTTTCTTCTAACTTTCAATGTATTTCTCTTTCTTCAAAATCTCATCATTCATCAATCTAGAAGTTGAACTATTCCATGTAGTTCTCAATCAATGAAAAATAAAAAATGGTTTCCGGATTTTATAATTTCTAGCAATCAAAGCGATAATTACAATTCAATTTCAAAGTAACAGGAAATAATATTTTTCAAAAGTTATTTCACATCCTAATCGAATATAAGCTATCAAAAAAGACAGAACTTGTTAATATCATATTTAGGGAGCAGTTGTATGAGCAATCCAGCAGATTGAGGAAGTTGTGATTGATGACTCCCATAAGCATCCCCCATTTTTTCTTCTCCTTACACTTAAATGAACAACTCACAATAAAAAAAAGGATACGAGTGAAGTATATAACATAAAAGGAAACATATTTAAGTAGATACCTTTAAGAAGAAAATCCTAACACGTGTACTCATTTCAAGGATTTAGACTTGTAACAATAAAATTTGACAGAGAAACATAGACTTTATTATTCTATGTCTGTTGTGCATGAGGTGTACATTTGTACAATATTACACACGATAATTATCTGACACGTAACTTAAATTGACATTCCAGATAGTTTTATTTATTTATTTTTTGTAAGAATACTATATTTTAACTTTTATTTGAAGTTATATTGAATTAGATCAATTGTTAATTAATAGATATTTAGATTCTATAGATGAAAAGTATTAAAAGTTGTGATTCATATTATGTTAAATGCTTAAAATAATACTGATCAAAATTTATAATAATTGAATCTCGAAAGGAAACATGTATCACTTGAATCTGGATAAGTAACTTTTATACTCTTTTTGAACAAGAAGAAAATATTTATAATACTAGTTCTCGAACACGTTCAACGCACGCGTATTTCACGCGAAATAATTTTTTTAAAAAAATTATATTAGATTAAGTGTGCAATGAGTTATAAGAATTTGAAAGGGAAGATTATCTTTTGTCTGATTTAAATGGGATTATTATGTCGATTGAATGGAACTTATCTTCACTACTGTCTCCAAAGTTCGTAAAAATCTAACACATGACAAAAATATTTTTCCTCTAAGTTTCAATTTATTTCTCGTTCATCAAAATCTCATCATTCATTAATCTACAATTGGAACTAATCCAAAGGTTTAGATGCAGTTCTCAATAAATGAAAACCAAAAATGATTTCCAGATTTATAATTTCTAGCAATCTAAGTGATAATTACAATTCAATTTCAAAGCAACAAGAAAAAACAATTTTTAAAAAATATTTCCCCTTCTAATCATATATATGCTATCAAAAAATACAGAACGTGTTCATACCATATTTAGGGACAGTTGTTTAAGCAATCCAGCAGATTCAGAAAGTTGTGATTGACGACTCCCATAAGCATCCCCCATTTTTTATTCTCTTGACACTTTAAAGAACAGTTCACAATTAAAAAAAAAAGATACGAGTGAAGTATATAACATAGAGAGGAAACGTATTTAAGTAGAAACCTTGAAGAAGAAAATACTAACATTGTACTCCGTGCAAGGATTTAGAAGTATAACAATAAAATTTGACGGAGAAACTTAGGCTTTATTATTCTCTGTGTGGTGTGCCTGAGGTGTACATGATTTGTATAATAGTACACCCGATAGTTATCAGACACGTAACTCAAATAGATAATCAGGATATCTTTATTTATTATTTTTTGTAAGAACACTATATGTTAACTTTTTTTTGAAGATATATTGAATTAGATCAATTGTAAAATAAATAGTTATTAGAAACTATATATGAAAAGTATTAAAAGTTGCTTTTCATATTATGTGAAATGCTTAAAATAATACTGATCAAAATTTATAATATTTGAATCTCGAAAACAAACATGTATCACTTGAATCTGGATAAATAAATTTTATACTCTTTTAGATAAAAAAGAAAATATTTATATTACTAGTTTTAAAACACGTGCAACGCACGTGTATTTCACGCTCAATAATTTTTTTCAAAAGATAAAATTAGATTAAATGTGCAATGAGTTATATGAATTTGAAAGGAAATATTGTCTTTTGTCTAATTTAAATGGGATTATTACGTCGGTTCAATGGAACTTATCTTCTCTACTGTCTCCAAAGTTCTTAAAAATCTAACACACATGACAGAAATATTTTCTTCTAACTTTTAATGTATTTCTCTTTCTTCAAAATCTAATCATTCATCAATCTAGAAGTTGAACTATTCCATGTAGTTCTCAATCAATGAAAAATAAAAAATGGTTTCCGGATTTTATAATTTTTAGCAATCAAAGAGATAATTACAATTCAATTTCAAAGCAACAGGAAAAAATATTTTTCAAAAGTTTTTTCCCCTCCTAATCGAATATAAGCTATCCAAAAAGACATAACTTGTTAATATCATATTTAGGGAGCAGTTGTTTGAGCAATCCAGTAGATTGAGAAAGTTGTGATTGATGACTCCCATAAGCATCCCCCATTTTTTCTTCTCCCTACACTTTAATGAACAACTCACAATAAAAAAAAGGATTCGAGTGAAGTATATAACATAAAAGAAAACATATTTAAATAGACACCTTTAAGAAGAAAATCCTAACACGTGTACTCAGTGCAAGGATTTAGACTTGTAACAATAAACTTTGACAGAGAAACTTAGACTTTATTATTCTATGTCTGTTGTGCATGAGGTGTACATTTGTACAATATTACACCCTATAATTATCTGAAACGTAACTTAAATAGACATTCCAGATAGTTTTATTTATTTATTTTTTGTAAGAACACTATATTTTAACTTTTATTTGAAGTTAGATTGAATTAGATCAATTGTTAATAAATAGTTATTTAGATACTATAGATGAAAAGTATTAAAAGTTGTGATTCACTTGAATGTGGATAAATAAATTTTATACTCTTTTGGATAAAGAAGAAAATATTTGTATTACTAGTTTTCGAACACGTGCAACGCACGTGTATTTCACGCTCAAAATTTTTTCTTCAAAAGATAAAATTAGATTAAATGTGCAATGAGTTATATGAATTTGAAAGAAAATATTGTCTTTTGTCTAATTTAAATGGGATTATTACGTCGATTCAATGGAACTTATCTTCTCTACTCTCTCCGAAGTTCGTAAGAATCTAACACACATGACAGAAATATTTTCTTCTAACTTTTAATGTATTTCTCTTTCTTAAAAATCTCATCATTCATCAATCTAGAAGTTGAACTATTCCATGTAGTTCTCAATCAATGAAAAATAAAAAATGGTTATCGGATTTTATAATTTTAGCAATCAAAGCGATAATTACAATTCAATTTCAAAGCAACAGGAAAAAATATTTTTCAAAAGTTATTTCCCCTTCTAATCGAATATAAGCTATCAAAAAAGACAGAACTTGTTAATATCATATTTAGGGAGCAGTTGTTTGAGCAATCCAGTAGATTGAGGAAGTTGTGATTGATGACTCCCATAAGCATCCCCCATTTTTCTTCTCCCTACACTTTAATGAACAACTCACAATAAAAAAAAGGATACGAGTGAAGTATATAACATAAAAGGAAACATATTTAAGTAGACACCTTTAAGAAGAAAATTCTAACACGTGTACTCTGTGCAAGGATTTAGACTTGTAACAATAAAATTTGACAGAGAAACTTAGACTTTATTATTCTATGTCTGTTGTGCATGAGGTGTACATTTGTACAATATTACACCTGATAATTATCTGACACGTAACTCAAATAGACATTCCAGATAGTTTTATTTATTTATTTTTTGTAAGAACACTATATTTTAACTTTTATTTGAAGTTAGATTTAATTAGATCAATTGTTAAATAAATAGTTATTTAGATACTATAGATGAAAAGTGTTAAAAGTTGTGATTCATATTATGTTAAATGCTTAAAATAATACTGATCAAAATTTATATAATTGAATCTCGAAAAGAAACATGTATCACTTGAATCTGGATAAGAAAATTTTATACTCTTTTGGATCAAGAAGAAAATATTTATAATACTAATTCTCGAACACGTTCAATGCACGAGTATTTCACGCTAAATAATTTTTTTTTAGAAAATTATATTAGATTAAATGTAAAATGAGTTATATGAATTTGAAAGGGAAGATTATCTTTTGTCTGATTTAAATGAGATTATTATGTCGATTGAATGGAACTTATCTTATTTATCTTCTCTACTGTCTCCAAAGTTCGTAAAAATCTAACACATATGACAGAAATATGTTTCCTCTAACTTTCAATTTATTTCTCGTTCATCAAAATCTCATCATTCATTAATCTACAATTAGAACTATTCCAAAGGTTTAGATGTAGTTCTCAATCAATGAAAAACCAAAAATGATTTCCGGATTTATAATTTCTAGCAATCTAAGTGATAATTACAATTCAATTTCAAAGCAACAAGAAAAAATAATTTAAAAAAAATATTTCCCCTTCTAATCGAATATAAGCTATCAAAAAATACATAACGTGTTCATACCATATTTAGGGACAGTTGTTTAAACAATCCAGCAGATTCAGAAAGTTGTGATTGACGACTCCCACAAGCATCCCCCATTTTTTATTCTCTTGACACTTTAAAGAACAGTTCACAATAAAAAAAAAAAAGGATACAAGTGAAGTATATAACATAGAGAGGAAACGTATTTAAGTAGAAACCTTGAAGAAGAAAATCCTAACACTTGTACTCCGTGCAAGGATTTAGAAATATAACAATAAAATTTGACGGAGAAACTTAGGCTTTATTATTCTCTGTGTAGTGTGCCAGAGGTGTACATTTGTATGATAGTACACCCGATAGTTATCAGACACGTAACTCAAATAGACAATCAAGATATTTTTATTTATTATTTTTTGTAAGAACACTATATTTTAACTTTTATTTGAAGATATATTGAAGAAAATATTTATAATACTAGTTCTCGAACACGTTTAACGCACGAGTATTTCACGCTAAATAATTGTTTTTAGAAAATTATATTAGATTAAATGTGCAATGAGTTATATGAATTTGAAAGGGAAGATTATCTTTTGTCTGATTTAAATGAGATTATTATGTCGATTGAATGGAACTTATCTTCTTTATCTTCTCTACTGTCTCCAAAGTTCGTAAAAATCTATCACATATGACAAAAATATTTTCCTCTATCTTTCAATTTATTTCTCTTTCTTCAAAATCTCGTCATTCATCAATCTATAATTGGAACTATTCCAAATGTTTAGGTGTAGTTCTCAATCTATGAAAAAACAAAAATGATTTCCGGATTTATATATTTAGCAATCTAATTGATAATTACAATTCAATTTTAAAGCAACACGAAATAATATTTTTAAGAAATTATTTCCCTTTCTAATTGAATATAAGCTATCAAAAAACACAGAACGTGTTCATACAATATTTAGGGAGCAGTTATTTGACCAATCCAGCAGATTCAGAAAGTTGTGATTGACGACTCCCATAAGTATCCCCCATTTGTTCTTCTCGCTACACTTTAAAGAACAATTCACAATAAAAAAAAAAGGGTACGGGTGAAGTATATAACATAGAGAGGAGACATATTAAAGTAGAAACCTTGAAGAAGAAAATCCTAACACTTGTACTCCGTGCAAGGATTTAAACGTGTAACAATAAAATTTGACGAAGTAACTTAGGCTTTATTATTCTATGTGTAGTGTGCCAGAGGTGTACATTTGTATAATAGTACACCCGATAGTTATCAGACACGTAACTCAAATAGATAATCAAGATATTTTTATTTATTATTTTTTGTAAGAACACTATATGTTAACTTTTTTTTGAAGATATATTGAATTAGATCAATTGTTAAATAAATAGTTATTAGAAACTATATATGAAAAGTATTAAAAGTTGCTTTTCATATTATGTTAAATGCTTAAAATAATACTGATAAAAAATTATAATATTTGAATCTCGAAAAGAAACATGTATCACTTGAATCTGGATCAATAAATTTTATACTCTTTTGGATGAAGAAGAAAATATTTATATTACTAGTTCTCGGACTCGTGCAACGCACATGTATTTCACTCTCAGTAATATTTTTCAAAAGATAAAATTAGATTAAATGTGCAATGAGTTATATGAATTTGAAAGGAAAGATTGTCTTTTGTCTAATTTAAATGGGATTATTATGTCGGTTCAATGGAACTTATCTTCTCTACTGTCTCCAAAGTTCGTAAAAATCTAACACACATGACAAAAATATTTTCTTCTAACTTTCAATGTATTTCTCTTTCTTCAAAATCTCATCATTCATCAATCTAGAAGTTGAACTATTCCATGTAGTTCTCAATCAATGAAAAATCAAAGATGGTTTCCGTATTTTATAATTTCTAGCAATCAAAGCGATAATTACAATTCAATTTCAAAGTAACAGGAAAAAATATTTTTCAAAAGTTATTTCCCTTCCTAATCGAATATAAGCTATCAAAAAAGACAGAACTTGTCAATATCATATTTAGGGAGCAGTTGTGTGAGCAATCCAGCAGATTAAGGAAGTTGTGATTGATGACTCCCATAAGCATTCCCCATTTGTTTTTCTCCCTACACTTTAATGAACAACTCACAATAAAAAAAAGGATACGAGTGAAGTATATAACATAAAAGGAAACATATTTAAGTAGACACCTTTATGAAGAAAATCCTAACACGTGTACTCAGTTCAAGGATTTAGACTTGTAACAATAAAATTTGACAGAGAAACATAGACTTTATTATTCTATGTCTGTTGTGCATGAGGTGTACATCTGTACAATATTACACCTGATAATTATCTGACACGTAACTCAAATAGACATTCCAGATAGTTTTATTTATTTATTTTTTGTAAGAACACTATATTTTAACTATTATTTGAAGTTAGATTGAATTAGAACAATTGTTAAATAAATAGTTATTTAGATACTATAGATGAAAAGTGTTAAAAGTTGTGATTCATATTATGTTAAATGCTTAATATAATACTGATCAAAATTTATAATAATTGAATCTCGAAAAGAAACATGTATCACTTGAATCTGGATAAGAAAATTTTATACTCTTTTTGATCAGGAAGAAAATATTTAAAGAAAATTATATTAGATTAAATGTAAAATGAGTTATATGAATTTGAAAGGAAAGATTATCTTTTGTCTGATTTAAATGGGATTATTATGTCGATTGAAAGGAACTTATCTTCTTTATCTTCTCTACTGTCTCCAAAGACATATGACAAAAATATTTTTCCTCTAACTTTCAATTTATTTCTCGTTCATCAAAATCTCATCATTCATTAATCTACAATTGGAACTATTCCAAAGGTTTAGATGTAATTCTCAATCAATGAAAAACCAAAAATGATTTCCGGATTTATAATTTCTAGCAATCTAAGTGATAATTACAATTCAATTTCACAGGAACAAGAAAAACTAATTTTAAAAAAATATTTCCCCTTTTAATCGAATATAAGCTATCAAAAAATACAGAACGTGTTCATACCATATTTAGGGACAGTTGTTTAAGCAATCCAGCAGATTCAGAATGTTGTGATTGACGACTCCCATAAGCATCCCCCATTTTTTATTCTCTTGACACTTTAAAGAACAGTTCACAATAAAAAAAAAGAAGGATACGAGTGAAGTATATAACATAGAGAGGAAACATATTTAAGTAGAAACATTGAAGAAGAAAATCCTAACACTTGTACTCCGTGCAAGGATTTAGACGTGTAAAAATAAAATTTGACGGAGAAACTTAGGCTTTATTATTCTATGTGTGGTGTGCCTGAGGTATACATTTGTATAATAGTACATCCGATAGTTATCTGACAGGTAAGTCAAAGAGATAATCCAATTTTTTTTTTGTAAGAACACTATATTTTAACTTTTATTTGAAGTTATACTGAAGAAGATCAATTGTTAAATAAATAGTTACTTAGAAACTATAGATGAAAAGTATTAAATGTTGCGATTTGTATTGTGTTAAACGCTTAAAATAATACTGATCAAAATTTATAATATTTGATCTCGAAAAGAAATATGTATCACTTGAATCTGGATCAATAAATTTTATACGCTTTTGGATGAAGAAGAAAATATTTATATTACTAGTTCTCGAACACGTGCAACACACGTGTATTTCACGCTCAGTAATTTTTTGCAAAAGATAAAATTAGATTAAATGTGCAATGAGTTATATGAATTTAAAAGGAAAGATTGTCTTTTTCTAATTTAAATGGAATTATTATGCCGGTTCAATGGAACTTATCTTCTCTACTGTCTCCAAAGTTCGTAAAAATCTAACAAATATGACAAAAATATTTTCTTCTAACTTTCAATGTATTTCTCTTACTTCAAAATCTCATTATTCATCAATCAACAATTAAAACTATTCCAAATGTTTAGTTGTAGTTCTCAATCAATTAAAAACCAAAAATGATTTCCGAATTTTTATAATTCTAGCAATCAAAGCGATAATTACAATTCAATTTCAAAACAACATGAAAAATTATTTTTAAAAAATTATTTTGTCTCCAACTCAAATATAAGCTATCAAAAAAACACAGAACGTGTTCATACCATTTTTAGGGAGTAGTTCTTTGAGCAATCCAACAGATTGAGAAAGTTGTGATTGACGACTTCCATAAGCATCCCCAATTTCTTCTTCGCTCTACACTTTAAAGAACAATTCACAATAAAAAAAAAGGATACGAGTGAAGTATATAACATAGAGAGGAAACATATTTAAGTAGAAACCTTGAAGAAGAAAATCCTAACACTTGTACTCTGTGCAAGGATTTAGACGTGTAACAATAAAATTTGACGGAGAAACTTAGGCTTTATTATTCTATGTGCGGTGTGCCTGAGGTGTACATTTGTATAATAGTACACCCGATAGTTTTCTGACACGTAACTCAAATAGATAATCAAATTTTTTTATTTATTATATTTTGTAAGAACACTATATTTTAACTTTTATTTGAAGATATATTGAATTAGATCTATTATTAAATAAATAGTTATTAGAAACTATATATGAAAAGTATTAAAAGTTGCTTTTCGTATTATGTTAAATGCTTAAAATAATACTGATCAAAATTTATAATATTTGTATCTAAAAAAAAACATGTATCACTTGAATCTTGATAAATAAATTTTATACTCTTTTGGATGAAGAAGAAAATATTTATATTACTAGTTTTCGAACACGTGCAACACACGTGTATTTCACGTTCAGTAATTTTTTTCAAAAGATAAAATTAGATTAAATGTGTAATGAATTAAATGAATTTGAAAGGAAAGATTGTCTTTTGTCTAATTTAAATGGGATTAATTACGTCGGTTCAATGAAACTTATCTTCTCTACTGCCTCCAAAGTTCGTAAAAATCTAACACACATGACAAAAATATTTTCTTCTAACTTTCAATGTATTTCTCTTTCTTCAAAATCTCATCATTCATCAATCTACAAGTTGAACTATTCCAAATGTTTAGATGTAGTTCTCAATCAATGAAAATCAAAAATGGTTTCCGGATTTTATAATTTCTAGTAATCAAAGTGATAATTACAATTCGATTTCAAAACAACATGAAAAATTATTTTTAAAAACTTATTTCGCCTCCAACTCGAATATAAGCTATCAAGAAACACAGAACGTGTTCATACCATATTTAGGGAGTAGTTGTTTGAGCAATCCAATAGATTGAGAAAGTTGTGATTCACGACTTCCATAAGCATCCCCCATTTTTTCTTCTCTCTACAGTTTAAAGAACAGTTCACAATAAAAAAAAGGATACGAGTGAAGTATATAACATAGAGAGGAAACGTATTTAAATAGAAACCTTGAAGAAGAAAATCCTAACAATTGTACTCAGTGCAAGGATTTAGATGTGTAACAATATAATTTGACGGAGAAACTTAGACTTTATTATTCTATGTGTGGTGTGCCTGAGGTATACATTTGTATAATAGTACACCCGATAGTTATCTGACAGGTAAGTCAAATAGATAATCCAGATGTTTTTTTCTTTTTTCTTTTTTGTAAGAAATTTATATTTTAACTTTTATTTGAAGTTATATTGAATTAGATCAATTGTTAATAAATAGTTATTTAGATACTATAGATGAAAAGTATTAAAAGTTGTGATTCATATTATGTTAAATGCTTAAAATAATACTGATCAAAATTTATAATAGTTGAATCTCGAAAAGAAACATGTATCACTTGAATCTGGATAAGTAACTTTTATACTCTTTTTGATCAAGAAGAAAATATTTATAATACTAGTTCTCGGACACGTTCAACGCACGCGTATTTCACGCGAAATATTTTTTTAAAAAAAATTATATTATATTAAATGTGCAATGAATTATAAGAATTTGAAAGGGAAGATTATCTTTTGTCTGATTTAAATGGGATTATTATGTCGATTGAATGGAACTTATCTTCACTACTGTCTCCAAAGTTCGTAAAAATCTAACACATATGACAAAAATATTTTTCCTCTAACTTTCAGTTTATTTCTCGTTCATCAAAATCTCATCATTCATTAATCTACAATTGGAACTAATCCAAAGGTTTAGATGTAGTTCTCAATCAATGAAAAATCAAAATGATTTCCGGATAATTTCTAGCAATCTAAGTGATAATTACAATTTAATTTCAAAGCAACAAGAAAAAATAATTTTAAAAATATATTTCCCCTTCTAATCGAATATAAGCTATCAAAAAATACAGAACGTGTTCATACCATATTTAGGGACAGTTGTTTAAGCAATCCAGCAGATTCAGAAAGTTGTGATTGACGACTCCCATAAGCATCCCCCATTTTTTATTCTCTTGACACTTTAAAGAACAGTTCACAATAAAAAAAAAAGGATACGAGTGAAGTATATAACATAGAGAGCAGACGTATTTAAGTAGAAACCTTGAAGAAGAAAATCCTAACACTTGTACTCCGTGCAAGGATTTAGACGTGTAACAATAAAATTTGACGGAGAAACTTAGGCTTTATTATTCTATGTGTGGTGTGCCTGAGGTGTACATTTGTATAATAGTACACCCGATAGTTTTCTGACACGTAACTCAAATAGATAATCAAATTTTTTTATTTATTATATTTTGTAAGAACACTATATTTTAACTTTTATTTGAAGATATATTGAATTAGATCTATTATTAAATAAATAGTTATTAGAAACTATATATGAAAAGTATTAAAAGTTGCTTTTCGTATTATGTTAAATGCTTAAAATAATACTGATCAAAATTTATAATATTTGTATCTAAAAAAAAAACATGTATCACTTGAATCTTGATAAATAAATTTTATACTCTTTTGGATGAAGAAGAAAATATTTATATTACTAGCTTTCGAACACGTGCAACACACGTGTATTTCACGTTCAGTAATTTTTTTCAAAAGATAAAATTAGATTAAATGTGTAATGAATTAAATGAATTTGAAAGGAAAGATTGTCTTTTGTCTAATTTAAATGGGATTATTACGTCGGTTCAATGAAACTTATCTTCTCTACTGCCTCCAAAGTTCGTAAAAATCTGACACACATGACAAAAATATTTTCTTCTAACTTTCAATGTATTTCTCTTTCTTCAAAATCTCATCATTCATCAATCTACAAGTTGAACTATTCCAAATGTTTAGATGTAGTTCTCAATCAATGAAAATCAAAAATGGTTTCCGGATTTTATAATTTCTAGCAATCAAAGCGATAATTACAATTCGATTTCAAAACAACATAAAAAATTATCTTTAAAAACTTATTTCGCCTCCAACTCGAATATAAGCTATCAAGAAACACAGAACGTGTTCATACCATATTTAGGGAGTAGTTGTTTGAGCAATCCAACAGATTGAGAAAGTTGTGATTCACGACTTCCATAAGCATCCCCCATTTTTTCTTCTCTCTACAGTTTAAAGAACAGTTCACAATAAAAAAAAGGATACGAGTGAAGTATATAACATAGAGAGGAAACGTATTTAAATAGAAACCTTGAAGAAGAAAATCCTAACAATTGTACTCAGTGCAAGGATTTAAATGTGTAACAATATAATTTGACGGAGAAACTTAGACTTTATTATTCTATGTGTGGTGTGCCTGAGGTATACATTTGTATAATAGTACACCCGATAGTTATCTGACAGGTAAGTCAAATAGATAATCCAGATGTTTTTTTCTTTTCTTTTTTTGTAAGAAATTTATATTTTAACTTTTATTTGAAGTTAGATTGAATAAGATCAATTGCTAAATAGATAGTTATTTATAAAATATATAAAAATAAAGTACTAAAAGTTGCGATTCTAATTAAGTAAAATGCTTAAATAAGATTCATCAAAACTTATAATATTTGAATCTCGAAAAGAAACATGTATCACTTGAATATGGATAAATAAATTTTATACTCTTTTGGACGAAAAAGAAAATATTCCTAATACTGGTTCTCGAACACGTTCAACGCACGTGTATGTCATGCTAAATAATTTTTTTAAAAATATAATATTAGAATAAATGGCAATTAGTTATATGAATTTGAAAGGGAAGATTATCTTTTGTCTAATTTAAATGGGATTATTATGTCGATTCAATGGAACTTATATTCTCTACTCTCTCCAAAGTTCGTAAAATCTAACACATATGACAAAAATATTTTCCTCTAACTTTCAATGTATTTCTCTTTCTTCAAAATCTCATCATTCATCAATCTACAATTGGAATTATTTCAAATGTTTAGATGTAGTTCTCAATCAATAAAAAAACAAAAATGATTTTCGGATTTATAAAATCTTGCAATCTAAGTGATAATTACAATCCAATTTCAAAGCAACACGAAAAATTATTTTTAAAAATTATTTTCCCTCCTAATCGAATATAAGTTATCAAAAAACACAGAACTTGTTCATACCATATTTATGGTGCAGTTGTTTGAGCAATCCAGCAGATTGAGGAAGCTATGATTGGGGACTCCCATAAGAATCCCCCATTTTTTCTTCTTTCTACACTTTAAAGAACAGTTCACAATCAAAGAACAGTTCACATAAAGAACAGTTCACATAAAAATCGTAACACTTGTACTCAGTGCAAGGATTTAGACTTGTAACAATAAAATTTGAAAGAGAAACATAGGCTTTATTATTCTATGTATGTTGTGCCTGAGGTGTACATTTGTATAATATTACACTCGATAATTATCTGACACGTACCTCAAGTAGACATTCCAAATAGTTTTATTTATTTATTTTTTGTAAGAACACTGTATTTTAACTTTTATTTAAAGTTAGATATAATTCGATCAATTGTTAAATATAATAGAAACTATAGATGAAAAGTATTAGAAGTTGTGATTCGTATTATCTTAAATTCTTATAATAATACTGATCAAAATTTATAATATTTGAATCTCGAAAAGAAACATGTATCACTTGAATCTGGATAAATAAATTTTATACTCTTTTGGATCAAGAAGAAAATATTTATAACACTAGTTCTCGAACACGTTCAACGCACGTGTATTTCACGCGATGTAATTTTTTTAAAAAAATAATATTAGATGAAATGTGCAATGAGTTATATGAATTTGAAAGGGAAGATTATCTTTTGTCTTATTTAAATGGGATTATTATGTCGATTCAATGGAACTTATCTTCTCTACTCTCTCCAAAGTTCGTATAAATCTAACACATATGACAAAAATATTTTCCTCTAACTTTCAATTTATTTCTCTTGCTTCAAAATCTCATATCTCATTAATCTTCAATTGGAACTATTCCAAATGTTTAGATGTAGTTCTCAATCAATTAAAAACCAAAAATGATTTCCGCATTTATAATTTCTAGCAATCTGAGTGATAATTACAATTCAATTTTAAAGCAACACGAAAAAATATTTTAAAAAATTATTTCCCCTTCTAATTGAATATAATCTATCAAAAAACATAGAACGTGTTCATACCATATTTAGGGAGCAGTTGTTTGAGCAATCCAGCAGATTGAGAAAGTTGTGATTGACGACTCCCAAAAGTATCTTCCATTTTTTCTTCTCTCTACACACTAAAGAACAGTTCACAATAAAGAAAAAGCTACGAGTGAAGTATATAACATAGAGAGGAAACATATTTAAGTAGAAACCTTGAAGAAGAAAATCCTAACACTTATACTCGGTGAAAGGATTTAGACGTGTAACAATAAAATTTGACGGAAAAACTTATGCTTTATTATTTTATGTCTGGTGTGCTTGAGGTGTACATTTGTATAATAGTACACCCGATAGTTATCTGACACGTAACTCAAATAGATAATCCAAATATTTTTATTTATTATTTTTTGTAGGAACACTATAGTTTAGCTTTTATTTGAAGTTATATTGAATTAAATCAATTGTTAAATAAATTATTATTAGAAACTATACATGAAAAGTATTAAAAGTTGTGTTTCGTATTATGTTAATGCTTAAAATAATACTGATCAAATTTATAATATTTGAATCTCGAAAAGAAACATTGATCACATGAATCTGGATAAATAAATTTTATACTCTATTGGATGAAGAAGAAAATATATTTAATACTAGTTCCCGAACACGTGCAATGCACGTGTATTTCATGCTAATTCTTTTTTTAAATAAATAATATTAGATTAAATATGTAATGAGTTATTGAATTTGAAAGGGAAGATTATCTTTTGTCTAATTTAAATGGGATTATTATGTCGATTCAATGAAACTTATCTTCTCTACTCTCTCCAAAGTTCGTAAAAATCTAACACATATGACAATAATATATTCCTCTAACTTTCAATGTATTTATCTTTCTTCAAAATCTCATCATTCGTCAATCTACAATTGGAACTATTCCAAATGTTTAGATGTAGTTATCAATCAATGAAATATCAAAAATGAATTTCGGATTTTACAATTTGTAGCAATCTAAGCAATAATTACAATTCAATTTCAAAGCAACACGAGTTTTTTTTTAAAAATAATTGTTTCCCCTCCTAATCGAATATAAGCTATCAAAAAACACACAACATGTTCATACCATATTTAGGGAGTAGTTGTTTGAGAAATCCAGTAGATTGAGGAAGTTGTGATTGATGACTCCCATAAGCATCCCCCATTTTTTCTTCTCTCTACACTATAATGAACAACTCACAATCAAAAAAAGGATACGAGTAAAGTATATAACATAGAGAGAAAACATATTTAAGTAGAAACCTTGAAGAAGAAAAACCTAACAGTTGTACTCAGTGCAAGGATTTAGACTTGTAACAATAAAATTTGACAGAAAAACTTAGGCTTTATTATTCTATGTCTTGTGTGCATGACGTGTACATTTGTATAATATTACACCCGATAACTATCTGACACGTAATTCAAATAGATATTCCAGATAGTTCTTTTTTTTTTGTAAGAACACTATATTTTAACTTTTATTTGAAGTTAGATTGAATTAGATCAATTGTTAAATAATAGTTATTTAGAAACTATAGATGAAAAGTATTAAAACATGTGATTCGTATTATTTTAAATGCTTAAAATAATACTGATCAAAATATATAATATTTGAATCTCGAAAAGAAACATGTATAACTTGAATCTGGATAAATAAATTTTATACTCTTTTGGATCAAGAAGAAAATATTTATAATACTAGTTTTCGAAAACGTGCAAAACACGTTTATTTCACGCTCAGTAATTTAAAAAATAATAATATTAGATTAAATGTGCAATGAGTTATATGAATTTGAAAGGAAAGATTATCTTTTGTATGATTTAAACTTTTGAGTCATTTCTTCTTTGAATTTAACATAAATAATTAGTAAAATAGTATATATAAACTCGAAATTTATCTTGAGATTTCAAGTATAAATTTTAGGCACTATATTTATAGTTCTCAAATCTCCTTAATGAAAATTCTAAATTAACTTGTGACTTACACAAGGAAAAATGGGGTTATTAAGTCGGTTCAGTGGAACTTATCTTCTCTACTATATCCAAAGTTTGTAAAAATCTAACACATATGACAAAAATATTTTCCTCTAACTTTCAATGTATTTCTCTTTCTTCAAAATCGACTCATTCACAAATTTACAATTGGATCTATTCAAATGTTTAGATGTAGTTATCAATCAATGAAAAATCAAAATGATTTCCGGGTATTATAATTTTTAGCAATCTAAGAGATAAGTACAATTTAATTTCAAATCAACATGAAAAATTATCTTAAAAAATTATTTAGCCTCCTAATCGAATATAAGCCATCAAAAAACACAGAACATGTTCATACCATATTTAGGGTGCAATTGTTTGAGAAATCTAGCAGATTGAGGATGTTGTGATTGACGACTCCCATAAGCATTCCCCATTTTTTATTCTCTCTACACTTTAAAGAACAATTCACAATCAAAAAAGAATACGAGTGAAGTATATAACATAGAGAGGAAACGTATTTAAGTAGAAACCTTGAAGAAGAAAATTCTAACACTTGTACTCTGTGTAAGGATTTAGACTTGTAACAATAAAATTTGACAGAGAAACTTAGGCTTTATTGTTCTATGTATGGTGTGCATCAGGTGTACATTTGTATAATTACACCCGATAATTATCTGATACGTAACTCAAATAGACATTTCAGATAGTTTTTTTATTTTTTATTTGTAAGAACACTATATTTTAACTTTTATTTGAAGTTAGATTGAATTAGATCAAATTTTAAATAAATAGTTATTTAGAAACTATAGATGAAAAGCATTAAAAGTTGTGATTCGTATTATTTAAAATGCTTAAAATAATACTTATCAAAATTTATAATATTTGAATCTCGAAAAAAAACATGTATCACTTGAATCTTGATAAATAAATTTTATACTCTTTTGGATCAAGAAGAAAATATTTATAATATTAGTTCTCCACCACGTGAAAGATTAAATGTCCAATGAGTTGTATGTATTTGAAAGGGAAGATTATCTTTTGTCTGATTTAAACTTCTGAGTCATTTCTTCTTTGAATTTAACATAAATAATTAGTAAAATAGTATATCTATACTCGAAATTTACCTTGAGAATTCAAGTATAAATATTAGGCACTATATTTATTGTTCTCAAATCTCTTTAATGAAAATACTAAATTAACCAGTGACTTACACAAGGAAAAATGGGATAATTATGTCGGTTCAGTGGTACTTATCTTCTCTACTGTATCCAAAGGTCGTAAAAATCTAACACATTTGACAAAAATATTTACCTCTAAATTCCAATGTATTTCTCTTTCTTCAAAATCTCATCATTCGTCAATCTACAATTGGAACTATTTCATATGTTTAGATGTAGTTCTCAATTAATGAAAAAACAAAAATGATTTCCGGATTTTATAATTTCTAACTATCTAAGCGATAATTGCAATTCAATTTCAAAGCAACATGAAATATTATTTAAAAAGTATTATTTCGCCTCCTAATCGAATATAAGCTATTAAAAACACAGAAAGTGTTCATGTCATATTTAGGGTGTAGTTGTTTGAGCAATCCAACAGATTGAGGATGTTGTGATTGATGACTCCCATAAGCATCCCCCATTTTTCCCTTTTCTCTACACTTTAAAGAATATTTCACAATAAAAAAAAAGAATACGAGTGAAGTATATAACATAGAGAGGAAACATATTTAAGTAGAAACCTTGAAGAAGAAAATCGTAACACTTGTACTCAGTGCAAGTCATACTTGTAACAATAAAATTTGACGGAGAAACTTAGTCTTTATTATTCTATGTCTGGTGTGCATGAGGTGTACATTTGTATAATAGTATTGTCACACCCGGAGCCTACACCCTGGATGTGGCCGACAATCGAAGACCATTGTTGGCCTCCAAGAGAACCCTTGGGCTGACTTTCTTAACTCAGCGGAAGACTTACTCATCTCAGACAAAGAATTTGAAAGCAATCTCATAAGGTAACTTAAATAACTGTCTTGGCCAAACTGGCACTTAAGTCTCAACACTGTAACATGTGAAGTATAATATAAAGGAGACTTCAAAACTGAACTACTATATTAGATGTGAAGCCTCTAAACTAACTAAGATGGATATTGGGACAGGCCCCACAACATTCTAAAACTAGACTAGTAAAGCAAATAAGGTGTCCTCCGAAATGCAAGAAGGCTCACCACTGACTCTGGAGCTCAATTTGGATCAACGAAGCGCCGTGTGCTGATCTTGGTTACCTGTGTCTGCATCATAAAATGATGCAGGACAACTGACATCAGTACATTGAATGTATGAGTATGCGAGTTGGAGTGTTAAACACAACTATAAAGCTTGAAATGGAGTGAGGATGAACTTACCTTGGCTCTGCCTAACTCACAAGATAACAACTCAATATATGGCAATAATAACATATGCGATATATAAATTTAACTGATAAAAACAATGTAAACTCTTAGTTCATTAAAGATGAAACAATAACAAACTCAACTTTACATATATATGAAAGTAATATAGATCCTGTGGGAATTTTTCTATTCGACAACCATCCTATGAGCCTAAGTGATGATACAACATTTTACCTCACGCTGCCGAGGACCATCCTATACCTTGCCATCGGTATAAGACCTTACTTAGCTTAGTGGATCCACTAGATAAACTTATGTGATCATCTAAAAAGTATGACCCCTCAATTCACATGATGGCTTCATGGTTTACATGAAAACTTGAGTTAATATGAACTCTCATCCCCACATCGGTTCTCAATACTACTCCCAAAACATACTTTAGCTCATACTTTTAAGAAAACTTCCTTCCTTTGGGTCGAGATAATTTATTGAACCCTATAGCTTTAAAAAGCTCCTTTTTTTTTGAAACAATGTTCCCCTTTTACGTTCAAAACTCTTTTGGAACTACTAGTTCCCCTTTAACTTAAATGTGAAACATTTATAAACCTTTAAGGAATACTTAGTTCCCATATAACTTTTGAGAAATGAAATTGACTATTACTCTTTACTTTACTTGAATTTAACTCTTAGGGAATACTTAGTTTCCTTATAGCTTTTGAGAATTTAATTCAACTTCTTACACTTTGCTCCACTTGTAACTGGAGCCTTAAATCAAAGTTAAAATGATTGTTTAAGACTCTTTTAAAGCTTTAGGAACTTACATTGACTTTCTTCTTAACTTTTAAACTTGACTCCTAACTTCCTTGACTTTCCTTGAATTGAATTATGGATTTAAAGATCATGATCTCGTGTTTATAGATGATTTCATGATGTTTATATGTACTTCAGAGTGTTGGAATCAACTAGGAATGAAAGGTACATTACTTAGGAACTAGTACGAAAAGATAGGGAAAGAACGGGGTCTCCAGGGGGTCTTGGAGCTCTGAGAGGCCCGGGGCGCCAGGGCCTGTCGTAAAGACCCTGGTCTGGAGCGCTCTGGCTGGTGCGGCGTGCCAGGGCCTGTCACACAGAGCTTGCCCTGAGGGGCTCTCGCAGGCGCGGTGCTCCAAGGGAAATTTGACGGGACCTCCGACTTTTCTTCTCCATTTTTTATCTCTAAGCCTCCTAAACTTCCATGGATCACACCCCAAATAATTAGGATCCCTAAATACCTCATTACCCAATAGATTAGACCCAAAAATAGTCCGGAAACATGAATCAAACTTACTAGAGATCAACTACAATTCAACCTACAAGAACTTCACAACTTTTCAACAAGAACTTCAAGATTTTCATTCAAATAACTCTAAATTTGTTGTATTGAATCAAATTGGGGTGTGGGTGAAAGGACCCAACACTGAATGATCTCACATACCTTTGATAGGGTTACCCCCGACGAAATCCATGCAACGATCTTGGCGTTTCTTGGACAATTCTTGATCTTCCTCTTCTTTTCTCTTTTCTCCCAAACCCTAAGCGTTCTTTGTTTTTCTAAACTGATTTGGGACTTGGTTTTTACCCCTAATATAACCTTAAAATGAATTAGGAAATACTAGGGTGAAAAGACAATTTTACCCAACAACCCAACTTCCGAAAGACATATCTCCCTCATACGACATCCGATTTTAGCAAACTCGGCGGCGTTGGAATGATCTTCCCACGGAATTTCCATCCATATAGAGAACTCATCCAAACTCCTCTGGAGCTGGAAGTTATGATCGTTTGAAAATAACCAAAACTCACTTTCAAAGCTGGAATTTTCCAGATTTCCTTAATTATTCCAAAAAAATTTGATTATTCTTGATTTTCTAAGCTTATTTTCCAGATTTCCTTACTTATTCCCAAAATAGTCATATAGAAATTATATATGAAAAGTATTAAAAGTTGTGATTTGTATTATGTTAAATGCTTAAAATAATACTGATCAGAATTTATAATGTTTGAATCTCGAAAAGAAACATGTATCACTTTAATCTGGATAAATAAATTTTATACTCTATTGGGTCAAGAAGAAAATATTTATAGTACTAATTCTCGAACAAATGCAACGCGCCTGTATTTCACGCTAAGTATATTTTTTAAAAAAAAAAATATTAGATGAAATGTGCAATGAGTTATATGAATTTGAAAGGGAAGATTATCTTTTGTCTGATTTAAACTTTGGAGTCATTTTTTCTTTGAATTTAAAATAAATAATTAGCAAAATAGTATATATATATATACACACACACAAGGGGTTCGAAATTCACCTTGAGATTCAAGTATAAGTTTTAGGCACTATATGTATATTTCTCAAATCTCCTTAATCAAAAATCTAAATTAACCAATGACTTACATAAGGAAAAATGGGATTATTATGTCGGTTCAATGGAACTTATCTTCTCTATTGTCTCCAAAGTTCGTAAAACTCTAACGTATATGACAAAAATATTTTCCTCTAAATTTCAATGCATTTATCTTTATTCAAAATCTCATCAGTCATCAATCTGCAATTGGAACTATTCCAAATGTTCAGATATAGTTCTCAATCAATGAAAAAACAAAAATGGTTTCCAGATTTTATAATTTCTAACAATCTAAGCGATTATTACAATTCGATTTCAAAGCAACAAGAAAAACTATTTAAAAAGAATTATTTCGCCTCTTAAACAAATATAAGCTTTCAAAAAACACTGAACGTGTTCATACCATATTTAGGGTGCAGTTGTTTGAGCAATCTAGCAGACTGAGGAAGTTGTGATTGACGACACCCATAAGAATCTCCCATTTTTCTTCTCTCTACACTTTAAAAAACATTTCACAATCAAAAAAAGAATACGAGTGAAGTATATAACATAGAGAGGAAACATATTTAAGTAGAAACCTTGAAGAATAAAATCCTAAGACTTGTACTCCATGCAAGGATTTAGACTTGTAACAATAAAATTTGACGGAGAAACTTAGGTTTCATTTTTCTATGTTTGGTGTGCATCAGGTGTACATTTGTATAATAGTACACCCGATAGTTATCTGACACGTAACTCAAATAGACATTCCAGATATTTTTATTTATTTATTTTTTGTATGAACACTATATTTTAACTTTTATTTTAAGTTAGATTGAATTAGATCAATTGTTAAATAAATAGTTATTTAGAAACTATATATGAAAAGTATTAAAGTCACAATTCATATTATGTTAAATGCTTAAAAAATTACTAATCAAAATTTAAAATATTTGAATCTCGAAAAGAAACATGTACCACTTGAATCTAGATAAATAAATTTCATACTCTTTTGGATCAAGAAGAAAATATTTATAGTACTATTTTTCGATCATATGTACCACACGTGTATCTAACTCTAAGTATTTTAAAAAAAGAAGAAGATAATATTAGATTAAATGTGCATTGAGTTATATGAATTTGAAAGGGAAGATTATCTTTTGTCTGATTTAAACTTCTGAGTCATTTTTTCTTTAAATTTAACATAAATAATTAGTAAAATAGTATATATGTACTCGAATTCACCTTGAGATATCAAGTATAAATTTTAGTCACTATATTTATAGTTCTCAAATCTCCATAATGAAAATTCTAAATTAACCAATGACTTACACAAGGAAAAATAGGATTATTATGTCGGTTCAATGGAACTTATCTTCTCTACTGTCTTAAAAGTTCGTAAAAATCTAACACATATGACCAAAATATTTTCGTATTTCTCTTTCTTCAAAATCTCATCATTCATCAATCTAAAATTTGAACTATTCCAAATGTTTAGATGTAGTTCTCAATTAATGAAAAAACAAAAATGATTTCCGGATTTTCTAATTTCTAATAATCTAAGCAATATTACAATTCAATTTTAAAGCAACATGAAAAATTATTTTTAAAAAATTATTCGTCTCCTAATCGAATATAAGCTATGAAAAAACACAGAACCATATTTAGGATGCAGTTGTTTGAGCAATCCAGCAGATTGAGGAAGTTGTGATTGACGACTTCCATAAGCATCTCTCATTTTTTCTTCTCTCTACACTTTAAAGAACAGTTCATAATAAAATAAAAGAGTGCGGGTGAGGTATATAACATAGAGAGGAAACATATTTAAATAGAAACCTTGAAGAAGAAAATCCTAATACTTGTACTCAGTGCAAGGATTTAGACTTGTAACAATAAAGTTTGACTGAGAAGCTTAGGCTTTATTATTCTCTGTCTGGTGTGCATGTCACGACCCAAATTTTTCAAGTCGTGATGGCACCTATATTCCCAACCAATAGGTAAGCCAACCCAACATATTTATCAAACTTAACCAACAAATGAGTAAAAAGACAAACACTTAGCAAGAATCTCCAACATTGAATTTTCTTACAAGTACGAAATGCGGAAGAAGAAAATACCACCCCAAGAATTGGTGTCTTAAGTACAAGAGCTTCTAAAATACGATGCAAGTCGGAAACTAAAATGACAAATCTAACATAAGGGATATCCTGTCTGAATACTAAATAACAGAATAAATAAAAGATAGAGGGAGGTGTGGGCCACGGAACAGCCAAGCAGCTCACCACAACTCCAAGACACTCCAAGCTCGGACTCAATTTGCTCCACGAGATGTGCCCCTACTCGGAATCGAATCTGCACCACAAAGAGTGCAACAAGTGTAGTATGAGTACGAAACCACGTGTACCCAGTATATCTCATTGACCGACAACGAAGAAGTAGTGACGGGAGTTTATATAAGAAAAATTTATTCTTCAATTATACAAGTCTATAACCAGTCAAGTTTCATCAAATAAAGGTAATCAAACATTAAGTAAAATTCCAACCATCAAATAAAACACATAATCATCGAGAATGAAGGATGTGATGAAATGCAATGCAATATGATACCATGAAATGACATGTCTCAGAATATCCAGTACTCTCTCAACCGTATATACATGATACTCCTCGGAAATACATCGAGAGTTCATGACCCATGGGGGACTCGCGAGGTCCATATACCGACACGGACGATCTCCACGTGTCTGTGCGGATGATCTCAACGCACAATCATAAATCAACAATTTCCGCACGGACGGTCTCCACGTGCCCAAATTACAATCTTAACATCTCACCATCCCCAAGCACGGACGATCTCCACGTGCCCAACTTATACTCAATCTCATGTCAATGCATGTACACAATATTATTTCAAATAAGGGGATAATGATGCACCTCAATCAATCCAGTATCAACATAATACATAATCACCTCAACAATCACAACTATACGGGTGTAATAAGGAAAAACACAATCACACAAGGATTTCAAGTCAAAAATATATCAGCTAATGCCCATATGCTTTGGCATTCTCAAATTACAATCCACATTCTATAGTAGTAACTTTCTCTTTTCTAACACCGGTACTCGTACCAATGCCCGTCACACCATTGATACGAGATCCCCATCTTTCGCCCTTACCCATTGTCTATTTCACTTTATTTTTTTATTTTTAATTGGGAAAACGTCCTTCAACAAGTCTAAAAAGTCTTAACATACCTCAAGTGCCGAATTCGTGTCACGAATCTTCAAGATAGTTCCTTCCCTTTTTGCAAAGTTTTGGAATGTTCCCAAACTACCAATTATGCAATATTCGTAAGTAAGCAATTTTTTTTGTAGACATTCAAATTATTACACCTTAATATGATCCTTAAATGATTTCCTACAACTTTTCCAATCAACCTTTTTTTCCTACCCACTAAGGATAATATTAATAGATAGACAATCCATGTACTGCATAACTATGGCCATTTAAATTTTTATATTAATAAGCCAATTTCAACCACGGAAAGATAAACAATAAATTTCTCCCACTACTCTAATCCAACACCCTCAAATACTTACGGTAACTCACTTAATTTACCTGCTAGTCATTAGGAATAAATTAAATTAACAAGTTGTAAAACCCAAAAATTTCCAGCAATACCTACTATTAATAATATCCTCCATCGTCAATATGAAGATTTATATAATCCAATGAAATCAAAAACTTAATTCTCTAATGATAACATACTAATACTAGTGACTAAATTCTGTAAATAAATAAATTAAGACCCATTTTCACTAGTTAACAAACCAGAAAATGCACTTTAAATGTGAGATCCTTCATTCTTTTTTTTTCTTTAATTTTATTCGGTCCAATTTCTAAATTTCTAAATAATTGGGCATGTCATCTGCCACTTTCATAATGAGCATCATTAGTGGGCATTCAATGCTCCCCTCCTTAGGTTGATAAAGTTTCACATAAATAAAAAGAATTCCTTTCCGTTCCTTTACAAAGGATCTGAATAGATCCAAAAATAATTTATTTTCTCATACACACACCAACAAATAATTTAAAATAACACTTTAATTCACTTTGACAATATACTCAAATGAAGAATTGAAAAGTTTGAGAATCAGTTGTTCACCTGAAGTTGACGATTTCTTTTCCCCCTACACGTTTTTTTTTTTTGCAAGAATATGTAAATGGGGTTATGCTAATCCCTCATTTATCTTAATTTAAAGTATTAAAAGTGGTTAAGTCACTAACTCAATTTAATAATTAAGTATAAAAAGTGGTTAATCCACTAACTCAAATTAATTAAATTAGTTATTCAATAAAATTTTCATCAACTAGATATTCTTAGTTTCGAATAGTTTAAAAATACCCCCTTAAATTTTCAAAAGAAGTCAAACTAGTCCTAGTTCTCAAAACGACCTAGCGGGTCGTTACATCACCTACCACTTAAACAAAAGTTCGTCCTCGAACGGGAAAGAAAAGAGCTAACCTGAACGCTAAAAAAGATGAGGATATTTACTCCTCATGTCTGACTCTGTCTCCCATGTAGCCTCCTCCACTGGACGATGCTTCCACTGAACCTTTACTGAAGCAATCTTCTTGGACCTCAACTTCCGAATTTGCCTATCCAAAATGATGATCGGCTCTTCCTCAAAAGTCAAATTCTGATCAAGTAACACTGAATCCCATTGAATCACATGATCACCACCTTGATGATACTTCTTAAGCATTGAAATATGAAATACAGGATGAACACCTGACAAACCAGGTGGCAAAGCCAACTGATACGCCACCTCACCAATACGCTCAACAATCTCGAAAGGACCAATATACCTTGGGCTCAACTTGCCCTTCTTTCCAAATCTCATCACACCCTTCATGGGTGAAACCTTAAGTAGAACCCTCTCTCCAACCATAAACTCCAAATCACGAACCTTCCTATCTGCATAACTCTTTTGCCTACTCTGAGCCATGAGAAGTCTATCTTGGATCAACTTGACCTTGTCCAAGGACTCCCTCAACAAATCTGTACCCCACGGTCTAACCTCAAATGCGTCAAACCAACCAATTGGAGATCGACATCTCCTACCATACAAAGCCTCAAATGGTGCCATCTCAATGCTCGAATGATAACTATTATTGTAAGCAAACTCCACTAATGGCAAGAACTGATCCCAGTGACCACCAAAGTCAATCACACACGCCCGCAACATGTCCTCAAGAACCTGAATAGTCCTCTCAGACTGACCATCAGTCTGAGGGTGAAAGGCTGTACTAAGATCCACCCGAGTGCCCAACTCCTTCTGCATAGACCGCCAGAAATGAGATGTAAATTGAGTGCCACGATCTGAAATAATAGAAATAGGAACCCCATGCAAACGAACTATCTCTCGAATATAGATCTTGGCTAACTTCTCTGAGTTATAGGTAGTCTGAACTGGTACAAAGTGTGCAGACTTAGTCAGTCGATCCACAATGACCCATATAGCATCAAACTTACCCAAGGTACGTGGCAATCCTACCACAAAGTCCATAGCAATACGCTCCCACTTCCACTCAGGTATAGGCATCCTCTGTGTCACACCTCCAGGCTTTTGGTGTTCATACTTCACTTGCTGACAATTCAAACATCGAGATACAAAATCTACTATGTCCCTCTTCATACGACGCCATCAATAGTGTTGTTTCAAGTCACGATACATCTTAGTAGCCCCTGGATGAATAGAGTACCTCGAACTATGGGCCTCCTCCATGATCAATCTAGTCAAATCACCTGTCCGAGGAACACAGATACGACCTTTAATCCTCAAAACTCTCTCACTATCAAGAATTGCCGCCTTGGCTTCTCCTTTTAACACCTTGTCCCTAATCTTACATAAATCACCATCATCAAACTGTTGAGCCCGAATCTGCTCAAACAAGGATGACCTAGCCTCCATATAAGCCAACACCTTACCAGATTCTGAAATATCAAGTCTCACAGAGCTATTGGCCAAGGATTGGACATCCCTAGCTAAAGGACGCTCGTCGACCTGTAACATGGCTAGACTACCCATACTTACCGCCTTTCGACTCAAGGCATCTGCTACAATATTTGCCTTGCCTGGATGATAAAGAATAGTCATGTCGTAGTCCTTGAGCAACTCCAACCATCTCCGTTGTCTCAAATTCAGATCTCTCTGATTGAATATATATTGGAGACTACGATGATCCGTGAACACCTCACAATGCACACCATAAAGATAATGCCTCCAAATCTTTAATGCAAACACAACAGCCGCCAACTCTAAATTATGAATAGGGTAGTTCTTCTCATGAACCTTCAACTGTCTCGAAGCATAAGCTATCACTTTTCCCTTCTGCATTAATACACAACCAAGACCAATCCGAGAAGCATTACAATATACAACAAAACCCTCCCCCTCCACGGGTAGGGTCAAAATTGGAGCAGTAGTCAATAAAGTCTTGAGCTTTTGGAAACTAACCTCACATTCGTCAGACCACTGAAAAATCACCTCCTTCTGTGTCAATCTAGTTAATGGAGATGCAATGGATGAGAAACCCTCAACAAATCGTCGATAATAACCTGCAAGGCCCAAGAAACTCCGAATCTCGGTAACTGAAGCAGGCCTGACCCAATCTCTAACCGCCTCAATCTTCTTAGGATCCACCATGATACCCTCCTTGGACACTACATGTCCCAAGAATGCTATCGAACTAAGCCAAAACTCACACTTTGAAAACTTTGCATAAAGCTTCTTCTCCTTTAGAATCCCAAGAACAATCCTCAAATGATGCTCATGTTCCTCCTTAGTGCGTGAATATATCAATATATCATCTATGAATACAATAACAAAGGAATCCAAATACGGTCTGAACACTCCATTCATCAAGTCCATAAAAGCTGCTGGGGCATTAGTCAATCCGAAAGACATCACCAAAAACTCGTAATGTCCATAACGTGTTCGAAAAGCTGTCTTAGGAATATCCTCTGCCCTAACCTTCAGCTGATGATAGCCAGATCTCAAGTCAATCTTGGAGAAAACTGAAGCACCCTGCAACTGATCAAATAAATCATCAATACGAGGTATCGGGTACTTATTTCTGATGGTTACCTTGTTCAACTGCCGATAGTCAATACACATACGCATAGATCCATCTTTCTTCTTCACAAATAACACTGGAGCACCCCAAGGAGATACACTTGGTCTAATAAAACCTTTGCTCAACAAATCCTGCAACTGCTCCTTCAACTCTTTCAATTCAGCCGGTGCCATACGATAAGGAGGAATGGAAATAGGCCGAGTGCCTGGCTCCACATCAATACAAAAATCAATATCACGATCTGGTGGAAGACCTGGTAAATCGGTCGGGAATACCTCTGAAAATTCACTCACCACTGGAATAGACTCAAGCAGAGGAGTCTCAACACTGGTATCTCGAATATGTGCCAAGTAAGCCAAACATCCTCTCTGTACCAACTGACGAGCCTTAAGAAATGATATCACACCCTTAGGAGGGTGACTAAGAGAACCTCTCCATTCTACTGTAGGAATTCCAGGCATAGCTAAAGTGATTGTCTTGGCATGGCAATTTAAAATTGCGTGGTAAGAAGATAACCAATCCATACCAAGAATCACATCAAAATCTACCATATCTAAGACCTTTAAATCCACATGAGTGTCATACCCCATCAAGGTAACAATACATAAACGATACACCCGATCTACAACAACAGAATCCCCGACAGGAGTAGAAACATGTACCGGCAAATCAAGGGACTCACATAATATATCCAGACTAGGAGCAAAATATGTGGACACATAAGAATAAGTAGAGCCTGGATCAAATAATACAGTAGCTGGTCGATGACAAATCGGAATAATACCTGTGATAACAGCATCTGAAGCCTCAGCCTCTGGCCTACCCGGAAAGGCATAACAATGAGAACGACCTCCCTCAGATTGTGAATCTCCACGACCACCACCTCGACCAGAAGAAGAACCACCTCTTCCTGAGTAAGAGCCACCTCTACCACTCTGTGCACCACCCCTAGCTGGAGGTTGTGCAGCCCTGAAAGTCAAAGCTTGAGAACCCTGATGTAAGCCACCACGTCTAGTCCTAGGGCAGTCTCTCACATAGTGTCCCATATCACCACACTCAAAACAGCCTCTACGAGACGCAGGCTGATGAGAGGGACCTGAATGACCAGAATGCCCTCCACGAACTATAGGTCTCGAAGATAAACTCTGTGAAGTATGCAATGAGCTCGAAGAGCTATGCCCAGCGTAACCAGCCTCAGACGCTGGTATAGCAGCATGAATGGGTCTGCTGGACTGAGGGTGATAACCTCTGCCCAAGTAACCCCGACTCCTAGGCGGAGCACCACCATAATCACCTGAATAACGAGTCCTCTTGCCCTTCTCGCTGCTCAAATCCCTCATGCCGAATCATCTCCAACTCCTTAGCAGCATCTACCACTTTTTGGAATGGAACACCAGAAGCAGCAACTTGAGAAACTCCTAGACGAATTGGAATAATCAACCCCTTAACAAACCTTCTCACTCTCTCAGCCTCTGTGGGAAGTATCATCGAAGCATGCCTAGCCAAGGCATGAAATTTACCCTCATACTCTGCAACTGACATACCACCTTGTTGCAAACCCTCAAACTCGGCCCTCTTGCGCTCCCTCTCACTGCGTGGAACAAATTTGGATAGAAATACCTGAGTAAACTGAGTCCAGGATAGTGGAGAGGATCCTGCTGGCCTACTACTAATATAATCTCTCCACCACTGTTTGGCAGAGCCAGTCATCTGAAAAGCTGTATAGTCAACTCCATGAGACTCCACCAATCCAAGATTATGCAACCTCTCATGACAACTCACTATAAATTCATATGCATCCTCAGCTAAGTCACCAGTATAAGTAGGAGGATTCATTAGTCTGAACCTCCCAAACATCTTTTGCTCATCAATAGTCATAGAAGGCCTATTCACCAAATGTGATGTCATATCTGGAAACTCCATACTATCCAAACGAGGAGCTACAGCAGCAGCTGGTTGAGTCCTGGGAGTCTGAGAATCTGGAGCAACTATCGGATCTGGAGTTTGACCTCCAACACGGGTCTGTGAGCCATCAGAAGTGACATGCAAAGCTCCTGCCTGAGCCATCCCCTCTAGGATTCCTAACATACGAGCCAAGGTATCTTGAAGCACTGGGGTGACAATAGTACTGGGTGGAGCCTGAGCTGGCCCATCTCCGTCGACATGATCTTGCACATCCCCATGGATAGCCTCTGCATCAGGAGGTACGATCCTATCACGACCCTGGGTAGCTATTGGTACTTGACCTTCCACAGGTGCTGAAATACGGCCCCTACCTCGACCTCGAGCTCGTCCCCTGCCTCTACCTCGGATAGTGTTCCCAGAAACAGGCGCAGGAATAGGATCCTGACCACCACTTGCAGATTTACGATTTCTCGCCATCTGAGAGAGAATGAGATATCAAGATTTGTATTTTTGACAAGGTCAAGTGCACGATAGTGAATGAAAGAAAAGAATATTTCCTAAATGTCCTATAGCCTCTCGAAGATAGGTATGGACGTCTTCATACCGATCCGCAAGACTCTACTAGACATTGCTCTTGTACTCGTGAGACCGATGAACCTAGGGCTCTGATACCAAATTTGTCACGACCCAAATTTTTTGGCACCTATATTCCCAACCAATAGGTAAGCCAACCCAACATATTTATCAAACTTAACCAACAAATGAGTAAAAAGACAAACACTTAGCAAGAATCTCCAACATTGAATTTTCTTACAAGTACGAAATGCGGAAGAAGAAAATACCACCCCAAGAATTGGTGTCTTAAGTACAAGAGCTTCTAAAATACGATGCAAGTCGGAAACTAAAATGACAAATCTAACATAAGGGATATCCTGTCTGAATACTAAATAACAGAATAAATAAAAGATAGAGGGAGGTGTGGGCCACGGAACAGCCAAGCAGCTCACCACAACTCCAAGACACTCCAAGCTCGGACTCAATTTGCTCCACGAGATGTGCCCCTACTCGGAATCGAATCTGCACCACAAAGAGTGCAACAAGTGTAGTATGAGTACGAAACCACGTGTACCCAGTATATCTCATTGACCGACAACGAAGAAGTAGTGACGGGAGTTTATATAAGAAAAATTTATTCTTCAATTATACAAGTCTATAACCAGTCAAGTTTCATCAAATAAAGGTAATCAAACATTAAGTAAAATTCCAACCATCAAATAAAACACATAATCATCGAGAATGAAGGATGTGATGAAATGCAATGCAATATGATACCATGAAATGACATGTCTCAGAATATCCAGTACTCTCTCAACCGTATATACATGATACTCCTCGGAAATACATCGAGAGTTCATGACCCATGGGGGACTCGCGAGGTCCATATACCGACACGGACGATCTCCACGTGTCTGTGCGGATGATCTCAACACACAATCATAAATCAACAATTTCCGCACGGACGGTCTCCACGTGCCCAAATTACAATCTTAACATCTCACCATCCCCAAGCACGGACGATCTCCACGTGCCCAACTTATACTCAATCTCATGTCAATGCATGTACACAATATTATTTCAAATAAGGGGATAATGATGCACCTCAATCAATCCAGTATCAACATAATACATAATCACCTCAACAATCACAACTATACGGGTGTAATAAGGAAAAACACAATCACACAAGGATTTCAAGTCAAAAATATATCAGCTAATGCCCATATGCTTTGGCATTCTCAAATTACAATCCACATTCTATAGTAGTAACTTTCTCTTTTCTAACGCCGGTACTCGTACCAATGCCCGTCACACCATTGATACGAGATCCCCATCTTTCGCCCTTACCCATTGTCTATTTCACTTTATTTTTTTATTTTTAATTGGGAAAACGTCCTTCAACAAGTCTAAAAAGTCTTAACATACCTCAAGTGCCGAATTCGTGTCACGAATCTTCAAGATAGTTCCTTCCCTTTTTGCAAAGTTTTGGAATGTTCCCAAACTACCAATTATGCAATATTCGTAAGTAAGCAATTTTTTTTGTAGACATTCAAATTATTACACCTTAATATGATCCTTAAATGATTTCCTACAACTTTTCCAATCAACCTTTTTTTCCTACCCACTAAGGATAATATTAATAGATAGACAATCCATGTACTGCATAACTATGGCCATTTAAATTTTTATATTAATAAGCCAATTTCAACCACGGAAAGATAAACAATATATTTCTCCCACTACTCTAATCCAACACCCTCAAATACTTACGGTAACTCACTTAATTTACCTGCTAGTCATTAGGAATAAATTAAATTAACAAGTTGTAAAACCCAAAAATTTCCAGCAATACCTACTATTAATAATATCCTCCATCGTCAATATGAAGTTTTATATAATCCAATGAAATCAAAAACTTAATTCTCTAATGATAACATACTAATACTAGTGACTAAATTCTGTAAATAAATAAATTAAGACCCATTTTCACTAGTTAACAAACCAGAAAATGCACTTTAAATGTGAGATCCTTCATTCTTTTTTTTTTCTTTAATTTTATTCGGTCCAATTTCTAAATTTCTAAATAATTGGTCATGTCATCTGCCACTTTCATAATGAGCATCATTAGTGGGCATTCAATGCTCCCCTCCTTAGGTTGATAAAGTTTCACATAAATAAAAAGAATTCCTTTCCGTTCCTTTACAAAGGATCTGAATAGATCCAAAAATAATTTATTTTCTCATACACACACCAACAAATAATTTAAAATAACACTTTAATTCACTTTGACAATATACTCAAATGAAGAATTGAAAAGTTTGAGAATCAGTTGTTCACCTGAAGTTGACGATTTCTTTTCCCCCTACACGTTTTTTTTTTTTTGCAAGAATATGTAAATGGGGTTATGCTAATCCCACATTTATCTTAATTTAAAGTATTAAAAGTGGTTAAGTCACTAACTCAATTTAATAATTAAGTATAAAAAGTGGTTAATCCACTAACTCAAATTAATTAAATTAGTTATTCAATAAAATTTTCATCAACTAGATATTCTTAGTTTCGAATAGTTTAAAAATACCCCCTTAAATTTTCAAAAGAAGTCAAACTAGTCCTAGTTCTCAAAACGACCTAGCGGGTCGTTACAGTGCATCAGGTGTACATTTTTATAATAGTACACCCGATAGTTATCTGACGCATACCTCAAATAGACATTCCAGATATTTTTATTTATTTATTTTTTGTAAGAACACTATATTTTAACTATTATTTGAAGATAGATTGAATTAGATCAATTGTTAAATAAATAATTATTTAGAAAATATATATGAAAAGTATTAAAAGTTGTGGTTCGTATTCTATTAAATGCTTAAAACAATATTGATTAAAATTATTAATATATGAATCTCGAAAAGAAACATGTATAACTTGAATCTGGATAAATAAATTTTATACTCTTTTTGATCTAGAAGAAAATATTTATAGTAATACTTATCGAAAAGGTGCACCACACGAGTATTTCACGCTAAGTATTTTTTTAACAAAAATAATATTAGATTAAATGTGCAATAAGTTATATGATTTTGAAAGAGAAGATTATATTTTGTCTGATTAAAACTTCAAGTCCTTTCTTCTTTGAATTTAACATAAACAATTAGTAAAGTAGTATATACATATATATACATATATATATATATATATATACAAGGGATTCGAAATTCACCTTGAGATTTCAAGTATAAATTTTAGGCACTATTATAATTCTCAAATCTCCTTAATGAAAATTCTAAATTAACCAATGACTTACACAAAGAAAAATGAGATTAATATGTTGGTTCAATGGAACTTATCTTCTCTACTGTCTCCAAAGTTCGTAAAAATCTTACACACATGACAGAAATATTTTCCTCTAACTTTCAATGTATTTGTCTTTCATCAAAATCTCATCATTCATCAATCGACAATTGGAACTATTCCAAATGTTTAGATGTAGTCAATGAAAAAACAAAAATGATTTTCGGGTTTTATAATTTCTAACAATCTAAGGGATAATTACAATTAAATTTCAAAGCAACAAGAAAAATTATTTAAAAAGAATTATTTCGCCTCCTATTCGAATATAAGCTTTCAAAAGACACAGAACGTGTTCATACCATATTTATGGTGCAGTTGTTTGAGCAATCCAGCAGATTGAGGAAGCTATGATTGACGACTCCCATAAGAATCCCCCATTTTTTCTTCTTTCTACTCTTTAAAGAACAGTTCACAATAAAAAAAAAAGAATACAAGTGAAGTATATAACATAGAGAGGAAACGTATTAAGTAGAAACCTTGAAGAAGAAAATCCTAACACTTGTGCTCAGTTCACGGATTAAGACTTGTAACAATAAAATTTGACGGAGAAACTTAGGCTTCATTATTCTATGTCTGGTGTGCATCAGGTGTACATTTGTTTAATAGTACACTCGATAGTTATCTGACACGTAACTTAAATAGACATTCCTGATTTTTTTTTTTTTTGTAAGAACAGTATATTTTAACTTTTATTTGAAGTTGGATTGAATTAGATCAATTGTTAAATAAATAGTTATATAGAAACTATATATGAAAAATATACAGGTTGCGATTCGTATTATGTTAAATGCTTAAAATCAAAATTTATAATATTTTAATCTCGAAAAGAAACATGTATCACTTGAATATGAATAAATAAAGTTTATAGTCTTCTGGATCAAGAAAATAATATTTATAGGATCTAGTTCTCGAACGCGTGCAACGCGCGTGTATTATTTCACACTAAGTATTTTTAAAAAAAAATTAATATTAGATTAAAAACGAAATGAGTTATATGATTTGACAGGGAAGATTATCTTTTGTCTAATTTAAACTTCTGAGTCATTTCTTCTTTGAATTTAACATAAATAATTAGTAAGATAGTGTGTGTGTGTGTGTGTGTGTATAGGGGTTCGAAATTCACCTTGAGATTTCAAGTATAAAGTTTAGGCACAATATTTATAGTTCTCAAATCTTCTTAATGAAAATTCTGAATTAACCAATGACTTACTCAAGTAAAAATGAGATTATTATGTCGGTTCAATGGAACTTATCTTCTCTATTGTCTCCAAAGTTCGTAAAAATCTAACACATATGACAAAAATATTTTTCGCTAACTTTCAATGTATTTCTCTTTCATCAAAATCTCATCATTCATCAATCTGCAATTGGAACTATCATATGTTAAGATGTAGTTCTCAATCAATGAAAAACCAGAAATGATTTATAATTTCTAACAATCTAAGCGATAATTACAATTCAATTTCAAAGCAACAAGAAAATTATTTAAAAAGAATTATTTCGCCTCCTAATCGAATATAAGCTTTCAAAAAACACAAAACGTGTTCATACGATATTTAGGGTGCAGTTGTTTGAGCAATCTAGCAGATTGAGGAAGTTGTGATTGACGACTCCCATAAGCATCCCCCATTTTTTCTTCTCTCTACACTTTAAAGAACAATTCATAATCAAAAAAGGAATACGAGTGAAGTATATAACATAGAGAGGAAACGTATTTAAGTAGAAATCTTGAAGAAGAAAATCCTAACACTTGTACTCAGTGCAAGGATTTTGACTTGTAACAATAAAATTTGACAGAGAAATTTAGGCTTTATTATTTTATGTCTGGTGAGCATCAAGTGTACATTTGTATAATAGTACTCCTGATAGTTCTCTGACACGTAACTCAAATAGACATTCCAGATATATATTTTTTTGGTAAGAACACTATATTTTAACTTTTATTTGAAGTTAGATTGAATTAGATCAATTGTTAAATAAATAGTAATTTAGAAACTATATATGAAAAATATTAAAGGTTGCGATTCGTATTATGTTAAATGCTTAAAATCAAAATTTATAATATTTGAATTTCGAAAAGAAACATGTATCACTTTAATCTGGATAAATAGATTTTATACTCTTTTGTATAAAGAAGAAGATATTTATAGTACGAGTTCTCGAACACGTGCAACGCGCGTGTATTTCACGCTAAATATTTAAAAAAAAAATAGATTAAATGTGCAATGAGTTATATGAATTTGAAAGGGAAGATTATCTTTTGTCTATTTTAAACTTCTGAGTCATTTCTTCTTTGAATTTAACATAAATAATTAGTAAAATAGTATGTGTGTGTGTGTGTTTGTATATATATATATATATATATATATATATATATATATATATATATATATATATATATATGTATATATATATATAGGGGTTCAAAATTCACCTTGAGATTTCAAGTATAAATTTTAGGCACTATATTTATAGTTCTCAAATCTACGTAATCAAAATTCTTAATTAACCATTGACTTACACAAGGAAAAATGAGATTATTATGTTGGTTCAATGGAACTTATCTTCTTTACTGTCTCCGAAGTTCGTAAAAATCTAACACATATGACAAAAATATTTTCCTCTAACTTTTTGTAACAACCCGTTAGGTCATTTTGAGTACTAGAGCTTTTATTTGATAAACTTTTCGATAGATTCTATTTGGATATTTTAGATTGTTTATAACTATAATTATGAAATTGCTGAGATAGTTTTAATAGTTTATTTAGTGGAAGCCTTGGAGGTTAAACGAAATAACAGTAAAATTAATAGTGAATCGCTTTTACCATTTTACTAATTAGTCATATAATATATAGGTTTAATATTATTTGGTTGCCACAAACCGCTCGGGAATCTCACTCTTGGTTCTTGGCACCATCGTAAGTATGAAGGAAAGACTACAGGTAATACTTGATGCAATTCCAATTTTTGGTTTATATATATATTGATAGTTAGGTGGCATTAGTCTTTGTTATTATTATTTTAAAAGGCTTTAGTAATTGGAGGTAATTAGGAGAATTATTTATTGCTAGTATGGGGGTTTTGAGTTGGGAGACAAGTTATGTATGCAATTTAGAGATGATTATTGAATTCTGTAACATAGTCAGAAGGTTGAACTTGGAAAAATTGTTTCTGTGCATTAGAGGTTTATGGATTTTGGAGGGTTAAGTGGGGTTGTATTTGGGTGGTGTATTAAATGTTTGGAATATGAGAATGGTGGACTATCGTATATTAAATGTTATTGTTTCAATACTTATCAAGATATTTCTTAGTTTTAATTTATTAATATAGCTTATTAAATATTAGGTGTATTAAATTATTTAAATACCATTAAAGTTACGTTGATTGGTGGAATTAAGATTAGGCTTGAACTTTAGCAAATTGATTATAGAATTGGGTGAATTTTAGGGTCTATAATAGACATATAGAAACATGGGTGTCTATAGACTCGTTAACTTACAAATTATGCACATATACTTGATAGATTGGAAAGGTTCGGAAGCATTGAGGAAACAAAAAGCATTGGAGAAGTAATTGTTTCACTTCAGTTCTTTGGTGGAGGTAGGTTAATGTTTATTCTATTTAATAGATAGACTCTTAATAGCGATTGATATGCAATGAATGATACTGTGAAGTTCTCTATGTACTTGATTGAGTTATTGTGTAGCTTGGATGTGTGGTTTGTGATTGGTCTAAAATCCTGAAACCGTGAAATTTACGATCTTGAACCCTCTCTATTGAAGTGATGCCTTAAATAAAGAAGGCTTGATGAAATATTGTTAATGAATTGAAAGTGGTGACAATAATTAATAAGTTAATGATATTATTGGATCGGAGTGTCACATTTCGACACAGTATTCTTGAATCGGAGTGTCACATTTCGACACGATATTATTGGATCAGAGTGTCACGTTCTGACATGATATTCTTGGATCGGAGTGTCACGTTCCGACACGGTATAATTGGATCGGAGTGTCACATTCCGACACGATAACATTAAAGGAAAAAGTTATTGAATTAACTTAATATACTCAATCTCAAAGAACCCATTTCCCAAATGAGCGTGGTGTGGAGGCATGAGTCCCCATATGTGTACCGGATATTGTGAGTGATTGTGTAGTGGCTTCCGTGGTCACTTGTTCATGTTGTTTGTTGCTTGCTACCGGTTAAGTTTCATAGTTGATTTCATGCTATTGTTCATTGTATATTAGTTTCTATTTTGGATTAACTGATGATACCTACTTAGTAAATATTACCCCGTACTGAGCCCTACTCGTGTTTTCCTTTATTTTTCTATAATGGAGTGCAGTGAGTGTACCAGCGACTTCGACTTGCCATCAGCTCTAGTCAGTCTCAAGCATATCAGGTTTCAGGTTGAGCTACTCATTCAAGCTCGTTTGGATTCTCTAGGTCAGGACATGATGTCCTTAGTTTCGGACATAAAGTATTTTATTTAATTATTTTGGTGTCTTTAATACTCTTAGACTTAGTATTTGAAAATTAGATGTCCTAAATGTGATGACTTTCAGGTTTTGGGAATGACTTTCAAGTTTTGATTATAATGGATTTGTGTTTCTTATACTAATGATATTTAAACTTCCGCATTATGGTTAGTAATTTGTAAGGTGAATGATTAACATATGTTGGGGTTGAATTCATTGGTTTGCTCACCTAGAAAGTTAAGTGTGGGTGTCACTCACGTCTCGATTTGGGTCATTACACTTTCAATGTAACTTTCGTTCATCAAAATCCCATCATTCATCAATCTACAATTGAACTATTCCAAATGTTTATATGTAGTTCTCAATCAATGAAAAACCAAAAATGATTTCCGAATTTTATAATTTCTAGCAATATAAGCGACAATTACAATTCAATTTCAAAGCAACAAGAAAAATTATTTTAAAAGAATTATTTCGCCTCCTAATCGAATATAAGCTATCAAAAAAACACAGAACGTGTTCATACCATATTTAGGGTGCATTTGTTTGAGCAATCCAGCAGATTGACGAAGTTGTGATTGACGACTCCCATAAAGATCCCCAATTTTTTCTTCTCTTTACACTTAAAAGAACAGTTCACAATAAAAAAAAAATACCAGTGAAGTATATAACATAGAAAGGAAAAGTATTTAAGTAGAAACCTTGAAAAACAAAATCCTAACACTTGTACTCAGTGCAAGGATTTAGACTTGTAACGATAAAATTTGACGGAGAAACTTAGGCTTTGTTATTCTATATCTGGTTTGCATGAGGTGTACATTTGTATAATAGTACATCCGATAGTTATCTGACGCATAACTCAAATAGACATTCCATATATTTTTTATTTTTTTTTGTAAGAACACTATATTTTAACTATTATTTGAAGATAGATTAAATTAGATCCATTGTTAAATAAATAATTATTTAGAAAATATATATGAAAAGTATTAAAAGCTGTAATTCGTATTATATTAAATGCTTAAAATAATATTGATTAAAATTTTTAATATTTGAATCTCGAAAAGAAACATGTATCACTTGAATCTGGATAAATAAATTTTATACTCTTTTGGATCAAGAAGAAAATATTTATAGTAATACTTTTCGAAAACGTGCACCGCACGAGTATTTCACGCTAAGTATTTTTTTAACAAAAATAATATTAGATTAAATGTGCAATAAGTTATATGATTTTGAAAGAGAAGATTATCTTTTGTCTGATTAAAACTTCTGAGTCTTTTGTTCTTTGAATTTAACACAAACAATTATTAAGATTTTGTGTGTATATATATATATATATAGGGGTTCAAAATTCATCTTGAGATTTCAAGTATAAATTTTAGACACTATATTTATAATTCTCAAATCTCCTTAATGAAAATTCTAAATTAACCAATGACTTACACAAGGATAAATGGGATTATTATGTCGGTTCAATGAAACTTATCTTCCCCTCTATCTCCAAAGTTCGTACATATCTAACACATATGACAAAAATATTTTCCTCTAACTTTCAATGTATTTCTCTTTCATCAAAATATTATCATTCATCAAGGAACTATTCCAAATGTTTAGATGTAGTTCTCAATCAATGAAAAATCAAAAATGATTTCCGGACTTTATAATTTCTAGCAATATATGCGATACTTACAATTAAATTTCAAAGCAACATGAAAAATTATTTAAAAAGAATTATTTCGCCTTCTAATCAAATATAAGCTATCAAAAAACACGGAACGTGTTCATAGCAGTTGTTTGAGCAATCCAGCAGATTGAGGAAGTTGTGATCGACGACTCCCATAAGTAACCCCCATTTTTTCTTCTCTCTACACTTTGAAGAACAGTTCACAATCAAAAAAAGAATATGAGTGAAGTATAGAACATAGAGAGGAAACGTATTTAAGTAGAATCCTTGAAGAAGAAAATCCTAACACTTGTACTCAGTGCAAGAATTTATACTTGTAACAATAAAATTTGACGGAGAAACTTAGACTTCATTATTCTATGTCTGGTGTGCATCAGGTGTACATTTGTATAACAGTACACCCGATAGTTATCTGACACGTAACTTAAATAGACATTCCTGATATTTTTATTTATTTATTTTTTTGTAAGAACACTATATTTTAACTTTTATGGCCTTGTGCAGTAAACCCCCTACGGGCGGTTGAATTATATCAATTGTTATATATATATATATATATATATATATATATATATATATATATATATATATATATATATATATATATATATATATATATATAAGTATTAAAAGTTGTGATTCGTATTATGTTAAATGCTTAAAATAATAATGATCAAAATTTATAATATTTGAATCTCGAAATGAAACATGTATCACTTGAATCTATATAAATAAATTTTATTCTCTTTTGGATCAAGAAGAAAATATTTATTGTACTAGTTCTCGAACACGTGCAACATACGTGTATTTCACACTAAGTATTTTTAAAAAATATATATATAGATTAGATTAAATGTGCAATGAGTTATATGAATTTGAAAGCGAAGATTATCTTTTGTCTAATTTAAACTTTTGAGTCATTTCTTCTTTGAATTTAACATAAATAATTAGTAAAATAGTATATATAAACTCAAAATTTACCTTGAGATTTCAAGTATAAATTTTAGGCACTATATTTATAGTTCTCAATTCTCCTTAATGAGAATTCTAAATTAACTTGTGACTTACACGGGAAAAAATGGAATTATTAAGTCGGTTCAGTGAAACTTATCTTCTCTACTGTATCCAAAGTTCATGAACTTCACATTAATGTTTCACAATTTTAGGAAGTTGAAACGAAACCAAAATATTGAATAGAGGACAATTTTAGGAAGATGAAAAGCTAGCAATTCCAAGACATTGAATATAGGCTGTTGTAATTGTGTGATAATTAAAATATTACTCCTATTTAATTAGAGTAGATATTTTATTTATGAAAAAATACACAATTACCCCATAGACTATGACGGAAATCTCAGAGACATGTTGGGTTTTATTTGCCCTGATTTCTTACCATAAAGAGGTTTTCCTTTTAGGAAAAGGTTTTGGATTGACTAATTCTTTTTCTGGTAGGAAATGGTTTAGGACTCTATAAATAGAGGTATGTTTCTTCTAACTTAATCAGCATTCACAATGTAGTCTTAAGGGCTTTGAGAGTTTTGGTTAGGGGGAGAATTTGTGGGTCACAAGCTTGATACGTTATCACTTGTGTGAACCTCCCATGTATTCCGAGTGAATTGGTTGAGGTTGTTTCTCTCTGTATTTTGTACTCTCATATTTATAGTGGATTGCTCATCTCCTTTGTGGACGTAGTCGATTGACCGAACCACATTAAATCTTTGTGTCTTTTGGTATATTTCTCGTTGTCTTCTTACTCGTGGTCTTTCGAGGTTTGCATTGCTAGCTTCTGTTTTGACATCTGCTTATTTTCGATGCTAACAAGTGGTATCAGAGTCAGATTCAATGATGGAGTCAGGTTCAGTGGTACGATAATCGATGATTAAACCAGGTTAGAAATAGGTGTTCATCTTGGCGGGTGTAGTCTAGCAACAACCTTTATGATAGTAATGAAGATTTTGTTGGAGAAATTATTTCAGAGAGGTTCTCTGTATTGAGACATAAATTTTGCAAAGGAGATTATGGAGAGGAGAAGCAAGTTGTTGAAGATTAAGTGAAGAAGGTGGACAAATTTATTTTGTCAGAAATTCAGGCCAAGGGGGAGATTTGTTGGATTTTATTTGCCCTGATTGCTTACCATAAATAGGTTTTCCTTTTAGGAAAAGGTTTTGGATTGACTAATCCTTTTTCATGTAGAAAAAGGTTTAGGACTCTATAAATAGAGGCATGTTCCTTCTAACTTAATCAGCATTCACAATGTAGTCTTAAGGGCTTTGAGAGTTTTGGTTAGGGGGAGAATTTGTGGGTCACAATTTTAATACGTTATCACTTGTGTGAACCTCCCATGTATTCTGAGTGAATTGGTTGAGGTTTTTTCTCTCTGTATTTTGTACTCTCATATTTATTGTGGATTGTTCATCTCCTTTGTGGATGTAGGTCGATTGACCGAACCACGTTAAATCTTTGTGTCTTTTGGTGTATTTCTCGTTTGTCTTCTTACTCGTGGTCTTTCGAGGTTTGCTTTGCTGGCTTCCGCGTTTACACCTGCTTATTTACAGTTCTAACAAGTGGTATCAGAGCCAGATTCAATGATGGAATCAGGTTCAGTGGTTCGATAATCGATGATTGAATCAGGTTAGAAAGAGGTGTTCATCTTGGCGGGTGTAGTTCTAGAAGCAACCTTTTTGACAGTAATGAAGAATTTTGTTGGAGAAATTGTTTCAGAGAGGTTCTCTGTGTTGAGACATAAATTTTGCAAAGGAAATTATGGAGAGGAGAAGCAAGTTGTTGAAGATTAAGTGAAGAAGGTGGACAAATTTATTTTGTCAGAAATTCAGGCCAAGGGGAAGATTTGTTGGGTTTTATTTGCCCTGATTTCTTACCATAAATAGGTTTTCCTTTTAGGAAAAGGTTTTGGATTGACTAATTCTTTTTCTGGTAGGAAAAGGTTTAGGACTCTATAAATAAAGGCATGTTTCTTCTAACTTAACCAGCATTCACAATTTAGTCTTAAGGGCTTTGAGAGTTTTGGTTAGGGAGAGAATTTATGGGTCACAACCTTGATACGTTATCAGTTGTGTGAACCTCCCATGTATTCCGAGTGAATTGGTTGAGGTTGTTTCTCTCTGTATTTTGTACTCTCATATTTATAGTGGATTGCTCATCTCCTTTGTAGATGTAGGTCGATTGACCGAACCACGTTAAATCTTTGTGTCTTTTGATGTATTTCTCGTTTATCTTCTTACTCGTGGTCTTTCGAGGTTTGTTTTGCTAGCTTTCGCGTTTACACCTGCTTATTTACGGTCCTAACAAGACACACCTTAACGAAAGTAAGGTCATATTACCACCCACCCACCCCACCCCCGAACTTATTTTTTTGGTAATTTTATGCACCTTTTTGGCTTATATGGCATCCAAATACCACCCACGCACCTCAATAGCGTGAAGTTACGGAATGTGCCACGTAAAACAAAAGGTGCACAAAATTACAAAAAAAAATAAGTTCATGGGGTAATAGGACCTTAGTTTAGTTAAGATGTGTCTCTGAAATTTCGATCATAGTCTATGAGGGTACTTGTGCATTTTTCCTTTATTTATTACATTACCGTGCAGTAATTCTGTACGTGACAATTTAAATATACTACTAATTAGATTAGATATTTTTATTTATTAATATCTTTATTAAGTAAAGGGGTGAAATAGTAATTTAACTTTGAAAAATGAGCCTCCCACTTATAATAATAATAATAATATATGATATATGATATGATGTGATATGATAATTACGTTTAAGTAGAGTACAACAAGAAGTAATATGTTTGAAACACGGTATTATACCAACTAGTATAATTAAATAAACTATCACGATGATAGTCACAAAAAAGGATCAGGGATTAATAATAGTGTTGTAACATAAGGAATGATTTCTACAAGATAAAAGATCACAAATATGGATAAGTAAACAATTATGTAACAAATAAAATAGATATTTACTTTATCAATATCAGAGCTGCTCTAATTAAATGTGATGAATAAAAGCAAAGTGATAGATTCAGAGTAATCCACGGAGTGTCCATGTTTTATTTACCATCACATTTTACTTTTTGATTGTTTAGATTGATCGTGGCTCACAAAATTATGTATATCTCATATATTTAATAAATATTCATTTTATACGAATTTGTAAAAAAAAAATAACAATACTAGTGTTTTTCTATATAGTGCTCACAACTTACAAATTTAATAATTTAAATTTTGACAATTTTAGATAATTTTCGTAGATTTGACCTTGTAATAGTAACTTTTACTATGATTTATGATATGAAATATTTTTTTAAAAAAAAATATTTTTTTATAACAAATATTCTGATATAATTTTATGCAGGTATTTAGGAGAAATCATGAATTTTGAGATAGAGCATACTATGAGACATGAATTCGTATTTGAATATGTTCACACACGGGATGATATCCATAATTTTATGGAAAGATTGAGATCAATGAGCTAAAGTTTTTGTCCCTTATTCTGGGAACTGAATATCGATATTGTAACGACTGAATTTTCGTTGTTGTAGAAAAACAATGGAGAAAGAATTAGGGTTAGAAAACTTTTGCTAGTAACTTGGAATTTTCTAACCTAGTCCGAATTTGAACGGAATTGGAGTCAAAAAAGTCTAGGAAAATCTGGTAACAACTGGGATTAATTATGAATTTGATTACATAAATATATAACTAAGACTTTATGGAATCCGTACGACTTTACTGAATTGATTTCGGGCAAGTAGAACTCCTGAAAATGATCTTACCGTGACGGGTGGTTTTTGAATGTCAAGGGTTGGAGGTATGTTGTGAAATGGGGGCTTGGAATCCAAATTCCAGCATTCTGTCTTCATGCACGCCGTCGTAGCACGATGGTTGCCGCTGTAGCGGGGCCGCTGCAGTGGGATGCGTCCCGTCGTAGCGGGACAAATGCAACTTAAGTCGAAAATAAAATTCTAAAAATATTTATTCTGCACTTTTCGATTTTGAGAGCTAAGGGACAACCCTAAGGGTTTTCTTGATAGTTTTTTACCATTATTGAGGGAAAAAGTAAGGTTTTCACTCCCCGAATCTGTTTTTCGATCCATAGAACTTAGTTTCTTAGGTGATTATTGTTAGGGAAGGGTTCTGGAGCTGTTTGGATGGTGGAAAAATCGTTAATCTGGGTTTGGGGATCAAGGGTCTGACCTAGGGTTGATATTATTGATTATGATCTAGGTAATTGGGTCTTGATTTTTTATCCTTGCATATAAGTTGTTATTTGTAGACCTAGAACAAGCGGAAAGAATTCCAAAAGGGAAGATTCAAGTGTCTTAGGGGATTCAAGCTTTGATTCAAGGTAGGTGATGGTTATGATTTCATATTGGTGTGATATATGTTTGCAATTACTACATTATGATGCATGTATGTATGTGAATGTTGCGTTATTGATCACACCACTCGTAAATAATGTTAATTGAATAATTGTATGTCATGAAATCATGAATTGATTGTATGATTGTGAGAATGTACATTGTGATTATAATTATGACTTGTTGAATGGATCGGGCGTTACGTTCGGACACACTAATTGGTATAGGTTGTCACGTTTAACTTAACAATAGGATCGGTTGCCAGACTTTGGCATAAATATCGGATCGGGTACCACATTTCAGTATGCTAACAGTTTGGGTTTGGGTTCCATGAGAGGGCCATTGAATTGGGTTCCATGAGAGGATGATTGACTTGACATAACTGTATATCTTAAGAATTATGTGTTGTTCATAAGTGATGACAATATTTTATATATTCGGTATATGAATGTTTATTTTATTGTAATGACTTATATATGTGTCACCTTTTAGGATAGACACGTGATCCTACCAATACACGATGATTGTGTATTGCACGTAGTTGTTCTTTGTTGAGTACAGGCATCTTCAAGCGGCTATTGATAGACCTCAGCTAGGTAACTATTGAGTGTGACTAGATTCAAGGGTGAGCTAGTTCTTTTAGGCTGTCATGGATCTTTCTTATTTAAAGGCCACTCTTTTTGAACTCAGACTATTGTTAAGGTATTTTTTAGGTTTGATATTGTACCCCTTGTTCTTAGACTTGTCGTTAGTACAGTTTTGGTACAATGACTTTCAGGTTCTAGGGGTTGTTCTTCCGCATTAAGTTGATTAATTGTTTGTTAAAACTTTGGAGTTTATGGGGACTCCAATTTTATTGCCATTTAGACCTGCTTCTGTAACTCTAAATGCCTTAGTTTTCATAAAATTTGTTAGTTTGGGCTGTAGTAATAGTTCTCCCACCGGAGGGTTAGTGTGGGTGCTAATCATGACGGTCTGGATCGTGATAAAGTTAATATCAGAGCCCTAGGTTTGTTGATATCATTGTACCAAAATAATTCTAGCATAGTCTTGTGAAACATGATTCTAGCATAGTCTTGTGAAACGGTATGATGACGTCCGTACTTTCTTCCAAAGACTATAAGACTTTATGAAAAACTCACTTTTTTCTACTCCTTCATGCTATGACTTGAATCCAATTAGTATTTGCGTGATACATATTGATATCTTTCCTCCTTCATTCTATGGTCCGAACTAGAGCAACAAAAGTGGTAAAAATAGGATGTGTATAGACTACCGACAGTTGAATAGAGTCACCATTCAAACAAGTATCCACTGCCTCAGATAAATGATCGTTTGACCAGTTACAGGGTACATCAATTTACATTCTTTATACTCTTGTATTGGGAGACCGGTAATGGTCATCTATGGAACAAAATAATTTAGAAATAAGGCTTGTTTACAAGATGTAATTCCTGAGTATCGTGAAACTTGTTATGACAAGAAGGTCATGAATAAGTTTGATGCAAGGGTCAAGATAATATACGAGGTGATTCGTAAGAAAGATCTGGATGTGTCTTGCGCTTTGACTAATAATCGCGAGAGCGTCTGGGTGTATCCTGGGATCTGTGGATTATGGTGGTGAATTAATCAAAATGAGTTGGATTGTTTATCATTGGATTGACTCAAGGTAGAATTATCCTAGTTAAGAGCATTATCCTAAAGTGCTCAAGAAAGCTGAAAATCGTTGGGAGATTTAGAAAAGAGAAAAACCTCAGAATAATTTATTGCTTAGGTATTGTTTTCGTCTGAGCAATCGGGGTAGGATTTTTCCGCCGGAGCGGGACGGGGCGAGACAGAACCTTAGCCATGTCTCCTCTACTTTCCCCAAGTCTCCTTATAGAACCCGAATCGAATTTGAACTAACTCATCCAATCTAATCATTGTTCAACAATCTAGGATAGATTATAAAACCTTGTAATAAATCAAATGTTGTAAAAAAAACAGAAAAACTAGTATCCCTATGCTTACAAAAACAAAAGGGGTGTGCAAAATTTTTTAAGAGTGAATATTGGTTAACTTCAGTTGCCTTTTTTAGACATGTAGTTTCAAGGGAAGGGGTAATGATACATCCCCAAAAGATTGAAGCAGTCAGGAATTGGGCCCAACTTAGTTTTGTGATTGAAATTAAGAGTTTTATGGGGATCGTTAGCTACCATTGTTGCTTGTGAAGGGATTAAGTTCATATTTGCAGATTTAAGTTTATAGGTGGCAACATTCAAGAACCTATACAAAAATTTCATGGATTGTTTGTATATCAAGGAGGGCCACAATACGACTGCTTCAATAGAAACAATGCTTACTTGGTTAAGTTATTAAGTATGTTAAAATTGTGGAGAACCTTGGCATATGAGGGTCGGATGTAGGGATCACAAGTACTATTATTGTTTGTGACCGGATGGCTAATGTGTTATTTAATTCAGGTTCTACGTATTCTTACGTGTCTGCGCAATTTGCCTCAGAATTTGATATGATTTGTGAAATAATTGATGCCCTCATCCATCTATGTTTCTACCCTCGTTGAAGAGTCAGTATATAGTGTTACCCTGTTGTGTTATGAATTTTAAGATTTGGGTTGATTTGGTTATGTTGGATATGACTAACTTGATATAATCTTAGGCATGACTTGGTTGTCCCCCTATTATATCAGGCTTAATTGTAATACTAAGTCAATAACTCTACAGATCGTGGGTAGGAAAAGGTTAGATTGGGAAGAGGTACAAGCCTAAATCACCTAAGGTCATATCTTACGTGTGGGGTAGAAAACTGGTGGGGCAGGATTGTTTAGTGTAATTGGCTCATATTTGGGATGTTCGAATCTCCCTCTATTGAGTCTATTATTGTTGTTTTAGAATTAAGAGAGTTTAAAGCTCAAATCCAAGGGCTTCTTAATAAAGGTTTCATCCGTCCTAGTGCTTCCCCGTGGAGTGCTCCTGTCTTGTTTGTTAATAAGAAGAAGGACAGTATGAGGACTGATTATTTTATCTTAAGCCATAAGGGAGTGGATTAATACCAGAATGACAAACTTATGGATAAAGAAAGTCTCATTGAGTATACTTGGGTGAAGGCAATTAAAGATTTTAGTAAGAAAGGGCATATAAAAATTGAGTTAATCATTTGAATTTGATGAATATACCTGAGTAAAGGTGTCATGGTGAGGAAAATGTTGATTTTGTATTGATAGTCAAGGCTGACTGAGTGTAATGGTAATATGAGATTGTGATGGATTGTGATGAGATGAAAATATATAATGAGATAGTTGGTTAATCGAAATTTGTGTAGTAATTATGACTTGCGAGTATCTAAGTTTGTGGTTTTCGAATATTTGGTGATTAACGTGGTTTTATGAAAAGTTTTAAGAGATAGTGGGACACTATTCGAATAGAAATCAAAGAGCTAAACTCATAGTGAAGAAAAATAGAGGGATGTAATACAACCTTTAGAGAGAGAGAGGCGAGAGCAATTATTTGATTGCAAAGGCTAAAGCGATAACTTCAGAGGGGTAGATAATTGGGTTCAAAGATGCACGATTTCATTCATTTTGTTGTGTCTATGATAATAATGTCACAAGTTCATCAGATTAGTTAAAAATTATTTAAAATAACTTGAGAAAGGAGTGTATAGACATTAGCTCAAGTGTGATGATAAGTGCTTTGGTTTTGTTTTTGAGTTTAGAAATGAGTACGATAGAACTTTTAGCGAAGGATGCTGTAAGATCAATGGAGATGTTGCAACCAATGATAAGCAAAGATCCACGAATTCATAAGAATCTTCAAGGAACAAGCTAATGTTGATAGATAACAAGTAGTGTCATATGATGTATTTCATTGTAAGTCTAAATTCGTGGTAAGATATTTTTTCATGGTATGAATTGGCAAGGTGAGAAATGATCAATGTATAAAGTATTGAACCTTTGAAAGGATTTAAACCTGGGTTGAGTCGTAAAGTTTATTACTATTGATTGTTAATTAACTAAGAAAGGTTTTATTTAAAAAATGTTGGATTATAACAAGGTAAATGGTCGAAGTGCTTATGATGGTTGTTAGTATTGTTAGTATGATTCACTAGCTATGCTCTTAGGTGTTTCACTTTTGTGGGTGTATCCCTAGTGGTGGATAAAGGGTACCAAACCCTGCTATGTTCTCTTGGTTGGGTGGTAAGATTGGAAAGATTTGGTTATTTCAAATGACATAATTGGTGTTGTCTTGGAGTTGTTACAGTATTTTAATGGTTCTACATTTACCACCTTTCTTATGAGAATTTATAGTAGAGCTACCATGAGTATTTATGGTTGTCCGACGATCTAATATTTTCTCTTTTGTTGAGGTCATGTATCGATTATGTGTGGTCGAATGTGGGGATAATTGAATCTGATTCTACTGTTATTAAGAGGTTATCTATAATTACTATATCTATCATTTAGATAGTGTTGTTAGAGTGTTTGTATGCTTGGACATATCCTTTAGTAAGTATATGATGTCTAAAGACCAAAATTTTGTAACTTAAGCTTATGAAAATTTATGTTGTAAGATGGAGATGTTGATAAGAACTATGATTTTTCGGGGTACTATGAGTGTGTGTTGGTTGGTTCATGTTCACCTCTAATTGTAGAGCGTATTGATTTAGAATTTTATCGGGTCCCACCGTAGCGGGACAAATGCGACGTAAGTCAGAAATAAAACCTTAAAAATGTTTATTCTGCACTTTTCAAAATTGAAAGCTAAGGAACAACCCCAAGAGTTTTCTTCATAGTGTTCCACCATTTTTTAGGCTAAAGGTAAGGTTTTCACTCCCTGAATCCATTTTTCGATCCGTAAAACTAAGTTTCTTGGGTGATTATTGTTGGGAAAGTACTTTGGAACTGTTTGGATGGTGGGAAAAATACTTAATCTGGGTATAGAGATAAAGGGTCTGACCAAGGGTTGATATTATTAATTATGATCCGGGTAATTGGGTCTTGATTGTTGATCCTTGTGTGTAAACTGTTGTTTGTAGACCTAGAACAAACAGAAAAAATCCGGAAAGGGAAGACTCAAGTTCCTTAAGGGATTCAAACTTGGATTCGAGGTAGGTGATGATTGTGATTTTATGTTGGTGGTGTGGTATATGTTTGCAATTACTATATTATGATGCATGTATGTATGTGAATATTACGTTATTGATCACACTCTTCATAAATAATGTTAACTGAATAATTGTATGCCATGAAATCATGAATTTATTGTATGATTGTGAGAATGTACATTGTGATTATGATTGTAGCTTGTTGAATGGATCGGGTCTTACGTTCGACACACTAATTTGAATCGGTTGCCATGTTCCGGCATAATAATGGGATCGTTTGCAACGTTTAGGCATAAAAATTGGACCGGGTACCACGTTCCGGTATGTTAACAGTTTGGGTTTGGGTTCATGAGAGAACCATTGAATTGGGTTCCATGAGAAGACCATTGACTTGACATAACTGTATATCTTAAGAATTGTGAAATCGTGTCTTGTTTGTATGTGATGACTAACATTGTATATGTTCAGTATATGCATGTTTATTATTGTTGTAATGACTTATAGATGTTTCACCTTTTGGGATAGTCGTGTAATCCTACCACTACACGGTGGTTGTGTAGTGACACTGAAGTTGGTTGTTCTTTGTTAAGTATAGGGCATCTTCAGGCGGCTATTGATAGACCTCATCTAGGTGACTATAGAGCGTGAGCGGATTCAAGGGTTAGCACAATCTTTCAGGCTGCCATGGATTTTTCTTGTTTAAGTCCACTCTTTTCGGACTCAGACTATTATTAAGGTGTTGTTTAGTTTCATTAGTAGAGTTTTAGTACAATGACTTTCAGGTTCTAGAGGTTGTTCTTCCGCATTAGTTTGGCTAGTTATCGGTAAAAACATTGTAGTTTAGGAGGACCCAATTTTATTGTCATTTAAACCTGCTTTTGTAACTTTATATGCTTTAGTTTTCATAAAATTTGTTAGTTTGGGTTGTAGTAATGGTTCTCTCACCGGAGGGATAGTGTGGATATCAATTACGATGATCTGTGTCATGATAAATGTAAATTTGTCTGAAGTGCATGAGCATAAATCATGAGCATAATTTTGATATTAGAGGCATAACCCGATGTTGTAATTATCGAACTCTAAGGAATACAGTAAATTATGAATGGATTCATATATCACTAAAACTATTTCTGAATATATCACTATCTAATTCTCAACACTTGACTCGGTTCCTCATCTTATCATCTTCTCCTTAGGTCTCAAGCTGACACTTTAAAGCTATGGATCTATTCTTTAAATTCTAAACTAGTCTCTATTCGCTTTACACTAATACTCAGGATATGCTAATCTCATGGATACTAAACTCTTCACGGGTAGGCACTAAGGTTCCTTCTAAGTCTTCTATCAGAGGTACATGTCGTAACTTCTTCCGGATTCTATAAAACAACTTTCTATAACTGTTACCTGCACTGACTTATAGAGTTGCTTAACGTAACTCCTAAGGAAAAAATAAATGTCTGCATCAGCCTATTCCATATTCACATCTCCTATATACTATCTAGGCACATCTGAAAATTTTTGTAAAATTAATTATAGCCTCCTCTAACTACATACGATCTCGGGTACATCTCTTAATGTCCTTGTTAACCTGATGACTTAGCCACACTTTATTGCTCTCATCTAAGGGTCAAAATACCACTCTTGTATCACAAACATTCATTGAAAATTAACACCTTAACTTTTCACCTACTTTATGTCAAACCTTCTAGATCAGATCTCAAAACTAACATCCTCGCCCTCATATTGCCTTCATTATTTTAATCACGATTCTTATCTCAATTCAAGCTTAGTGTCTATTACTAAGCACACATATTAGTACAATTACTCACATAGTATACTAACTTATTACCACTAGATAAAATTTAAAAACACTCAACCTCTAAGACCTCATGACAAGTAGTTAATCTTTATATGTAGTCTACCTGTTTACAGATTACCTTCACATTTCCTTTTACAACTTAATTACTATTTACCCATTCACTATACATCATTGCTAATTCATTCTTAACTCTTTATATATCATGATTCTCCCTAATAAAAACAACTTTAGCTTAAATCTATCACCTCAGGAATACTATGTTCTTCTATTCAAAACCTATACTTTATCTTCACTAACACAACGAAATATCGACATAAATTTATATCTGGTTAAAGTATACTCTAACTCATCCTAACTGATAATCATTACACTACTTTCTATCATGAATTCACATAAGATTACAACTCCTTAGCGTACACTTAAAGGAACGTTCCACATAAATGACTTACAAGGTACATGACTACAACTACACACTTTACTCAATAACTATCGCCATTTCTTAGGTTACTACACCTCTAAATGCATACTTCTAACTATGGGCACTTCTACTACTACTTCTTATAACATCGTAACTCATATATTTAAGCTCTAAACATACTTCTCTCTTAAAGGGTATCACTTTAAACAAGGCTTACAAAAGAGAGTTTGGGAAACATCGTCTAACTTTTAGCTCGAACGCATGATTATATGAATAAGAGTGCATTCTTTCAAACACAAATACTTAAGCTCACTCATGGGCTTCTTTCAAGTCCCACTGCAGTCTCACGACTTTCTAACGACTTTTGTTGAGAGTAACTCATCGATAAGGATCTGTGCTTTGCTTTTCAACCACCTTAAGTGTTAGGGGTAGTTGAATGGATTTGAAAAATGCACGAGTTTGAATAAATTAGTTATGATAAAATTCTATCGCACGATTTAGAGTAGAATGGAAATTTTTCTTTAATGTTTGTAGTCCCTTATCGAAGGAGTGGGGCCCTCACAACCATAAATAGGATCCTACTAGCACGAGTTTATAGACACCTTAGGACGTTTGATCTCTTTGCTCTGATACCAAGTTTTTCACTCTCTGAGCCTACACCCTGGACATAGCCGATACTTGAGAACCATTGTTGGTCCACAAGCAAACCCTTGGATCTGGCTGACTACTTAGCGGAAGACTTACTCAAGTGATAAAGGTCTTAATATAGAATTTTGAACAGTTAAACTCAAAGTAAATACTCAACTCAAATTGTCTATTAAAATACTCAATAACATATGCATAATAGTTTGCAAAAAGATCTCAAGGAAAAGTAAATACCGATAGACTCTTCAACTCTATCTACCTATGGAACCTCTAATGTTTAGGATATGTATCAGAACAGAACCCACGACGCCTCAAAACAAATAGATCAAAAGTAAATGTGAAGTCCTTTGGAATGCAATGAGGCTCACCAAAACTATATGGAGTGTAGAGTGATCTTAACGGAGCGCGTGTTGATAATCTTGAACACTTGTATCAGCACATCGAATGACATTAGCACATTTAGATGCACGAGTATGTAATATAGCCGAGGTGAAATAACTGAATGATGGAATTAGAATATATAACAATATACCCAAATTGAATGTAAGGAAATAAATGAGTTAGATCATTTAAAAGATTTGCAAAATACTTTCTTATTATTGAGCTCAACATAATAAGTGGTATATAAAAATACGTTTTAACTCTATTGAGAGATTCTCTAATCAACAATCATCACTATGAGCTACGTGATGATACAATGTCTTGTCCACGCTGTCAAAATTGTCATATATCGTTCAAGGATATTGAACCTCTCAACTAAGTGGATCCACCAAAAAATAAGGATTCATCTAAAAAGTATAATCCTATACCAATGTTGGCAACACATGGTTTATAGGGGTTGTGAGTTTCTGAACTCTCCCCATATCGGTGTTCAACAATACTCCCAATAATATATATACTCTTGTTCAAATGTATAATTCATACTCTTTCTGAGATTTGAGATAATTGTTCAAACTTTCCTCTTGAATGAGGTAACTGCTCTCAAATATCTTGAAAACTCTTTGCTCATTTAGCAAACAAGATTTCTCTTTGCTCAATTTAAAATTTCATTCTTTGGGTTAAGATCTTTACTCAAAAGGGGGCATTGCTATGTTCTCAATTTTTCTCAAAACTCTTTTAGCTTTTCTACAAATAATATTATCTTTCTTCATGTAAAATGTAACATTTGAGAATACTTAGTTCTCTTATACTCTTGCGTAAATCTTGGTTAAGCTCTTTCTCAAACTCCTCTTCACTTTCTGAAAACTCAGTTTAAACAATTAAGTTTTGTTTAAAAGATTCTCCATAAGAACTAAAGGATACTTAGAAAATAGGGTTTTTGTTGAAAAATGGACCTGAACAATCAACTCAAGAATCTCAATACAAGATATAACAACTGAATAATCGGGAAATAGAATTCAATAATTAGTACTCAAGAACTCAAAATTCAATATCAACTCAGTTCAAGAATACTCAAATCTAAGGATATAAACCTAGATAAAAAATTTTACTGATCTGTAAGTAGATGTAGGGCACGAACATGATCCAGTCCAACACAATGATAACATTAATGTTTGGAGAAGAACTTGATTAGAAGGCTTGAAACCCTAGATTTCATCTTTCTTGCGCTTTTCTAGGAGATGAAGGGTGGGGAAGAACCTTGGATTAAAAACATAAGGATTCTTAAAGAGAATATTGAACTTGGAGTCTTTCGATCTTGAAAAATTGGAAAAATCCTTTTCTTGGAGTTCTTGATCTTTGGAAGGATGAAAATTGGGGGTTTTGAGATTTTTTATACATATTATGATGTTATTAGGTTGTAAGATGGACTTAGGAAAGTTGATTTGGGTAAAAGGTCAATAATACCCTTCTAGGAACATAATAAAATCATAAAAATCAAAGAAAATGACCTTTTAATTAATCTTGTCGGCCAAATTGGTGATCTGGAGGTCTCCTAGCCAAAAATACTCAGTGGATCACCCATTGGACTTTAGGTGACCTAAATCAACAAAAGGTTATGGTTTTCAGGAAAATTCGGCGAGCTAATTCGGTGATTCGCCAACCAATTCAGGGAATCACCAATTGAGCAGGTGAGTTTGCCAAATTTTCCAACTCGAATATGTTCTAGTAAAACAACCATAACTTTTTACTCCAAACTCAAAATAAGAAAATTTTGATGGCATTGGAAAGAAGACTCATAGAACTTTAATTTGATAGATCATAGGACACCTACTTCAATATATTATGAGAAATATGAGTGTTTAAATTTGATCTTTATATAAACTCATGCAAGAACGTAGCCAATAGGAATACTTTGAACTTGACTTGGTGCTTGAGGTCCCTTATGACCCTAGATCACTTTAGATATTCTTTCATACACTTGACTAGCATTTTTCCATATATTTCCAAAAAAAATTGACAAATATTATTTGAGTAAATTTCACGATGTGTATGGCCATAGTATTTGAAAAACATATATCACATTTTTAAGAAATGTGATTTATACCCATGAGTTTTAAAAATTATCAAAACTAACTATACGTTTTTAGTACATAAAAAAATAAATAACAAGATGCATGACTTCCATAACAAGTTGGATCTTCGTTGCAACAATTAATAAATAGTGTTCATGACATTGGATCAATGTGATAGTTTGGAGTTAGTGCAACAAGTATCATTCTATACATTGTGAAGTAGATGAAGCACATGACTTTGTTACCCCGAGTCGATTGTTCATGATTTTCATCAATAACCATATCATCACTTTTATATTCACTAAATATTTCATCATTGTTTTGGTGTTCACATAAAAAATTATGTAATAGTGCAAACAACTATTATATATGGCGTTTTGATAAAATAAAAAAAAATTGTGTAGAATTTAAACTTTTAAGAGCTCCCAAATAATGAGAATTGACCGAAATACTAACTTTTTCTAGTATTTGAAAATTTGGGTTATTTGCCAAACATATTTGCCAAATAATGACAAATTATATATGCAAACACTATTTATCAAAAAAAATCCAAATTTTACTCGAGAAGATCTGTGGCCAAACGGGTCCTTAGATGAAGCCTTTTAGCTCGACCAGAGTAAGTCTGCTGACCTATGAGGCTTGAGTAAAACTAGGCTGAATACGCCCTATGATCAAAATAATTTTTTTAACATAGAAAACATAAAAATAAAGTAAAGTACTAAAAATAATAAGAGTCCAAACTTAAAGATAACTTATAATGGATAGGATAATATTATCTTTTGTGTGTTTATTGTGAGATTGTAATAAAATTATGTTTATGATCCTAGTTAAAACTAGTTATATTTTTACTTATTAACAGTTTAGTTTTCTGAAGATTATTTCTATTTTGATTTGAATAATTGCTTACAATGTAAAGATGTTGTAAATAATGTATTTCGTGGATGTCATGTGATGAGCCCCGCTATTACTACTTTAGGTCATAACCTGTAAAAGATTTAGACCTTGATAGTAGTAAAAGATGGGGAAAAGGATAAATATGTTTTTAAACTATCGTAAATGGTATGTAGATATTTCAAGTTATATTTTTGGGACATTGATGCTCTTGCTATTAAAAAACTAGAGCATATATGTACTTCGTCTAATGAAAGACTAAATAGAGACATAGGGCACAATTGTATCCGTCTATCCAATATTTAATAAATGTCAAGTCGATAGATAAGATTATGACACGTATATACATGTTAGTATAAATGGTATATATGCTCTACTTTTTGAACTATAGAAGCAACAATGTCCTAAAAATATGATAAAGAATATTCCCATACCATTTGCGATAACGCAAAAAAAGAAAAAATTACTACTTCCCTATCTTCTGTCCATCTCTTTTTACTACTCTCTCTTTCTTTGCTCTTGCCATTTCATTCCATCTCTCATTTTCTATATTTTTTGTTCAAGTTCTAATATATTATCTTTATTTATAACAAAAAAAAGTTAATCAAATTTGAAAAAAACTCATATACAATAAAATAATATTTTTCTGATAATAAAAAAGAATGGTGGTGAAATAATAAATACTTTTTCATTCTTAATAAAAGGTTTGGATTAAATCTCTTTATATGAAGTCATCTTTGTTAGAAAATCTTTATTTTTGATGTGAGATTTTTAACATGAATTCAAATTTAGTTACGCTTTAATGTGGTATCACATTTTAAAAAAAATTATTTTCCTATAAAGTTCTATCCGAAATTTTCATATAATGATAGAGATTTAAAATTGAATTGATATAATCAAATCTTTACTTGATGATAAATTTATACTAAAAAACACCAGAAACATGATGCCAAATTTGAATTAAAAACCATCAAAACTTTGTACTAAGTCCTTCAAAGCCAATAAGAAGACAACATATGCAACTACCAACACAAAAATTCCCTATATAATGGACATTATAAGCAATCGAAAATTTTAAATAATTTGATTATTTTATTTGTGATTTGAGATTTAAAGCATATTTGGCATTGTTGTTGGGAGGCTTAAAATATTTATTTTTTTAAAAAAAAACGTTTTGTTAGTTATTTCAAATTGTAGCTAAGGAATGTAAATCGAGAAACTGTAACTAAGGAGCCATATAACGACCACATGTTAGTTATTTCTAAAAATTTTGTTACAATTATTAGTTCAATCCATTTAGTCCAATTGAGCAATTTCACATATAGCAAACACAAAATTTAAATTTGTATGTTATAGCAAAGTTTGCATAATTGCGCTCCATAGCAAACATATATATGTATAATTCGCTATACATGTACAACTGAAAGCTATGCCTATTTCACTATACATATATACAAAGAAGCAATTGTGTAATTCGTTGTAATTGTATGAAGTAGCCCGACGAACATTATTATCAGAACTATCCTAGAAGATTTCTGAGCAGACATGGAGAAATTGTTTGTTGCCATGATTTTTCAGTTTCTTGTTTTGCTTTTTCATGCTCCATTAGGTCGTGCAGCTGCAAAAGATCTCGAATTCACCTATAACGGTTTCCGTTCAGCGAACTTGAGTCTTGATGGAATAGCAGAGTTCACATCAAATATGTGTTTGTATATTTGTATAAAATTTGAATTTGTGTACAATTGAATCGAATTGTATAAAACGAGAAAGAGAGAAATTATATACAATTTGAATTTGTATAAAACGAAAAAGAGAAAAAGGCAAAAGAGACTTGGACAGGAAATATACAATTGAATCGAATTGTATAAGACAAGAAAGAGAGAAATTATATACAATTTGAATTTGTATAAACGAGAAAGAGAGAAAGGCAAAAGAGACTTGGGCAGGGAATATACAATTGAATCGAATTACATAAGATGAGAAAGAGATAAATCATATACAATTTGAATTTGTATAAAACGAGAAAGAGAGAAAGGCAAAAGAGACTTGGGTAGGAAAATATTTGTATTGTATAATTATAAATGTATAGGACGGAGATATATGTATTTGCATGTGTATATACAATTTTCTCTCACTTTATACAAACGGATACACAATTTATCAATTTTATTGTATAAAGCGAGCGAGAGAGGGAGAGTGGCGAGCGAGAATACGAGGGAGAGAGGGACTGACAAACAGTTTGCTATGGAACACAAATAAATCAAATGATAGCTACTGTATTTATTTTATATTATTAATCTGTCATTCTATATAATTATCTCTATTTAATTGATATGTAGATGAAATTGACTAATGAAAAATGGGAAACTTACATAAATACACTATAATAAAAAAATATTTACCATTTATAGCAATAATATTTCTTTTTCACTTGATCACTTTTAATTTATTTATAATACAAGTTTAATTCATATTACAAAGAACAATTTTTTATTCACATATAATACAAATTTTAATGATAGATAATTCATTTATCACATATTTTAATACAATTATAATACAATGTGTCAATTTTTTACCAAACAAACATAATATATTTCAAAAAACAATTATAATTCATATATAATTCATATATATTGCATACATAATTCACTTTTAATACATAATGCAGATTTAACATAGTATTGCTATAAATGGTAATAAATAAAAAGTATTGCTAAAATCAGTAATTATATATTAAAATGTATCAATTTATGTAATTTTTCCATGAAAAATCTTATCAAAATATTTGAAGAAGACTTTTTTCCCCTTAATTTGATACGTTATACATATCTATAATAAAGAAAAATAATACTTTTATTAAGTACTATTTTTTTTAAAAAAAAGAATAAATGAAACAATTAAAATTTAGTAAAATTGAACTGGTTGAGTAATGATCCATTACTTTGATCCATTTTAACCCAAACAAACTTGAGTTGAATTAGTTCATGATCCATTTGTTATCTTGACTCATTTTCGTTAAGATTTTGCCCTGATTTTCTTAGGTTATTTGAAATTTGTTTTTCCTTAAAAGAAGAGTCAAAGTATTATCCTAAAAACTTTTTGCGAATGGAAAATATAATATTCTTCCATATTTGAGTTATTTTTTACTTGGTAGAAAAATTGAAACTCTATAAATAAAGACCCTCTTCAGAACACAATAGATTCTACAAATACAGTCGTTTAGAGAATTTTATTTATTGAGAGGGCCAATTTTCATATAATAATATTTTGATTTTTAGTATAAGTTTTTGTCATCTGATTTATCAATCATATGATATGCAATTGTCCTAAAATTTAAAAGAGAAGCAAACTAACTTTTTTTATTTTTTTTTAAAAATAATTGACTTTTAAAAACCATCTACAATTCTAATTTAAAAAAAATCATTTCTTTTTAATTGAAAATTGTATTCATATAAATTTAAAAAAAGTTATTTTATGAGGTGAGAATTTAATCCTAATTCCTTAAATGCAAAGTAGGAAAATTCAAATAAAAGATTATTCTTTATTTTGGTATGTGTACAACTGTATATTAGAAAAGGTTATGCTTTTGGGGATTGGAATATGCCACCATTTCAAACACACAGAATAATTTATTATTAATTCCAGATCAGCCAAAGGAGGTTTCCTCGATTACCGAGCCGAGGGGTATAAAAGTAAATATAACTATAATCTTTCCGTGAAGAAGTAATGCACTGTTGAGTTGGCATGCCGCCAACGTTTTCCAAACATTAAAAAAAAGGGAAACAAGCTGTTTTTGACTCGGATTCAAAGCTGGACGTTATTCCAACAACCACTCAAAACGTGCCACGTAGACGATATAAAAACATATTTTAAATAAGTTTTAGTTTGATTTAATACAAGATTTAAGAAAAATAAAATAAATATTTTAAAATTAAATTATTACTAAATATAAAATCCATATCTAAGAGGAATAAGTTTCAGTTCCAAAGTTGGTTATAACCGGCCACGCGACGGATTATTTCATCAGTCTCTCTTCTTTTGTTTCTGTTCTTTCTGATATTTCATTCAGGTAAATTTACATTTTTTAACTGTTTTATTGATTATGCATGAGTGTTTTTTTGTATTTGATTTTCTTATTTTTATACTGATTGAGTTGTTAAATTTGATTATTTTTTTTTTGTGTGGAATTGATCTATCTGTTACGATATTTACGTGTGGTTATGTTAAGTTAAATTTGAACTTATATACATATTGAATTCGTGATTCAGATTGGGAATCAGGAGTTGTAGGGTGAGATTCTTATAGGTTTAAGGGTTTCTGTTATGTACTGAAATCAGATTAGCTAATCAATTGGTAAACTTTGAGGTGAATTCGGACATAGAAGGTTTAAGTTTTTTGAAATAAAATTTATATATTTGGAAATTAGGTAAAAAATCACAATAATTAACAACTTAAATATCTACAAGACATATAAAGAAATTTGTTGGTTGAATATCGAAATTTCAATTGTACCAAAAAAGGAGTATCATTGAAATTCTTTTGGTTGATGATATTGATGTGATCAGCATAGGTAGGTTTAATTCACTATTAAGATAGTTTTGACAACGGGTGTTGGAATTTATATCCAGTTGAAGGATTCAGCTTCCTTTATTAAAGGTTATAAGAGATGATTAATGTGATTTTTACAATTCATACAGATTTTACACTATTTACTTTTTAAAGGAATGAAATTTGCATTTAACTAAGTCGGAATCATTGAGTTCTGCTATTTTGTCCAGAGGCCTGCGACTGATTGTCTCTACTTCCCTTTGATTCCCTTCCCATCTTGTTTCATCTTTGTTTGTTTAACATCCTGTGAGCATTTTTTTAATGTTAGGTTACTGGTCAATGTTGTTCTCGCTCGCTAGATACACTGACAGTTCTCTTCTAAACCTTCCAGGGGTATTTGGTTTAATAAACACCGCATGGTTTGCATGTTCTTCATGAATTCGAGAAGCACTGCTGCAGCCACTCTTTCCTGTAAAGCGGGAAACGAGAACAGCTCACTTTTCTGGATTTTGGTCAGCCTCTTCCACCAGTTTTTCGGAACACTTGTTGCATTTGAGAATTTCCTTCTTTTCAAGGCTATCGTGAGGCGACCTTCAAGGGTAGTTCTCCCGTAGCCGTGCAGAAGTTGGGGTTGATCTACTGTATTCCCTCCCTCCCTGTGTAACTCATTTGGCAAAATGGTTTCTGCTACGCAACCAACTGGGAAGCCTTTCAACAACCACGTGCTGCTCCCATTGCAACACCCCAAAGTCGTATCACTTGATGATGTTGATATGGATTTCTCAGACATATTTGGTCCTGCTCCAGCTCAAGTTTTGAGCTCTGAGAATGTTGCCATGTCAGAAACAAATGGATTTATATATGAAGAACCAGCTGTAATTTATAGCCGTTCTCATTCCTTTGTTGGTCCGACAAACTATATCAGTCAATCGTTGAAGATTAGCAAACTCACACTCCGTGAGACTGAACACTTGTTAGAGCTTGTGGAGGGTGATAGTGGAGAGACCAATGATCATCTTGAAGAAGCTACTTCTGATTCTGCTGTTACTGATAAAAGTGATGTTCATGCTGATGCTAATACCCCAAGGTCTGTGGGACTTAACGATTTCGAAGTCTTAAAGGTTGTTGGACAAGGTGCATTTGGAAAAGTATATCAGGTGAGGAAGATTGGGACTTCTGAAATTCTTGCGATGAAGGTTATGCGGAAAGATAAGATTTTGGAGAAAGATCACGCTGAGTATATGAATACAGAGAGGGATGTATTGACAAAAATAGATCATCCATTTGTTGTGCAGCTCAGATACTCTTTCCAGGTGATGCTTTGCTACAGTTTTATATAAATTGATCTCTTTACAACAGCTGTTCGGACTTGCATACATTTTATGCAACTCCAGCCCACTACGAGGAGGAATTTAAAACCTCAAACTTGGTTCTCAGCTGTGAACTACACCCTCTGTTTCCTTAATATGTATCTGATTAGTTTACATTATATGACACTTTTAAGTGTTATTGATTTCTTTTTATCTATTTCCTCTTAATGCAGACCAAATACAGACTATACCTTGTGCTTGACTTTGTTAACGGAGGACACCTTTTCTTTCAACTCCATAGGCAAGGCCTATTCAGGTAGCAATGCATGATGAAATACCCCTTCAAAATGATCTAGGACTACTGTGGTTCAAGTAACGAACTAACTTAATTCATTTCAGGGAGGATTTGGCACGCATCTACACTGCTGAGATTGTTTCTGCTGTTTCTCACCTCCATTCTAATGGCATAATGCACAGGGATCTCAAACCAGAAAATATTCTTTTGGATGCTGATGGGCATGTAAGATATCCCTTTTCCACAACCCTTCTTTTTGATGCTTTCTTGTTACTTTCTTTTGATTTTCATGGAAAGACCATGGACTAGTTTTTAGTTCTATTAGTGGATAACTGAAAAAACTTTGTTGTTCGGTTTCACAAGGATTTGGAATCATTTGAGGACGTCCTCCATTGACCTTTTGAATTTGTATTATGGTTGCTGCAGGTAGTGCTGACTGATTTTGGCCTTGCTAAGCAATTTGATGAGAAGACGAGATCCAACTCTTTGTGTGGAACTGTTGAATATATGGCACCTGAAATTGTTCTTGGAAAAGGTCATGATAAGGCTGCAGACTGGTGGAGTGTGGGAGTTCTATTGTATGAGATGCTGACAGGAAAGGTTTGTTATTTTGTTTAATAAGTTGCCCTGAACTTTGAATTCCTTCAGTCGGTTGCAGCAGTAGTAAAAAAATATAATGCTTTAGTTATCAGTAGGTTAAAAGTTCGGGAAATCATTGGCTCTCTTTACACTTGGTCTACACATATCATGTGACTTTGTTGTCTATGCTATTGTACACAAATGCAATCGTCTGCGACAACTTCTTCTTTTAGGACTTCATTAAGAATTTATATTTCTCACTTAACATGACATCCTTCATATGTTTACTTTACATAAGCTGTATTTCATTAACCTAATCTTTTCCTCCTATGGATTTTTTCAGCCTCCATTTGTTGGGAACCGACAGAAAGTTCAACAAAAGATCATAAAGGACAAGATTAAGCTGCCAGCATTTTTGTCTAGTGATGCACATTCACTGTTGAAAGGGGTAAGCTACATTTCTTTCTATCATATGATAGTGGTTACCGACTAACTGATATATCTTAATATAGCAGGCACTTCATGTCTTGATGGTCCATTTAAATGCTTCAGATCACACATCACTTGTTTATGTTATTATATGCTACTTTTATGCCATAAATGGAGTAATTAATTCTACTAAGACGTAGGATCATATTTCATCTTACCAGTAAATACCAAACCTTGTCTGAGCTGTGTTATGACTCACTTCTGTATATGCTACTTGGGGATACAAAGCTAAGATAATTTGTATTAGATAGTGTTATGTATCAATTAATGTGTAAATACCATCTACCATGCTAAATTTCATTTCTCATATAGTCACCGATATTAAGAACTTGGAAATTGGAAAGTAGAGGATTCTTATCAATCTTATGTGTTTGTATTTCTTCAGCTGCTACATAAGGATGCAAGCAAGCGCCTTGGCTGTGGATCAATAGGTAGTGATGAGATAAAAAGTCACAAATGGTTCAAGTCTATCTATTGGAAGAAGTTAGATGCTCGAGAAATTCAACCAAGTTTCTGTCCCCAAGTTTCAGGGAAGCTGTGTATTGCCAATTTCGAACAACAATGGACCAGCATGCCTTTGCTAGATTCTCCTGCTGCTAGTCCAAAATCTGGTGATAACCCCTTCAAGGGTTTCAGTTATGTGCGGCCAGCAGAATAATTAACCATCACGTGTGCTCTCTCACTCTTAACCCTACCATGGTTTCCGAGGCATAGGAGCTTTTTCTAATTTACTGCTATTTACTTCTTGAGTCACTTATAGGGAATGTTCTATGATGTATATATATATATAACTATGTTGGAAATACTTGCTTGTACAAGAACCCTACCAAGGGCTTACAACTCTATGTTTGTCATCTACCTTTTCACAACATGAGGAAGTATTTCAGTAAGAAGTGTCTATATTGTGACTTCTACAAATGAGTTATATCAGAAAACATTATCTCATATAGTTTGGTCTAGTCCATTGAACATGCTTTGTTGAAAAATTTCTCTAAAACCTTAATTGCGAAAAGCTCCTTTGTTAGGTGTTAACCCAAGATAATGTTAACCCTAACAACACAGAAGGCCTATGAAATTGTTTGCAAATTTTTACTTTGTTATATCCCATTACTTGGCTTAATATACATAGAAACACGTAAGAATATTGTTATAGCAGCAGTAAATGTCAAAATTAACGTGACAAAACCAGAGTTTTGCTACTGCAGCGAAGCAACAGTATTATGATCCTGGGGACCTTGTAGAGTCTGCGAGATTCATCAACTTCTGTTGGAGCTCTTGCTTTTTGACGCCTACTAGTTTGTCCACTTGACGTCCATCTCTAAAGAAAATGAATGTTGGAGTAGCTTTTATGTCCCACGAAGTACTTAACTCCTGCATTAGGTTCACAATGTGTATGAGTTTGGAGAATAGTTGTAATTAAACAAAGAGAAATGAGGAAAGTTACAGGTAACTCATCGACGTCTACGGTTAGAAATATGATTGAAGTGTATTTATCAGCAAGTTCATGATATCCTGGTGCTGCTGCTCTACATGGGTTACACCATGACGCACTGAAATTTACCACCGCCTGTTGGAAGACAAAGTAAGGACGAGAGAAAGATATTGACAATAAATGATGCTAAGAAACTTACGATCTTGCCAGTGTCATTGGCTTCAGACATCTTTTCTTCCCACTTGTCCATTGATGTGACAAGGCAAATGTTTCCACCAGCAAGATCAAAAGTGGGAGGGACATCATTGTTTTCTTGACTACATACCTGCAAGAAAAAAAAGCAGGGGAGGCAGAGAGGATGAAAACAGCAAAGATGTACATGTTGTTTACAATAGAATAGACAACATGTAAATTAGATAGAGTTATTTTGATAGATTACCTTAGTCCAGCACTGCCCCATGAGGGGGTGGGCAAGTGAACCCCAGTGGAAGAACTACAACAGTGCCCTACAAGTACAAAATCAAAAATCATGCTCATTCGTACATACTATTAATAATTAATATATGTCCAATAAATTCATAATCGGTTATAACCTTCTTTGTAATCAATCAATCAATCAAAATTATTATTATTTTTATGATACAAAATCACCTCGTTTTCAGGGATGTTTCTAATTAAAAAATAGGGCAAAGTTCATTCACAAATTTGCTTCATTTTCATTTCATATTCAAAGATAGAAATAAACAGAAGAAGATAGAAATTTGAAACCACATGATGATATCAAATAATAATTCAATATTTTTTGACAAAGAAATGGAATCAGACTCACCTTGCTAATTTAACAGAATGCGGCGAAAATGGTGATGACAAAGAGAAAAGGGAAAAGATGAAAAAATTGCGGTGTTATCCAAATGAATAATGAATAACGGCTTTCCTGACTTGGTGCTTTTATATAACTAACTCAAACATTACTCCCATATCGTATCATATTAGTTCATCATCTTTTCAAAAATAATTATCCCTTCTCCACATTATTAAGAAAATGTTACATTAAAAATTTCCTATATTATACTTGGTATTAATTCTTTTTTAAAGAGTTCATATTTTCTTAATTGTAAAATTCCCCACTAGTTTTCTAAGGGTAAGTTAGTAAATTGTCTTTTTATTTATGATATTATAAAAAGGAGAACAATCAACTAATATGTGGCGGAGAGAGTATTTCCTATTTTAACTATTTTTACATTTTTTTTATTATCATATCATATCATATATTATTATAAGTGGGAAGCTCTAACCTTAAAAGTTAAATTGCTATTTTGCCCCTCCACTAAATTAAAATAAATTACTTTATTTTTTAAATACATAATGATAGAATATGAAAGTCCAACAACTACACTTTAATTTTTTAATTATGACATTATAATTATAATTAATTAGGTTGAATTAAATTAGAGTAGAAAACAATAATGTATGAAACTCTTCGAATTTTGTGATTCTTTGAATTTTAAAATTAACATAAATTTATCTATAATGAAACAATAATGTATGAAACTCTTCAAATTTTGTGATTCTTTGAATTTTAAAACTAAAATAAATTTATCTATCATGATTCAATGTGTACCATTAAAATCTTTTGGTAGGTGAAAAGACAATCAAATATCACTATAAATACCAGTTAATTGCTTCCTAGGTCATCACATTCTTTTTTTTTTTATCATCAACTATTTTCTTTTCTTCTTCTTAGATTTATGATATGAGTACAAGTCGTTAAGAAGCTAACTAAGGAGAAGAACAAATAGCTTCATTCTGAAATTAACTGTTAAACTTAACAGTATAAGATATGACTTATATATTTCTTTAGATCTTTCTTATGTTAGATTATGATTTTATATTTTTATTTTTTATTTTGGAGTTACGGTATGGTTGTCCAAAATGGATTGGTATGCAATCCATATTTTCATGTAATTATGTATTATTTTGCATTGTTATGAAAAGAAAAATTCTTTATTTTCGTATTATTATACTTTTAAGTGTTATTTAATTACAAAATTTCTATTAATACATGATGAGTTTGATAATACTTGAATAGTTTATGCAAAATATGTTTTTGTTTAAATAGAAGTAATTTAAATAAATACATAATAGTGATGTTAGGAAAAATAATAATGATTTATATATATATATATATGATATTCACATGCAAAGCACGTGTCGAGAACTAATATTCTTTATAATTGTTAACTTTTTGATAAACAAAGAAAGAGATAAGTTTAGATACTATTTTAAAAAAAAATAGATAGTTCAAGTGTTTTTGACCCTTATTTGAAATGGAAATTTTTTATTATTTGTCAAAAAGTTTATTAGGCGTCAACTATTTTTTTCCGCAAAGTGGATATGTTGTTCTATTAACACACTAATCTTAATATTTTCTCGAATCTTTTCTTGATTAAAAAAGAGAGAAAATCTTCATAATAAATCTATATAAATGTAGTCTTGGTAATTGTGCTGCATAGTTATAGTTTTGTTTGCTGTAGATGCTATTATTTTGTATATTTTGCTTGTCCGTTTGTATTTATTGCTTGCGAATATACAAACATGGTAAGTATAATTTATGCATTTAGAAAATTTTCAAAACTCTGTTTCAAAACTACAAATAGAGTAATTTATTATGAATTTTTCATAAATCGTATACAAATAGTTAAGGTGCTAAGCATATACAAATTTTGGATTTATACAATTAGGATACCGAATAGCAATACAAAATTTTAACCACAAATTAAAAATAATCAAAACTATAACTATATTACAAATATATACTCTAGATGTTTGCTATTTCGTATAATTTTTCCCAAAAAGAAAAAGAAAAAAGATCCATATGTACAAAAAAGCAAAAAACAAGCAAATGATTTGAAAAGACACTTCTAATTGAACATTTGCTTTGGTGAATTGGCTTCACTATTGTATATATATATAATATGTTGTTTGTGAATTGTGAGTCAGCTTCAAAATGGAATTATGATATGTCACCAACCAAAATACAATTTATGTGTCACAATGGACTAAAAAGGAAAAAGAGCATTTTGTTAAAGGGGGCTAAATTGAGGGATATATTTGTCCTAATAGTACAACCAAAGTTAAATAATGTAAACAAAAATAGAGAAACAAATGTTCTCATTTATGTTGAGCTGATAAGTTTCTATTGAGGATATTACATCAAGATAAAAAATAAAATAAAAATAACAGTAGTTGTATGTCCAAGAACATGCAATAGTTGGCAATGGAGATAAATTGCATTCTTAAAATGATCAAGAATTGAAAGCTGAATGACTAAAAACTGCATTTCTCATTCAGGTGTTTGTGCATTAGAGTCCTTGGATCTGCTGTCCTCCGAGGAAGGTCTCGTTTCGCCTTCTGGTTGTCGAATTTCTTCAATCATTCTAACCACTTCTCCCATAGCTGGTCTCATATCAGGCACCTTTGCTACACAAGCTAGTCCAATCTGAAGCATCTGCACCATCTCTTCTTCAATATTCTGGTACTTCAACAGCTCTACGTCGAAAACTTCAGCTGTCCATTCCTCTCTAACAACGGATCGGACCCACCTAGGCAAATCAACTACCTCATCCTGCCCTGGTAATGGGAGAGGGGATTTGCCTGTCAGCATCTCAAGGAGTAGTACTCCGAAGCTATAAACATCGGACTTTTGTGTCCCTTTACGCGTTTCAATAACTTCTGGTGCGCGGTAACCAGCACATCTATATTTGTATGATATGTAGTTCATCATAGGTGTTAAGCCAAAATCAGAGATGCATCCATCTAGGTCTCTTGTGAGGAGTACATTGGAGGACTTGATGTTTCCATGAGTAAATTTCACACCACCTTCAGTATGGATGTGGGCGATTCCTTTTGCTGCTCCCTGAGATATCTTCAATCTTGAATCCCAATCTAGTGGAGTTTTTCCAGTACCTCGATTATCTGTCAGTCATTATCAAGATTGCGTTAAAGTAAAGCATATGAATCATTACTGATGATCAAAGCAATCAATGTGCAAGAAAAAAGTTTAGATGTTGTGTTGCTCGGACTCTTCAAGAATGTAGACAAGTGCATTTTGGATCCTCCAAGTAGTGAGTGCATTCTTGGAGGATCCGATACGGGTGCAGCAACATTCTGGAGAGTCCGAGCAACATAGGTTAGATAGAGGTTAGCAATTATACCGTGCAAGGCTGCTGACAAGCTACCAGCAGGCATGTATTCGTTAACAAGAAGTTTCTCATCCTTGGAGTAATAATATGCACGGAGTGGAACGATATTAGGGTGCCTCCCAGCCCTTCCAACAATCTCCATATGCTGTTCAAACTCCTTTTTAGCAACTCCTACTTCTCTCAGCCGTTTCACCACCACAATCGTTGCCTCGTCCAAAACAGCTTTGTAAGCTGTACCATAACTCCCTTTACCAAGAACCTCAGCAGAAGCCCTAAGAAGATCCTCCAGATTGAAGCTGTAAGAGCAACCTTCGAAAAACACCAACTTGTTTTTCTCAGCATCTGGCACACCACTTCCGAAGTCCTCGGGCTTTTCACTTCTTCCCCCATTAGCCACCTTCTCTTTAATTATGCTAGTGCTATGACTTACTTTCTTTTTCAAGCAGCAGAAGGAGATTACCAAAACTAAAAGAAACATTACTAAAGAAACTACTACCGCAATGGCAACGATGATTCCGGTACTTAGTTTCTTCTTAGAGTGGACATCCTTCTGTTTTTCAGGGATTGCAGAGTTATCAGCTGCTGGAGAAGGTGACGGGCTCGAGGAACAGCTATTTAGAGGTGTCCCACATAAATGAGAGTTTCCTGCAAATGATGTAAGTGGAAACTTCTGGAGGGGGTATGGAACAGAGCCATTTAGCATATTGTAACTCAAATTCAGGTTAGTTAACCTGAGGGTGTCAAGGCTGGGGATTTCTCCTGTCAATGAATTGAACTGAAGGTTCAACACAGATAACCGCGTCAAGTTCTTGATTGTGTGGGGAATTTCTCCAGTAAATGAGTTAAAGGAGAGATCTAGTACACCAAGACGAGGAGATAAAGAAACAGGAATATCACCAGAGAAGTTATTATGTTGAAGGTAGACAGATTGGAGAGACGGGATCGATAAGAGATCAGAAGGAACACTTCCATTCAGATAATTTTCTCTTAGACTAAGTACTTTAAGAGCATCTAGCTTGCCTATACTATTAGCTGGGATAGGACCAAACAGTCCTACAGCAGGGAGATGGATTGCAATGACTCTCGTTCCATCTTCGTTACAAGCTATACCAGCCCAAGATTTGCAAATAGGGAGAGCCAAATTCCAGTTGAGTTTTCGGATATGAGGGACAGATTCTGCAAAGTCGAGTAGCGCCTGTCTATCGGAATCAAGATCAGCTATAACATGAAGAAATACTGATAGCAGCGAAATAAGAAAAACAATAGCTGCCAGTAAAGGCTGGAGCTTCATTATGTTTTCACTGATCTGGCTGACAAAAATTGCAAAAGCAAGATCCTAGTTACAGCAGTCCTTCACTTGTTCACTCTCTCCTTGACCACTTTTGAAGAGCATTAGACAAATTCAGCCGTTTCCGCTATAAGAACTGCAAGAACCATTAACAAATACAATGAAAAAGCTTTAACACAATGCAATCCACAAAAAGTATCAGCTAAAGAAGTAACGAAAAAGGAAGAACTCGCCAGACCAGAAAAATTGATTTGGTTATTGCGGAAAAAACGAACAAAGCCTAGATTTTGCCTTACTAACTTTTAGTTCTAAAATATATGGCAGCTTACCTATATGATATGCATGAAAGGGATCTGAGAGTTGTATTGTTCAATGAAAGGGAAACTTCATTTGATTTACTACCTTCTTCATATTGAAAATGGATCAATCCAGTAGGCAAGAATTATGACAGATACTGATTGAACTACTGAAGACAGATTTTCAAAGTGAATTGGAAGAGGATTTATTGCATACTTTGCCTAAAGTCCTTTTGGGAATAAAGTCATTTTTTTCCCCTATAGTAGGCCACTAAAAAGCAAGGTGCCACTTACTTTTTAAATCTTTTATAAGATGTTCACTATAAAGCAAGAGCATAAACCTTGAAACTATATACTAGTAAAATTTTCTTTCCCTAAACACGGATTTATACGAACTTCTTCAATTGGACAAGGTAGTAGAGAGAAAAACAGTGAAGCATAAATTCCCATCTCCCCACCTTACTGACAAAACAAAGATAGAATGGGTGGTAGGGTCTTTTTCAGTTGCTAAAAAACTCATGAAAGTAACAACAACAACACACCTATAATCTCACAAAATGGGGTCTGAGGAGGGCAGAATGTACACAAACCTTATTCCTACCTTGAAGGTAGAGAGGTTTATAGACCCTCAAATCAAGAAAAAAACAGTTCAAAGCAGTCCAAAAAGTATATAACGGAAGTGAAGACATCATGCCAAAATACTACAGACAACATGAAAATCATTATAAATAATCATTACAACAAACTAAACTTTGGTTAATTCACATTCTTAAGGAAGTTTCAGAAGTCTTCACCAAGTATTTTATGTGTATAATTGGAGGTGAAGATGCATTAGCATCGATAAATGGTCTCCTAAACAGATGCCCACTAATATAAAGCTATCAGAATCACAATATTTAGGCATGTTAAAGATAATATATTACTAGTGTAAGATAATATAGATTTGATATTGTATATATAAAACAAATGTAGCATCACACAAAAAGTTGAAGCTTCATTATTTAAGCAAATCTGAAAGGACTGACATATCATCCATGACCTTTTCAATGTAGAAAAGTAAAAGAATACTGCTAGGTACAGTTATCCAGCTAGCAGAACAAGTACAGCAACAAAGTTTGTGCATTATTCATTGGTAATTATGTTTGTTGGACAGTTTCTTATCGAAAAATAATTAACAATTTTGAATAACTAAAGAAAGTATACTACACTAAGGAAGTGTAATGCTAAAGATTGTCAAAAGGGGGGGGAAAAAAAAAGTGATCCCCACAATTTAAAGTGATCCCCAGAAAGCAAAAAAAAAAAAAGAAAATTCAAAATAAAGTAAAAGCAAAAGTTGAATGGTTGCTCCTTTATTCAAAGAATTAAAGAGATGGAATTCTATGCTATAAAAGTGTTCTACCAACATCTCAAAGTACCCTCTTTTTGTGCCATTATCAATGGGGCTTTGTTAAGCAACACCAATAATTGCATTAAAAAAAACCAAATTTTGGGATGTCAAAAACAACAACATAATCAATATAGTGCCAAGTTGGGCCTAAGGAGGCTACAATGTAGTAGAGAGGTTGTTTCTGATAAACTCTTTAATTAATAAAAGTAAACACACAAAATTTATGATTAACAACAACAAAAAACCCAGCTTTATCCTGCTGGGGTTTGAGGAGGACTAGTGTGTACGCACACCTTTAACCCATCTTCTGAGACATACAGATAGACTGACTATTTCGGAGAGACCCTCAAAACAATAAAAATGATTGGTAATGACATATAAAAAACAGAGAATTGTTACTTTCAAATCCACATAATTCAAATGATAATCAAAACAGCATTTTTGAATGGGTAAAGACACCATACGATTATCAAATAAAACAAAACAAAAAAACTCACACTGAATTGTAGGAGTTGTAAAAAGCCAAGAATGGAAGGAGAATTTAGTTATATCTAAAAAAGAGGGGGGAGAGTATCAATCTATATATCTATTAAAAAAAAAGAGAAAAGAATCAGGATTTGATGGTAAGTTACTAAATATATAGCTAAAAATAAAGAGATAGAGAATTTAAGTGTTGAATTAAATTTTTGGAATTTGAAAATAAGGAGAGGCCCCAACGGTATTATTCTAAACAAGAAAAAAAAAAAGTAAAGAAATTAAAGCTCTCATAATTGGTATTTAGCATGCCGTTAAAAAAAGAATTTGGCGATTATGTCGGCAGCCAACATTACATTTAAGTATTACAGACAGTAAGCTGTTGAAAGAGAAAGTACCTTACTACAAACGAATTAACAACATTACCCAAACTAAATTGTACACATATAAGTAGTTAACACGATGTTTCGCTCTATAATACTCACTTTTTTTTAATTTATAATATTATGCTTATCTTTTTTTTTATATAAATAAATATAAAATAATTATGATTTGATAAATTTATATTAATTTTTGAAAAATAATTTATTTTTAAAGTAAAGTAAAGGAAGGTAAATGTAGTGTTATAAATCACAGGAGAAGTGAATGTTAGAGATCGAAATATGAAAGGAGGTCTATGAAATTATCTCCAAATATTACTTTTTCTATCCACTTTTAATTGTCATGGTTTCTCTTTTTAGAGTCAAATTATAAAAAATTTGATAAAAAGTTTATGATGTAATTTTTAATCATATTGATATGCAAAATATTATAATTTATAATACTTTTCTTATAGTTTTTAAATATCTATTTATTTTTTTTATAAAATGTTGAATTAATTTAATTTTATCTCTGCAATGTCTATATATATCCGTTGATGTATTCATAAGTATAAATGAATTATTTGTTGAGATAATCTAAAATTTAGTAAGAGAATAAATGCATAATTTGTATGTAACAAAAGGCAAAGTGTACTATATACCATGTAACGGATATCTTCCTAGCGAACGAAACGTTAATTAATGAAGGGCATGGTCAATATAATAACGACGTATTTCCGTTTTGTTTTCTTCACCTACACTTGCGTCACCGTTAGCTGTTTTTAAATCCCAACACCTATAATTTTTGTTGTTTATACCTCTCACAATTAATACGACTCTTCCGTCTCTATTCGTATGACATTATTTCATATGATATAAAAATTTAAAATAAAAAATAATTATAACTATTTAGGAGGATAAATTATTTTGTCAGAAACTAAAAAATTAATTTTATAATTATAGATTAAAATGAAAATAATGTCACATGAATTAAAATAGAATTAAAATAGAGAGAATAGTAATTTTTCCATAGCTGCTATCTTGATTCTTTAATAGTACTTTCTATATTCCTGAGTAGTTCTATTTTTAAAATATGACTCACACCTTAAATATATTAATTAAAATATTAATCAAAAGATAATTTTTCAATATTAATATTTTGATTAGTGTTCATGTGTCGAAAAATACTTCCTCTATAATACTATGTTTCTAAAAAATGTAAAATAATTGAAAAAGTCATAAAAAGAGGAATAAATTTTTCAAATTAAAAATTAATTAATATATTTTTTGGGTTTGGTAATTTTATTCATTTTGAGCCATAGAAGAATGTTCAAAATCCATTTGTATTGGAGTGGAGGGTGCAGTAACTTGATCTTGCAATCAACTCGATTAAGATTCCGAATCAAAAAAGTAAATTGAATTTGTAATTTTATTCGATTAGTATTAACCTTTTCCACGGCATATTATTAGGGGCGAAGCTATGATGGTGTCAAACTGTCTAGCCTCAAGTTGTTCTGCTTAACACTCTTCTTAAAAAAATTATACTATACATATTGATCAAATCTTACTTTATATTAATTATATATATAGTATTTTGAACACCCTCAAAATTACTGAAAACACATAGCGCATTGGTAAAGGTATGCACACAACTTATACAATGCCCAGATTTGATTCCTTGTGTCCACATTTTGTTTACTTGTAGCCTGCTTGAAAGATATTTCCTCAATTTCTTTTTATATATCACTTTTCTACTTTGTGCTTAAATTAAGAAATAATATAACTTTATTTTTTTACCCTTATTTCAGTTTTTTGGTATTTAAGTTTTCAATCAATGAATATGAATTAATTTATTTTTGATTAATTAATTTAATCAATGAAAATGAATAATTTACTTAGTTTTTCTAAGTTGGTCAAATATATATTTTCAAGACTAGTAACTCACCAAGGTAAAAAAACAATATGATAATTTATGTATTAATTTTATGAAATAACAAATATTATAAACTAACTATTTATAACAAAGAATAGACATATAAATATGGACGGGTGAATTATTAAAAAAGTACAAATCTCATGTGAAGTGAATAATAGTTTGATGGTAATTGGGTACAAGTATATGGAGGGCTTGTAAGATCAAATTAAATCCCTATAAAAGTTAGTACTTTTTTTTTCAATTACTATTCAATGTTTGACACTCTTTATAAAAAAGTTTATTAAGTCATTACTGTTACAAATCCATTTAGTATGAATATTTCTTTTCTTCAACCTAATTTAATGCATGTATCAATTTAAAGCAAGAATTAAAGATTACTAACATAATTTGGTTGAGATAGTAAACGAATAATTTTTACCTCTTATAAAAGGGTCTTCTTCACCTTTAAGAAATACGACATTGAAGAGATCAAAGAATACTTCTACATAATATTTTTATTTGTCTTACCTCCTTGTTTTGTACTATAATATTTTGTTCTCATTTTACCACACGTTATCAGCACGACTCTCTAACCAATTAAGGTCTACTAATTCGGCATTATCTTTTTCCCTAAAAGTTAATCAATTTTCTTTCCGAGTCAGGTATACATTTATTTGTTTATAACATATCTAATAGGACTTGCACAAATCTTTGATCTATAATTTAATTACTGTATATATAACTTGATTTAGCTATTATTATGATACTTTATTTGGCATAATAATCAATACGTTTCAGATTTATATTGTTATGTTATTTATATGCTAGTAATTTATAATACTAGTTAAAATAACTCGTAAGTATTTTTATACATTATAATAAGTATATTGATGTGTGTCATAATGAAGAATATTATTGTATTAAATATGACTTGAAACTCTTTAAAAAATTGGTGTTAATATCTACTGAAACTAATAATAAATATTGTAGAACAATTAAAATTACATATTGTTTCAATACGTCATTAGTTTATATGTTTTTGAGACATTCAATGTGCATGCATATAGCATATAATATATTATGTATGTTGTAAATAACAATTTGTGAATGTCCATTATACCCCTCTTATGCCTATAAAAGGCATTGTAATCTCTATGGAAAATACACCAAAATAAGGAAGATTCAAGTTTCCTATTTTATCTCTCTAATACATTCTTCTCTCCTTAGTTGCTATTAAGTTTAATTTTAGCACTTAGTCTTTATTTTATAACACGTTATCAGCACGAGACTCTGTCATATCAAAGTTTGAAGACTAAATTTGAAGGCTAAGGTATTATTATTTTTCTTCTTTTTATTATGGCTAATCTTACTAAACTTGAGTTCGTTGCCCTTCAAAGTTCGGGCAAGAACTACCTTTCATGGGTATTGGATGCTGAAATCCATTTGGATGCTATGGGTCTTGGAGACACCATTAAAATTGAAAATAAAGCATCAAAACAAGACTGTGCTAAAGCAATGATATTCTTACGTCATCATATTGACGAAATTTTGAAAATTGAATATCTCACAGTCAAAGATCCACTCGTTCTGTGGAATAACCTAAAAGAAAGGTATGACCATTTGAAGATGGTCATTCATCCAAAGGCACGATATGATTGGATGAATTTAAGACTACAAGACTTTAAGTCTATTCATGAGTACAATTCTGCCATGTTCAGAATTACTTCTCAATTGAAACTATGTGGAGATACAGTTAATGATGTTGATATGCTGGAAAAAACGTTCTCCATATTTCATGCCTCGAATGTGCTTTTACAGCAACAATATCGAGAAAAGGGTTTCAAGAAGTATTCTGAACTGATTTCTCATCTTCTCGTGGCTGAACAAAATAATGATTTGTTATCTACACCACTTCCTGAAGTGAATGAGGTGTACGCCCACCACGCTAGGCGTGGAAGAGGCCGTGGCCGTGGCCGTGGTCGTAATTACGACCAAGAGCGAAATCCTTTTCCCGGTGTTAATCATTCACCAAAGAAAAATAGTCATCAAAGGGGAAAAGGAAAAGATGAGAAACGTGAAACAATTAAAATAAATTGTTTCCGATGTGGTGGAAAGGGTCATTATGCACGTGATTGTCGTACTCCTAAACACTTGGTTGAGCTTTATCAAGCATCACTAAAAAGGAAGGATAAAAATCCCGAAACTAATTTTATCACTGATCATATTGACATCACACACTTGGATGTGGCGGATTTCTTCACACACCCTGAAGGAAAAATAGATCACTTAATTTGTGACGGTTCTGTGAATATGGAAGAATAATAATGGTTGATATTTACTAATGTTATTAATATTTGTTGTTTTGTATTGATCATAATTGAGTCCATTCTTTTAGAAACACCAATGGAAAGTGAGTTGGAATGTTATGATTTGAAAAGGAATTGAAAAATATTAAAATTATTCTTTCCTTTAACTTTTGTGGTCATAAAAGAAAAATATATAAGTAAGACCACTACCTAAATTGGTTAGTGGAAAACACCTTTTCCTTTTTGTCACTCAAATGTCATTTCAAGATAATAAATTATATTAATACTTATTTTAAACATACTAAACTAAATGAAATTTAGTGTTAAAGATTTGAATGATAAAAATCTTATGCATTATTAATGATTCAAATATCATTTTAACATTTACATTATTTCTTAAATATTTAACAAAAGATAATTAATCATTTAATATAAATTTATTTCATTACTTATGAAGATATGGATAATTCTCCAAACAAATTATCAAATTATGAAGACATTTGCTTGATTGATTCTGGTACAACACACACGATATTCAAAAATGAGAAATATTTTTCTCATTTGAGTATGGGCAATATGAATGTTACTACAATATCTGGTAGTACTAATTTGATTAAGGGCTCCGGAAGAGCCATTATAATTTTGCCCAAGGGAACTAAACTCATAATAAATAATGCCATGTTTTCTCCTCAATCTCGGAGAAACTTATTGAGTTTCAAAGATATTCGTGAAAATGGTTATCATATCAAGACAATTGATGAAATGAATCTTGAATATCTTGGTATAACCAAAAATGTCTCCGGGCAGACATATGTTGTAGAAAAATTCACGGCCTTATCTTCTGGATTGTATTGGACAAAAATTAGTGGAATTGAGGCACATTCTATAGTAAACCGGGGGTTTACTGATTCCAATACTTTCGTACTTTGGCATGATCGTCTGGGACATCCAGGATCTATAATGATGAGACGAATTATAGAAAATTCAAATGGGCATCCATTAAAGAAGTTGAAAATTCTTTTAAATGGTGAATTTTCTTGTGATGCGTGTTATCAAGGCAAGTTAATTGTGAGACCATCACCAACAAAGGTCAAAATTGAGTCCCCTGCGTTTTTGGAACGTATACATGGGGATATTTGTGGGCCAATTCACCCACCGAGTGGGCCATTTAGATATTTTATGATCTTGATAGATGCTTCCTCTAAATGGTCTCACGTATGCCTATTGTCATCTCGCAATTTGGCATTTACAAAATTGTTGGCACAAATAATACGATTACGGGCACAGTTCCTTGATAATCAGATTAAGTCTATTCGCCTTGATAATGCTGCAGAGTTTTCATCCCAAACATTCAATAATTATTGTCTATCGATTGGGATAAGAGTTGAACATCCTGTAGCTCATGTTCACACTCAAAATGGTCTGGCTGAGTCATTAATTAAACGACTGCAGTTGATTGCAAGACCATTACTTATGAATACTAAGTTGCCCACTTCTGTGTGGGGTCATGCAATTTTGCATGCTGCAGCACTTATTCGTCTCAGGCCGACAAATTATCATAATTTTTCTCCATTACTATTGGCTTTGGGTCAACAACCCAATATATCTCATCTGAGAATTTTTGGATGCGTTGTTTATGTGTCGGTTGCACCACCACAGCGCACTAAGATGGGTCCCCAAAGAAGGTTAGGAATATATATTGGGTTTAAATTGCCCTCTATTATTCGCTACCTTGAGCCATTAACTGGAGATATGTTTACTGCTCGATTCGCAGATTGTCGGTTTGATGAGACACTTTTCCCAAAATTAGGGGGAGAAAATAGTGAAATTAAAGGAGAAATTTTGTGGAAAAATCCATCATTGTCTCATCTTGATCCTCGTACTTCCATTTGTGAGCTAGAAGTACAAAAGATCATTCATTTGCAGAAAATCGCAAATCAAATGCCAGATGCATTTACAGACTTGAAAAAGGATTACTAAATCACATGTTCCTGCAAAGAATGTCCCAATTCGAATTGATGTCCCCGTAGGACCATCAACTAGTGTCATAGCTAATGAGTCAAAAGCACGCCTGAAGCGTGGTAGACCATTAGGATCAAAGGATTAAAATCCTAGAAAAAAAAAATTAAAAGATCAAAATGACACTATGAAAAAACCTCACATAGAAAGTCAAGATGTGAGTCATTCTGATATCCTTGGAGGAATCAGTAAGCTTGAGACTCAAGGAAATAATGAACTATCCATAAAATCAAGTGATCATGAAACAAATCTAAATCGCTCAGAAATAGCGGTGGATTATGTTTTTGCATACAATGTTGCATAAAAAATTATGCAAAATTGTGAGGATCTTGAACCTCAATCTGTTGAAGAATGTCGACAGAGAAATGACTGACAAAAATGTATTTGATGGATGTGGTTACAGCCTACCTTTATAGATCACTCGATAATGAGATATACATGAAAGTTCCCGAAGGATTCAAAATGCCCAAAGCATACAGTTCAAAGCCTCGGGAAATGTACTCAATTAGATTGCAAAGATCATTGTATGGTTTGAAGCAATCTGGACGCATGTGGTATAACCGTCTTAGTGAGTATTTATCTAAGGAAGGTTATATAAATGATGCGATTTGCCCATGTGTGCTTATAAAGAAAACAATATCAGGGTTTGTTATACTTGCTATTTATGTCGATGACATAAACCTTATTGGAACTCCAATGGAACTTCACAAGGCAATCAATTATTTAAAGAATGAATTTGAGATGAAAGATCTTGGAAAGACAAAATTGTGTCTTGGTTTACAAATAGAGCATTTGACAAACGGTATTTTTGTTCATCAATCTGCATACACAAAAATGGTGTTGAAAAGATTTTATATGGATGAAGCACATCCATTAAGTACTCCAATGGTTGTTCGATCACTTGATGTAAATAAAGATCCATTTTGACCTCAAGAAAAGGATGAGAAAATTCTCGGTCCTGAGGTACCATATCTCAGTGCAATTGGTGCACTAATGTACCTTGCTAACACTACAAGGCCTGATATAACCTTTTCGGTTAATTTGTTGGCAAGATATAGTTCTGCTCCTACTAAGAGACATTGGAATGGAATCAAACACATATTGCGGTATTTAAAAGAGACTATTGATATGGGTTTATTCTACTCTGACGATTGTAGTCCAAATCTTGTTGGCTATGCTGATGCAGGATATTTATCTGACCCACACAAAGCTAGATCTCAAACAGGTTATGTATTCACATGTGGGGGTACTACTATATCTTGGAGATCTACGAAACAGTCCATCGTGGCCACTTCATCAAATCATGCTGAGATAATAGCTATTCATGAGGCAAGCCGAGAATGTGTGTGGTTAAGGTCCATTATACACCTTATTCGAGAAAAATGTGGTTTGAAATGCGACAAAGTACCCACAACCTTATATGAAGATAATGCAGCATGCATAGCACAACTCAGGGGAGGATTCATAAAAGGCGATAGAACGAAACACATTTCACCAAAGTTTTTCTACACACATGAGCTCCAGAAGAATGGTGATATCAACGTACATCAGATTCGTTCGAGTGATAATGTGGCTGATTTATTCACCAAGTCTTTGCCAACCGCAACTTTCGAGAAGATGATATACAAGATTGGAATGAGAAAACTTGGACAACTAAATCATGGTTTTCATCAGGGGGAGTAAAATACACGCTGTACTCTTTTTCCCTTAATCAAGGTTTTATCCCACTGGGTTTTCCTGATAAAGTTTTTAATGAGGCAGCAAGTAATGCGTATTAGGATTAACTATTTACATTTGTTACTTTACTAAGAATTTATTTTAAATGGACATTCAAGGGGGAGTGTTGTAAATAACAATTTGTGAATGTCCATTATACCCCTCTTATGCCTATAAAAGGCATTGTAATCTCTATGGAAAATACACCAAAATAAGGAAGATTCAAGTTTCCTATCTTATCTCTCTAATACATTCTTCTCTCCTTAGTTGCTATTAAGTTTAATTTTAGCACTTAGTCTTTATTTTATAACAATGTAATCATATTATACTTTATCATTTGAACATTATTTTACAATTTATTATAAAGAAATCAACATCATAATATTAACTCATCAATTATTTTATGATAGTTTTCATCATGTCGAATTTGTCAAAACATGAATTTGTGGCACTTGACATTTCTGAAAAGAATTATTTGTCATGGGTATTAATGTTGAAATTCACCTTATCGCTAAGGGTCTTGGTGATAGTATAATCTAAGGAAATACGGCATCAAGTCTGGATAAAGCGAAAGCTATGATTTTCCTTCATCATCATCTTAATGAAGGCCTAAAGGTTGAATACCTAACAGTGAAAGATCCACTTGAATTGTGGATAGGTTTGAAAGGAAGGTATGACCACCTCAAGGCAACATTATTGCCAAGGGCTCGTTATGAGTGGATGCACTTACGGTTTTAAAATTATAAAACTGTAATTAAGTATAACTCTGTTGTATTTAGAATCACTTCCGAGTTAAAATTATGTATTGAAAGTTATAAAAGATGAAGACATGTTGGAAAAGACACTAACTACTTTTCATGCCTCCAATATGATACTACAGTAACAATACTATGAAAAGGTTTTCAAAAAATACTTTGAATTAATCTCATGCCTTCTGGTGGTTGAACAACATAGTGACCTTTTAATGAAAAATCATGAAGTTCGTCCCGCTGAAAGTGCTCCATTACCGAAAGCACACGCGGTTGAAGTACACGACCAGTATGAAATAAGACAAAATAATTGAGGCCATGACAATATGTGCAGGTGTGGCAAAGGCAAAAAACGATATAATAATCGTCGAAGTGGTGATCATAACAAAAGAGAGAACAATATAGGTTCTTAAAATAATCCTTCTAAAGGAAAGGGCAAGCACTGTCATCGTTGTGACCTTAAAGGTCACTGAAAAAATGAATGTTGGGCACTTGAACATTTTGTTAGGCTGTATCAGAATTTCTTTAAAAGGAAAGGAAATAAAGGTGGTGCCTCCTCTTCTAATGCCCGGGTAAAGTCACATTTGACTCTCAAAGATGATGTTCAGGATCTTCTCAAAATATAATGAGAATGTTGAGGCAAACTTAGCATTGAAAGATGATGTTTTTTATGGGCTCGATGATATTACTCATTTGGAAGATAAGGACTTCTTTGGGGATCATAATTAAAGATTAATAATAGAACTGGGAAATAAATAATATTGTTGTGTGTTTTTAATGTCTTATTTAAAGTTCATGTACTTGAATTTTATTTTATTGAGTTTCGTACTTCTTATTATTTATTTTTATTCTTATGAAGATAAATAATCTGTTGGAACCAAGATGAGTAGTGGAGATATGTGTTTTCTGGACAGATCCACAATTCATACAATACTAAGAGAAAAGAATATTTCTCTCATTTGATAATGAAAAAGGCATATATTAATACAATATCTGGTAGTACAAAATCGATTGAGGGCTCTGAAAGAGAGATCTTATTACTACCTGGAGGAACATTATTGGTAATTAATAACGCATTGTATTGTAGTAAGTCTCATAGAAACTTGTTAAGTTTCAAGGTTATTCGCCAAAATGGCTATCATGTTGAGACTGTGAATGAAGGAAATGTGAAATACTGTTATATTACGATAATAAATGCGGACAAGAAAATTATCCATGAAAAATTGTCAGCACTTTCTTCTGAGTTGTACCGTAAAAATATTGGTACAGTTGAATCACATGCCGTAGTAAACAAAAGGTTTGCTTTGGTATGACCGACTGGGTCATCCCGATTATAATATGATGCGCAGAGTAATTAAGAATTCACATGGGCATACTTTGAAGAATCAAAATGTTCTTCAATCAAAGGAATTCTCTTGTGTTGCTTGTTTATAAGGAAAGTTGGTTATCAAAACCAACAATGGCTAAGGTTGGAATGGAATCCCCTACATTTTTGGAACGGATACAGGGTGATATATGTGGACCTACTCACCCTGCATATGGGCAATTTAAATATTATATAGTCTTGATATATGCATCTACATGATGGTCTCATGTGTGCTTATTATCAACTCGTAATATGACTTTTGCCAGGTTGTTGACTCAAATAATAAGGTTAAAATCACAATTTCCAAATTCTGCAATAAAAATAATTCGTCTTGATAATGCTGGAGAGTTTACATCTTAGGCATTTAATGATTATTGTTTGTCCACTGAAATAACAGTTGAATATCATATTGCACATGTTCATACTCAAAATGGTTTAGCAGAGTAATTGATTAAACGTCTTCAATTGATAGCTAGACCATTGTTGATGAAAACAAAGTTGTTTGTTTCGATTTGGGGGCATGCTATTTTGCATGCAACAGCACTTGTGTGCATAAGACCAACCAATTATCATGACAACTCCCCATTACAATTGGTTTTTGGTCACGAGCCAAACATTTCCCATCTTAGAATCTTTGGTTGTGCGTATGTTCCAATTGCTCTACCACAACGCACAAAGATGGGTCCTCAAAGAAGGTTAGGGATATATGTTGGGTATGAATCTCGTTCTATTATAAAATATTTGGAACCTAGAACTGGGGATTTATTTGCGGCAAGGTTTATTGATTGTCATTTTGATGAATCAGTATACCCAACATTAGGGGGAGAACAAAAGCAGTTGGAATATGAGATAGATTGGAATTTACTTTCACTGTCTAATTTAGACCCTTGAACAAATCAATGTGAACAAGGAGTTCAAAAGATAATTTATTTACAGAATATTGCAAATCAACTGCCGGATGCACTTAATAACCTTCCACAGATTACTAAATCATATATTCCAACTGCTAATGATCAAGTTTGAGTTAATGTCCCTATAGGACAAAATGTCAAGGCAAATGAGTCTGAACCACGCTCAAAACGTAGTAGACCGATTGGTTTCAAGAATAAAAATTCTCAAAAAATAAAAGGAATAAATTATCAAGATGATCATAATATAGAGGCAATTACTCATGAAGAGCTTCGAGACATAATAAATTATGACACCACAGAGGAGGTCCATGTTGTAATACCTCAAAAATGACTTAGGTGAAGGTAGATCCTAACATGGTTGTCATAAGGGTGTAAGGTCCTAAATTGGTTTATAATGTGGTATTGAGGAAGTTTCTAGAGTTTTAGGTGCATTGGAAGTCAAACGTCAAGGGACGACTAAGACGCTCGACAACTAAGTCACCTATGTGTCTCATGTGTGGTTATGTGCATATATGTGTTTTGAATGAGTTAATGAGGTCCTTATATGAGTTTTTATAGTGTTTAAAGGCAGTATATCAAGTTTCATAAAGCTTGGAGGTCAAACGTCCAAGAACGTCCATGACGTTTGAAAGGTTTGCCTTGAAACGACCTTGTGTGTCTTGGCATGTTTCGTCGAGTTTTACGTGTTCATTTTTGATAAAATTCATGTGGGAGGTCCTAAACTTGTATACAAACATATTCTGATTGTAAACGTCCGGGTAAAAGTCCCCAAGGACCATCCAAGGGTCCTTGAGGAAGGACCCTTCAAAGATCCAAAGGTTGTCTTAGACCAGCCCAATCGACTGAGGCAATCGACAACCAGTAGGCTAGTCAATGCCCCGTCGATTGATGGCGTGGGTCAAGTTAGCCTAGGGAGCTAAGCTCCCATTTTTCAATCTCTGAACCCATCGACGGAGGACAGGATGATCCGTTTGTGGACTGAAGCCCCGTCGATGGGCAGTCGTCTGTGAGGGCTAGTTCCTGCGCAGCTTTACTGTAATGTTAGGGGTGAAGTGGTAATTTCACCCCACATCCAAATAAGAGTTTGGGAGGTTTCCTAAGGTTTTTTTGGGTATTTTAAATGTGTTTATAAGTCTTAAACACTAAGACGAATTCATTATTCCATATCAAAACCCCAAAATCCCGAAGAAACTCTCTAGAACTCCATTGAAGCCAAAACTCAAGGAAGAGCTTGGATTGGAGAATTGAGTGGTAATTCTTAATCAATTTCGTGGATTAACATCATTGAGATATGGTTTTTTATCCTTGAAACTCTATTCATCAAGGAGCCAATCTTCAAAGTGATTTTCAAAGGTTAATCAAAAGATGAGTTTTCTTAATTGAAATCTATCCATGGATTCTTGCATTAAAGGTTTTAAAGCATTGAATATTGATTGAATTGTTGTTAATTTGATGATTTTGACTCAATTAACCTATGAACCCATGTAATTGATGAATCCTAGTTTTTGACTACTTTATGAGTTAAGTGATATTGTCTTAATGCTTATGAATTCTAGTGTAGTTTTCTATGGGCTATTGAATGATGTAAGAATTGTATCCAATTGATGTGTAATTGGTCTTAGATTGATAAATCTGTATTGAATTGACTTAGATTCATAGAGTATTGTGATAATTGTATTGAATTGATGTTCATGGCCATGGGTAAGGGCCTTATGGTATTGAATTGGATGATTTAGCTATGGATTAAAGTGGTGAGAATGAAGTGGTGGTACGCTGCCCTAATTCTCTTTATTTTATGTTAATTATACTTGATTTATATTGTGGTTGGTATGGTCCACTTATGGTGGTGGTGCTATGTGCCAAACTTGTAATTGATGTCTCCTTGCGGCGTTACTTTATGTATTATGATGATTATGGTCTTGTCGGCACTTCTTCAAGTATTATCATGATATGTGTAGTTGATTTATGTGAAGTATGATCATATTCATTTACTTGTGATTAAGGTGAAAGTATGTATTCTTCTATTGATGTTAGGTGATCATGTTAGACTGTAATTATGTCCTTATGCGTGTAGTCTTAGAGTTGATGCATGGTTATTCCTACTTGAATATATGAGTCTATAATGGTTATATTGATGATGTTATAGTGGTGTATATGACCTAAAGATGATGCTGGTTATGTCGATGTGCTTCTGAAGTGATATGTTATATGTAATGTATGGTGTGTTTTGTGTGGTAGACTTGTGTCCCTTACTTGATACATGTATGCATGTAAATATGTGATGTCTTGAAATGCTAAAGCCTCTTAGTCTTAAATGTATAAATGACATGTAACGTTGAATGATGTTAAGAGGGTCTTTATGTGAAATCTTGAACCTACTGGTAAGGTTATGAAACATTGAAGTCGAAAGTCGTAATGGTATCCTTCATGTAATGAATGATGAACTTGAGTTTGATTGGCAGGAATGACATCATATCATCCTTAGGAAAGTCATGATGAACTATCTTGTAGCCACTGTAAGGTAGCCCTAGAGGACCTCTTTGGTAGGGTGAATGTGATTGAGTTATGAACTTGATATGGAACCCTTTTGTATGATCCTTAAATGTAAATTACTCTATGAGAACAAAGGCTAGAACCGAGTGAGTATGGTAAGGTAAGTAGCTCTAGTTAAAGGATGAGACTAGAGTACAAAGTAAGACATTCATATTCCTTAACCATGTGCCTACATGGGATGTGTCCTAGTTATACCATTGGCAAGTAGAACACCCTCATCGAACTCCGGATTCCATGATTTGCTACCATGGTCTATATCGGTTATTGCCTATTCTCATCATATGGATACCTACTAGCATTAGAGAAGTTCTATGAAGTTTAGGTGGTGGTATGTGACGCTATCTAGACATTGCACAATAAGCTTTGAAGATGTTAGTGAGAGTCTCTAGGTCTTGTCCAAGACCATTACTTGAATGTCCTTTATGCGATGAATGAGTCCTAAATGAACTAATGAATGTAATGACTTATGTTAGATAGCATGTTAAATGAATAAGTACTTATCTAGAGTAGTTAAGAGTTGTCTAGTTAAGGTGTGAAGGGGGCATAGGTATGGTCACTTCGTATCTTACCTAGATAAGTCTTAAGAATGACTCTAGTTAGAGAAGATGGTTGATTATGTAGACATGATCTAAGACTTAGGTAGTCTTAAGGATTATATAGGTAATCTTGAAGAGGTCAATCATAGACGTTATCTTCTTGATTTACTTAAGTAAGTCTTTTGATAGCCTTTGAAAGGAGAATGTCATATTATCTATATGTTGTTGTATTAAGTGAGAATGATTCTATCTTAGGTAGTCTATAGGATCTCTTAAGTGTGTGCGTAAGGGATTGTATAGCGGTCGCTTCACAACTCACTCAAGTGAGACTTAGAATTACATTTGGTAGGAGGATCTCATGTTCTTGTGTTTAATGTATTGTAAGTGTGTGTATCTCATTGTAGGTGGTCTTAAGGATCATTTAGGTGTGCTAGAGAGGGTGTATGGGCGGTCTCTCTTTGTCTTACTTAAGTTAGTCTTAGGATAGTTTTTATTGATGGAATTGCATGCTATGAAGTATTTATGGTGCAGCTACGGAACTTCACTGTAACGGTGATATACTTCACTGTAAGATTTCCTAAAAATGTGCTAAATTGATTATGTGATTTCTTATGTTTTTCTAAGGTGTTAAATGTTGTTCTTATGATTATATTATGATATTTAAGTCAAAAAGATGCAAATTTCTAATAAATGTTCGTTTTCATGATTTTTATGCATTATGTCATACTTAGTACATGTTTTTATACTAATTTCATGCTTTTATCTATCTCTAAAGTGATTCATAGGCGAAGGTGCTTTTGGAGAGCTAAGCTTGGATTAGAAGATCGTTCAAGCAAGTTGAAGTATGTCTTCATTCGACTCGAGGGCATAAATGTCTTTTATTTCCTTTATCAAAGTATTGTAATAGACTTAATAGTACTTATTTCTATTGAGTATGGGTCGTGTCCCAAAGTATTCTTATGTCTAAGATTTGATGAAAAGAGACTTAGCATTTTCTATGCGTTTATATGAAAGATATTTTAAAAGACTTATGGAATGTTTGTGAAAAGTTTTAATTCCGCACTACTTTTCATATGTTTATATGTGATGAACGATATGGAAGGGCTTGTACAAGACCTCCGAGAGGTCAAGTACGCCGGTTGCACTCCGAGAGTATCATATCTTCTAGGGTGTGGTCTTGAGATGTGACACATGTACTTGAAAATAATGAGAATGAGGAGATCTCTATAAATTATGTCTTGACGAGAAAAAGGTGAAATCAAAATAATTTGTGGTGGATAATACTTTTGCCTATAATGTTGCAGCTGAAATAATGCAACAAGATGAGTATCTGGAACCAAAATTTGTCAATGAATGTAGGCAAAGAAATGATTGGCCAAATTGGAAGGAAGCAATTCAAATAGAACTGGTTACACTTGAAAAATGTGAAGTTTTTGGACCAATAAACCGAACACCTGAAAGTGTCAAGCCAGTGGGGCACAAATGGATTTTTGTGCGAAAACACAATGAAAATGGTAAAGTCGTAAGATATAAAGAACGACTTATGGCACAAGGATTTTCACAAAGGTCTGACATTGATTATGAGGAGACGTATTCTCCTGTGGTAGATGCAATTACCTTCAGGTATCTAATAAATATGACAATTCATGAAAAGCTTGAAATGAATCTAATGGACGTTGTCACAGCCTATTTATATGGCTCACTAGACCACAAGATTTTTATGAAAATCCTTGAAGCAAATAAAGTGTCTGAAGCATATAAAAATTCAAAAGAAAGTTGTTTAATAAAGTTTCAGAAATCCTTGTATGAATTGAAACAATCAGGGCGAATGTGGTATAATCGTCTTAGCGAATACTTGCTAAATGAAGGGTATAAGAATGACCCAATTTGTCCTTGTATTTTCATACGAAGGTCAAAATCTGAATTTGTAATAATATTTGTTTATGTTGATGACTTGAACATCATTGGAACTCCTAAAGAGCTTTCATAAGCTGTTGAATCTTTGAAGAAAGAATTTGAAATAAAAGATCTTGGTAAGACAAAATTTTGTCTTGGCCTTCAAATTGAACATCCGACAAATGAAATATTTTTCCGTCAATCAACATATACTTAAAAGGTTTTGAAGCAATTTTACATGGATAAATCACTCCCATTGAGTATCCCGATGGTTGTGAGATCTCTTGATATAAATAATGATCCATTCCAACCTCAAAAAAAAGATGAAGATATTTTTGGTGATGAAACATCATATCTCAGTGCTATTGAGGCACTAATGTACCTTGCCAACAATATCCAACCAGATATTTATTTCGCAGTAAGTTTATTGACGAGATTCAGCTCATGTCCGACAAGAAGACATTGGAAAGGTGTTAAGCATATATTCAGATATCTTCAAGGAACAATTAATATGAGATTGTTGTATTCTAATGCATCCAAGTCAGAATTGATCGGTTATGTAGATGCTGAATATTTGTCTGACCCACGTAAAGCCCGATCTCAGACAAGCTATTTATTCACATATGGAGGTTCAGCTATATCATGGCGTTCGATGAAGCAAATAATATTTGCTACTTCTTCAAATCATGCAGAGATAATAGTCATTCATAAAGTCAGTCAAGAGTGTGTATGGTTGAGATTAATGACTCAACACATTTTGCAATTATGTGGTCTTTCTATGGAAACAAAGATTCCAACAACATTGTATGAAGATAATGTTGCTTGCATAGCTCAATTAAAGGGAGGATATATAAAAGGAGACCGAACAAAGCATATTTCACCTAAGTTTTTTTTTCACACATGATCTTCAACAAAATGGTGAGATAAATGTTCAACAAATTCGTTTGAGTGATAATCTTGTAGATTTATTCACTAAGGCATTGCCAACATCAACATTTGAGAAGCTAAGATATAAGATCGGAATGTGTCGTCTCCAAGATATCAAATAAATTTTTCATCAGGGGGAGTAAAATACGCGTTGTACTCTTTTTTCTTTAGCCAAGGTTTTGTCCCATTGGATTTTCCTGATAAGGTTTTTAATGAGGCAACACTCAAGGCATATTACAAGATGTGTGTACTCTTTTTCCTTCACTGGGCTTTTTCCCAGTGGATTTTCCTAGTAAGGTTTTAACGAGGCACATTATCGGTAAACATCCAAGGGGAAGTGTTACAAATCCATTTAATATGGATGTTTTCTTTTCATCAACATAATGTAATGCATGTATTAGTTTAAAGCAAGAATTAAAGATTACTAACGTATTTTGGTTGAGGTAGTTAACGGATGATTTCTACCTCTTATAAAAGGGTCTTCTTCACCCTTAAGAAATACAATATTGAGAGATCAAAGAATACTTCTACTTAATATTTCTATTTGTCTTACCTCCTTGTTTAGTATTATAATATTTTGCTCTCATTTTACAACAATTACATATTATTATAGTTTTTTTTTATACTTGAGTTTTTTTCTTGTTCTTAATATACTCAAAGGAAACAAGAGATTAATATAGGACTAAACGAGAGAGTTAAAAGAAATTGGATGTAAATTAAATATAAGAAATTCTTATGTAGCAAAAATTCTTTTCTTTGATATAGCTGAATAGATTGTGAGTTCCTAGACATAAAATGATACTAATCTCTTTCATTTACGCCTAATTGATTTTTCTCTCCTTAATTGTATTATAGAGAGTATATATTACACGATGAAATTTAAATAACTAATCAACGTAATAATAATTTCAGTCGATAATAAGCATTACATTTTCAATAATCACATGACTATTAGCTTAAGAAAATGATTAACATTCAGTATTCAAATATAATCATTAATCTCTCTTGAGAAGAAGTTTGTTGCTAAAGGAGTTGATGAACCGCCTTGAGCTTTGCATTTACTTTTAACTCTTTTATTTTCGCAATTCACGTACAAAAAGGACTAAAATTGCCTAGAATAGCTAGGTGTGTTGTAGTATAAAAATCAAGATATCTATCGTTTTTTAACTCGGTAAATATAATCATACAAGAATTCATTACTCGAGTAAATAATTATTAGGATACACTATTAATCATATATATTGATATAGTATTATTATTATTATTTAGGATATACTATAATATAGATCCATTATGATTCCATATTTCTACTCTGTTGTTTTATTGCTACCAAATCAATTTAATTCATATAAGTTTGATAGGATATTGTTTATGTTTTCTTTGTTTTTTGTATGGCCTATTTTTCATATGGTGATGATGAAAAATGAACATATATATTCTATGGGTTTCTTCCTTGAGGTAATAATTAATAATTATTGTTTTGTGTTTTAGCAAGCAATGATCAATTTCCAAGTTTTTAAGCATCAACAAGCAAAGATAGGAGCGTTGTAATCGACTAATTAATAATATGGCCAAAATCATATATAATTACTACGAAAAAAAGTTTTGGCCAGAACTTGGTCACAATAATATTTTTTCTATGTTATTTTATATTTTTACCCTTTTAACTTTAATAGCTTTTAAATAAATGGAAAAATATAAGTTTATTTTAAAATTAAAAAAATACTATAATTTTTTAGATTTTTTGACCAAATTTTCTGGTCATTTAGCACTTTCTTAATTATTCTATATTTGTTTTTTTCACGTCGGTCCTCCATCTCTTATTTGATTAATTATTCACTTTTCTCTATAAACATCTCTTAAGAAATTCTAAATAAAATAAAAATTGTAAAAGGTCCTAATTTCTATTTAAAAAATAATACATCTCATTTATAATGATTGGTAAAATGCCAATTCCATCCTCTCCTAGGTTGGTACAATTTTTTTTGCTTAAAGCTGTCGAAAGGAGATCGAGAATAAATAAAGGTAAACGTGATAAAGAGGACCTGAGTTATACTTTGGTTGCTTGAAAAATGATTTAACTTATTTTATTTATTTATTTTGAAAAAGATAGCGAGTAAATACATTTGAGATCGTATTCATTAACAGTGCTAAACTGATAAACTCGTTATATCAATTATTGTTTTCTTAATATATAGGTCTGTCAAGTTATATGGCAAGTAAAAATGAACGGACGAAGTGTGACTAATATAAAAGTTAAATTTCGATCATAGTCTAAGAGGATAGTTGCACCTTATAATTTGAATTCAATGGAGTCCATTTTTTTGTTCAGTAGTTTTAGGTGGAGATGTGATTCATTGTCGAAACTTTTGTCCCTATTTCATGTAATGATAACGATGATGCTTACTCTGAATTTAACTGCAAACCAAACATGGCACAATGATGAACTTTATGCATGAAAAATTCAAATTACTACTTATTTTTTATGTGTCAAAACTTCACATGGCAGGCTCCATATTATGATTTAGGATAATTACATCGGCTGTCTGTCTACTTTGACTCAAAACTTCTTAGTTCTTACCTCATGATATGTAATTCGAATTGATACGTAAGATATTTTGTTAAAATATTTTATTTTATTTTCAATTTGATATGTTATATATATGATCATAATAAAGAAAAAAAATTATTAGATACTAAAATATATAGTTCAAAAGAACGAATAAAATAATCAAGTTTAGTAAAAATTGGGTTGGCTTGGGTCTTGACCCGTTATATAACTCATGAGCTAACCTTTTTTGACCCAAGTAAACTTGGATTGGGTTGGATCTTGATCAGATTGTTGACTTAACGATCATGACGCACCTAAATTTAAACCAACCTGTCCAATTGTCACTCTTACCCAACTTTATTAGGCCGGAGGAAAAGCTGAAAAGAATAGCAACTTTACTTTTTAGATTTGTCACGATTATTTCCTATGTAGCTAGTTATATAATTGTTAGTTTCGTCCTCGAATTATTAATAGTCTTAAAAACATTTAGCTATATGACTAATTAAATTTAAATACACAACTCTCACAAGTCATATCATACACACTAAAGTGTTATGCATGCACGTTCACACGAATTTTCTGTTGGTGTGACATATACATAAATCTATCGTACGATATGAGAGGGGCGTTTTAAGCATTGCCTATTTTGTTGATTTTATAATGCAAATTTATATATAGGCATTGCCTATTTTGTTTATTTCATTTATACACTATATAATGTAGAAAACTATATAAACAATGTATAGTAACGTATGGAAGTATATATACAGTGCAATACAAATTTGAAAAACTGAAGAGAATTGTACAGTGGCTTGTGGCAAAGGCTAAAACATAAAGGTAAAATAGATTTGGCTTCATGAAATTCAATGTAAACATTTGTTGGCTATTCTAAATACAATAAAAAACATTGGACTATGCAAATTGCAACTTAAACTGTTTGCTTATGCATTATATATCCCTCAATGTACTAAAGAACAATTTTTCCCTCGGTGAAAGTATTAAGAGAATAACACAAAGTAGTGGTAATTCATTTCAACCATCAGGACGCCCTCAAGGCTGAAATGATGAAATAAAGCATGTACCGATTTCATACTTATTGGCCAACGACAAACTATTACAGAAAATTTGGCGTGTATGATCTATTTTTCCTGCCTGTGCATGCCATATAGTTCTATTAATTCACTGAGAAGTAAGGGGAACTTGCAAAATCAACAGGTGGAACATTGTTAGTCTTTGGATGCTCTATCTAATGCAATGCCTTTGTAAAGAACGCGAATGTAAAACCAAGGAGATCAAGGATACAAAAAAAGTTCAGCTTAATCATCTTGAATCACCCTTTTCAAGCTTTTCAATTTCTTCCTGGTGCTTTCTCTCCGCTTCTTGGAGTTCTCTTTCAGCATCCTCCTCATCCTCCAAATCATCCCGTTCTTCAAACTCTTTAGTTGCTGCCATTGCTTTAACAACAGGATCTCTTAGCTCAGCAATAAGACCACCACCAACCCTGTACTCTTCTTCATCACCAATCAGGTATAGGCGTTGGTCAGGTCCTGAGGCCATTGGTATATCTACTGCCAATAATTTCATATCATACTGCAGACCGAGAAGCAAAATAAATGTTAGCATAAGCATTGCTAGAATGAACAAGAAAACAGTTGGATTATTCTGCATTGTTTATTTATTTATCTGATTGTGTAGCAACCAAATCTGGAAGCTTCAACTTCTGCAAAATCTCTAGTGAAAAGAGAGTATATGTCAGTCATTTAGAGTTAGAAGCACTAAACTTTACATGATCATTTAACGAACTATATTATGGCCTCTGTTAGTCCAGAGTGAGAAAGGTGCGTAGGACTCTAAACAATCCAAGCTCAAATTGATTACGGAACCAATTAAGCCAAACTTATGCTCACGACATGAATTAAGCTTCATCATGTTTCCATCTTTCCGGCAATTGGACATCGTGATACATTCATTTTTCGGTCCTTTCTTTTATTTGCTGGAAAGATGGAAACATAATGCTCGATAATACTAGCTAACAAACTTGACATACTATATTCTAATGATAAAGCTTTTACTAAGATGTCAGTGCTTGCAGGCTCAACATCTCATAGGCCGAATTCAAGCCACTACAGACTTGTCATGCCAGTTTAAACTTTTTAGTTACTACTTAAGTTAGAAACAAACTTAACTCAGATACCAACTTACGGTTTTTAAAATAGGCTGAGCTGATTTAGCAGATTACATATTGCACAAAATTTTGATCTTGCCGCCATGTGCACTTCAACCAAATTTGCTCCCTCTCACTATCACGTGAATGTTTATCAACTTTGATCTTGTCATGTATTTATTGCTTATTTCTAGACTTCTATAGTTCACGATGCTATAAAAACTATCCTTTTTAAAGCTTTATATTTTCTACTTAGGCAAGATTAGTCGGTAAAAAGGAAGTTACTAGAAGATGCAGTTTTGAACCTCATGACACGTGACAATGTTCAGATTGGGTGAGGAAATTGCAATGGCACACAGTTAAGCTTCATCAAATAGAACAAAAGAAGTAGCTGATTTGAAATCAAACCTGGCCTTGTTTATTCTTGACTTCAACACTTACTAAACCTTTCCTCTCAGAACCTCGTATTGGGAAAATCAGAAAACATCTTTTGCCCCTAAACCGTGGCTTGAAGTTCTTAAGGGTAATACCACCTCCTGACATCACATATGCTCTTAAATCTGTTCCAGAGAGTGGAGCACCCATGACCTCAAGAATTCCAGCCTCTGTATTAAGTCTTCTCATTGCCATTCTGTACACCTTATCAGGGTTGATGGTAAATCTTGAGCGAAGATACAAGCCCTAATATAACAAAGCAAAAGTTTACTCAGCTATAATTATAAGAAGTACAGAACATGCTCCGTCAGCAATAGTTCAAAACATAGCTAGAAGACAGAAAACTGGGAGACTTTAATTATAGACCACACTGTTCAAAACACTACAAACTTCCTTAAAAGAGTTACAAAATTAAATATAGTCCCAACCCCCAAGCATGAAGGAGTTTGAGCTCCATATAATGTGCACACGTTTAAATGTTAACTTGGATTATCCATTTCAGAACTTTGAAGTTCATAGTCCAAATACCAGATTTCAAACTACCAATTATATTTGATTTGCGATGTTAACAAAAAGGTACTTAGTAGACATATTTGTGATTTTCTTAATATTTTAAAGAGTAGGCATTTTACTGATAAGCATCCAGAGGAAGTAAAGCAAAATACAAGTAAGATTAGCCCCAGTACTTGATCATTAAGGTTTAATTATTGGGATGATCAGCAACTAGTCCTAATAGTTTCCGTATCACAACTAATGAAATCTCAAATTAACAGTTCGCACACTATGACATTAATACCAGCTAAGCCACAGTTAAGATGCCACTAACATATTCAAAATCTCAGCAAAGAACAACTCAAACTATGATGTAATTTCCAGAAACACATGCTCATATATCTAATGCATCAACATAAGAGTATCGAGTCCAACTCAATCAACTACAAACAGAAACTTGAGAAGAACTCACAGCAAAAGCGACAATGGCGGAGGAAAGAGCAAGGAAGCCATACTTGGCCATGCCTTCAGACAATCCAATAAAAGTAGTAGCAATTCCAAATAGAATCCTCCAAAGCAAAATGCACACCATAATACCCGCTGCACCAAATAACACCATCGAATTCCTCTTCCAAAATGCCTCCATTTGCAAACCCACCGCACCCTTGTATCGCAAAGCCGTTTTCTTGGCAGCTTCAACCGGATTCTTCAACACATTTTTCCCCAAACCCAATCCGGAACTCTTCATCGAAAAGTACCTAAACCCTAGTAATTTCCTATTCCACAAGAAACTACCATCTGGGTCTAACTTCTTACTAGGGTTTTGCAAAACCCTAGGAAATGGGGAAGACAAAAAATGGGTTCTCTGGGTATTCGAAACCCATGAATTAACAGCAGGCTTTTGGATAATCTTGGAATGATTAGAAAGGAAATGAGATATACCAACATTTGGGGTTGAAAATTGATGGGGTTTTGATAAAATGTAGTGATAAAAGTTACTCAAAACAAACTTTGAAGATGATGATTTCGACATTTCCAGTGCTAATACAACTGGGATAGATTTAGATTCACGTAAAGCACAAACTCAAGAACACAACACACCGAGAGAAAAAAGAGTTGATCTGATCACAACAACAACAAGATAATTCTTGAGTAACTGAATATCAAAAAGAAATATGAAAGTTGTTTTGTTCTTGAAGCGCCTCTAGAGAGGTCAATGGAGATTGTTTAGCTCTTCTCTACAGGCGTTACTGCAAAATATTCCGGTCAGCTATGTTGTCTTCACCAGGGAATTTTTTGATAGTTCTAATCGCACCCTTGAGAATGAAGGTTTGACGTTTCTTCCCCTTGTGATTAGATAAATTTCACTTTAGTCCTTGAGAAATTAAATTCGAAGTCATTGATTGACCATATGGATATTTTTCGGAAAAATTGTATGAAATAGTAAATTATTAGTTTAAATTAAATGTTATTTTTTAGTTTATTTTTAATTATAATTCGCAGTAAACATTTTTTTTGGTCATCTGATGCGGTATACAATTAGTTATTTTCGATATACAATTAACCATTTTATATAGTTCGGTATAAAATGTATAAAATACATTTGTGTTTGTATAAAACGAGAGGAAAATGTATATACAAATACAAATACATATATATTCATCTTATACACTTATAATTATGCAAATACATATCTTATTATACAAATTGCAATGTATACATAAATTTATACAAAACTGAATACTCCCTCCGTCCCATTTTATGTGCACCATTTCCTTTTTGATCAGTCCCAAAAAGAATGTCACATTTCCTTATATGGTAAGTATTTAAAGGTACAATTCCTCTTTTACCCTTGTTGGTCCCACTTAATTTTAAATAATACTCTAATATATTTATGAGGAGAGAGAAAAGTGAGTCTACTTTTGAAGGACAATTTGGTAAACGATTCAAAGTCTTCATTTATTTCTTAAACTTCGTGTCAGGTCAAATGGTGCCACATAAAATGAGACAGAGGGAGTAATTTGTATAAAAATTGAATGTTTGTAGCGAATTATCCAATCAAAAGCGTCATAGCAAACATAAAATTTGTTATGGAGCGCAATTATGCAAACTATAACTATAACATACAAATATGATTTTTATGTTTGCTATATGTGGACGTCGCTCTATATTTTGGTATTTGAAGTTGAATTTCTAAAGATATATTCTTCCATAAAAGAATTTAATATTTATCTTTTAAATATGAGAAAAGACATAAAGACACCATCAAAGTTGTTTCGTATTTGTATAAAGACACCTTAACTTTTAAAGTGTCCTATCACCCCACAGAACTATTTAATTTCTTTGTAAATGGGCCATTTTGACCCATTCCCTAGTCTGGATTGTAACCACGCACATGAGGCGCGTCATTCAGTATTTTCACTGCCATGGACCAGTTTAAAGGTGCCACGTGTCATTATTTTTCTTTATTATTAAATATTTAATCAATTTGTGTCATCTTCCCCAAATTTAAACCCAAAATAATCATTGTTAGCTCTCATTTTTTGATTTTATGGTTTTGTTTTGAGCTTGCACAAATGTGTGGAATATCCTAAATGAACTTCAACCGGTAATGTTATTGATAGAGTATAGCTTACCTCATCGAACTTGGCGTTGGCATTGGTGTTTCTTTTGGAAAACTCAAGAAAGACGACTGTAAGAGCGGAGATAGTGACAACGGATGCAAAAACTACAGTTTGCGAGTCAAGAGAAGCTCTGAGAACAAATCTTGAAGTGTTGCCGCCGAATTGAAAGCCGATATTTCGACATCTCCTCCGCGAGTGAAGGCCAGGAGGCCGTAAAGAATGGGTAGAACCGGAGAGAAATTGGCGGCGAGGAACAAGAGAAGATGAGATTGGAAGATCCCCCTTGTGAGCGCTACTTAGATCTGGGAATAATTAGTGCAGATACGAGTTTTGCTACCAAAAGGGTTGCAACTAAAAGCAATCTCACATTCAAAATTTTCTTGTCACCTAACTCCATAGTTGAATTAAAAAATCCGAGTGAAGAAAAATTAATGGAAGTTTTTTGAAGTTTCATGCCAAACTAAGAAGAAAAGGAAAGGAGAAGATGACTTTTCTTCAAAGAATAGGGTCGGGTCGGGTTGAATTATATCATAGGGAGTTGAGCAACACGCGCCACTACATAGACTAGAAAATGGGTCAAAATGGTCCATTTACAAAGAAATTAAATAGTTTTGTGGGGTGATAGGACACTTTAAAAGTTAAGGTGTCTTTATGCAAATACAGGACAACTTTGATGGTGTCTTTATGTCTTTTCTCTTTAAATATATATATAAGAGAATTATAGGCCCGTCTACGTGAGAATTTGTGAATTTACTTTTATATAAAAAACAATTAGTATTTTTAGGTTCTTTACCCTTATTTTATTTGTTCCTTTAAACTCATTTCTTCAACTCTTGTGTTCCTTCAGACTATTGTAACATTCAGTTGCGCCTCTTCAGAAACTACCTATAAAAACTATGCAAATCATATCCATTGTTGTATCTTCTTCTTCGTGACAAATTTCATTCCTAATTTTTGTGGAAGTTCGTCAATTACTCAAAAGTCTATTTTGGATCTTCACCCAAAAAAATAATGAAACAAAACTACAATATCTTTGTAGCTTTTTCCTCCATTCAGCATGTTGAAAGAAACTAGATTTCAACTGCTCAATTCTTAAACAACTAATCACAACCATGACAATTTTTTAATTCGTACCTATTTTTTGTGGGTTTTTTTCCTTATGTCATCACTCTATCCGACAACTTACGTCAGTGTTTTATTCAATAATTATTTAAAGTTTTATCTTTTACAAATTAATTTGTATTGAATTAATTTTGTGTTTTTGGCCATTTTTAATTTTTAACCATTCTGATTGACCTGTATGGAAAAAGCACAACCCTTCAAAAAAGTTACAACTCTTTGAAAAAAATCACAACTCATCGGAAAAGTCACAATCTTTCAATATGAAAAGGTGTCTGCTTTAAACATATTTTATAATATAAATAAATATAGTATGAAATGTTTTGTAGAATTTGGCCCAAGGCTTTTGTTATTAGTCCTTCTCCGGCTTCTTTGAGATAACCAATAAAACGGATCAATGGTCCATAAAGTTGCTTAAAATTTTGAATATAGAATATGTACTAAATTGGGTGTTAAGAAGAATAAGAATAGAAAACTTACAAACTTTGTGGTTTAAAAATGTAAGAGAATGCCTCTATTTTTTTTTAAAAAAAAATACATCCATAATTGGATGTGCATCTTATTTCTTGCAGCAAAAACTTACATCTTGATGAACCATTGAGTTAAAGGAACTGAACAAAAGTTGTCAGTTCCATGACTAGCAATTTGTACAAACAGGGGCGGAGCCAGGATTTTCGATAAGAGGATTCAACATTTGAAAAAAAGGACATACGAAATAGCCGAAGGGGGTTCGACATCTACTATATATACCTAAAAAATTATTTTAACTATATAAAAATAATATAATTTTCCGCCGAAGGGAGTTCGGATGAACCCCCTAAACACACTGTGGCTCCGCCACTGTGTACAAAAGTAAACTAATTAACTAACAAAGAAGTTGGTCTTGTCATATTTAATTTTCATGCTAGGTAATTGAGCTTTGTCCAGGTGATAAGTTCCTTTGGAACTGTTGGGGATCTGCTGCCAGTTTTGAAAGATATGGTTTCCCTCATTGATGTCACCAAATTTGGCTAGTCCATCTGTCACTTGGTTAGCCTCTCTGAAACAATGTTTAATAATATAACTCATATTGTTCATTATCTCCATAATATCTTCGATTATAGTCTTGAGTTTAAGATTATTGGTTCCCCTGTTCTTTATTATGTCCACAATTATCACATAGTCAAACACAATTAGGCAATTAGTCAACCCATTCTGAGCACACCATTGTATCCCATACTTAGTCGTTTGCGCCTCTACTTTGTTGTTGTTGTTGTTGTTTTTGCAGTCCACCTTCACCGCAAAAGCCATAATCATGTTGCCATAGTCATTCCTAACTATGCCTCCAATGCCAGCTCTGTTGTTGGAGAAACTCCCATCGGTGTTGAGTTTCACCTTTCTCGGGTTTGGTTTAATCATTTGATCATCTTCTATTCGATAGTATGTCTAAGTTGCTCCACTGTTTCGCTGAAATTTATCCAGGAATTTACCATCTCAAATGTTGGAAAAGCTAACTTAATATCCATCTTGAGGTTCCACCTGATGTTGTTCTCCATTCCTCTCCACCAAAACATCTTTTGTGTACCATATTTACAAGAGCATCTTTGTCTTCATATCTACCATAAGATTAAAATGGGAACTATGTGTAAGGTCATTTTGTGAATGTTACTTTTTGCTTTGGTCGACCACTATTCTGAGTATTCTTTTGATACTCCAATTTGTCTGAGTATTGATACCGAGGGGTGCCCCGAAAGTGTTCCACATTTATCTAGCTATATTGTTGTCTATAAAAAGGTGTTGTCCAGTTTTATTCTGTTTTTGTGCACAACAAACACAATGATACTCTCTGTTAGTCCCAAACTTGCATAGAGTATCATCCAAAGAAAGTTTTCTATGGATGATTCTCCATGCAAGGAAAGAAATTTTAAAAGGAAGTTTAGGGTGCCATACCTGACTGGTGGTGAAGTCCTCTTCTTTGTGCGTTTTGATAATGTTCTATGCCAATTTCGTAGAAAAATTACCTTCTATCTCAAGCTCCCAAATGGCCATGTCTTTCTTAGTACTCTTGCCAATCTGAATATTAGCTATGATATTAACCATTTGATCACGAAGAAATTCAGCAAGTTTATTTGTATCTCGTCGCCCTTCTTGAATGAATTCACTAACTTTTGTTTTAGAATAAATGGACTGGTTAGTGAAAATCTTAGCTAAAGCACCCTTTCCAGACCAATTATCCCACCAGAAATTGCACCCTTCATCATTGATCTTCCAAATAATGTGTTTGTCAACCCTATGTTTGATTTGCATAAGTTTCCTCTAGGTATTGGATTGAGGAGCGTTGATAGCTTTAGCAACAGGGTGTACTCTGGTACAATATGTAGCCATAACAAACGAGGCCCAAAGAGATTGTTGGGTCCTCAAGTTCCAGCATCTCTTGTATGCAAAACATTCACTGATATCTATAAGAGTTTTAGTACCTATACCTCCTTCCTTCTTGTTGTTACACAATTTATCCCACGCACTCCAATGGTATTTGTTTTTGTCATCTTGAGTCCCCCAAAAGAAGTTAGCGATGTACTTTTCAATGAGAGTAAGAGTAATTTTGAGGGGATTGAGAGTTGCGAGAGTATATGTAGGGATAATTTGGATAACACTTTTGATAAGTACAATCTTCCCCTCATATGATAAGTGTTGGTCAAACCACCCAGAAAGTTTGGTGATGATTTTATTGACTAAATCATTGAAGTAGCAGGTTTTCCTCTTTTTGATATATATAGGGCACCCCAAATAAGTTAAAGGAAATTGCTTGTGTCTAAAACCTGTTTTTTCAATGATCCTATTGATCCTAGAGGGTGAGATTTTACTAAAAGTGCTGACAAAACTCTTCTCCTCATTAACCTTTGCCCGGAGCTTTTTTCATATAGCCTCACCTGTTTCATCACAACTTTAATAGCCTTACTTTTGCCAGCAGTGAAAATGACAATGTCATCTGTATATGTCATATGATTAATCTGAGGGCTATTCATACTCATAGAGAAAGGGTAAAAATTAGGATAATCGTAAAGATTATTGAGCATTCTTGACAGAACTTCAGATCCCAAAACAAAAAGAGAAGGAGACAGGGATCCCCTTGCTTCAAACCTTGGGATGAGGTAAAAAATCCGGTTCTATTACCATTGACAATGATAGAATACCACGTATGAGACATCCATCTGCATATAATCTCGGTCCACCAAACAGAGAAACCAAAGTTCCTAAGAACCACAAGAAGAAATTTCCAAGAGATCCTATCATAAGCTTTAGACATATATAACTTTATCACAACATTGCCACCCACATTAGGCTAAGAAATACTTTGAACTATTTCATGAGCTAACAGAATATTATCTGTGTTGAACCTGCCTTTCACAAAACCACTTTTATTAAGGGATATCAACTTAGGTAAAACAGTGTTAAGTCTTCTGGCAAGAATCTTGGAGATAATCTTACTAGAAAAGTTGCTAAGGTTAATCGATCTAAAATCAACAAAATTGGAGGGAAAATTGACTTTGGGGATTAAAACAAGGCAAGCATGAGAATAAAATTTTGTCAAAACCTAACCTTTGAAGAAACTTTGGACAAAATTCACCAACTCTGGTTAGATAATTCCTCAGAATCTCTGGTAAAATATGCCATTGTAACGATCTGGTCCAGCGAAACTAGTAGGATTTATATAAAAAATAGTCGTTTTAATCTCGTCTTCATTGGGCATAGTGGACAACATATGATTATCCTCGTCAATGATACATTCAGGGATGCAAGAAACAATAGTATCATCCACCATAGGTTCAGGGAGATTAAACAAATTAGTGAAGTGTTTGATAACAGCTTTACCAATCTTATCACTAGCTTCGATCCATTTGCCATTGTGGTTTTGAATTCTATGGATCTGAAGCCTTCTTCTCCTGTCTTTGATAACATTATGAAAGTACTTGGTATTGTTATCTCCTTCCTCAAACCATCTAATTTGAGCTTTCTATTTTAGCAAAGCCTTCTGCATTCCATCAAGAAACATATTTCGCTTGGCCCTTATTTAAATAAAATTTGGACTCTTCAGTGTTAACTATACAATCAATATTTTCAAGCCTTTGTACAGTCTCCTCCCATTCTCAACTTTCTAGAAGGCATCTTATATCACATTTTTAGACCAAACACTAAGTTTTTTACCCAAATTCTTAAGTTTTTGATGCATGATCCACACAGGGTTACCCTTAACATGGATTTCCTATTCTTTTTCCACCACATCATAAAAATCAGGTTGATCGATCCAGAAATTCAAGAATCTAAAGTATCTGATAGGTTTTTATTGGTTGTCAAAACATTTCACGAGTAAAGATCAATGATCCGACCCAGTCTTGCTGAGGATGCCTTACGACAATATTTTGGAATTTATGAAGCCAACAATCACTGAAAAGCACCCTATCCAACCTTTTTCATATCCTCTTTCTCGGCCTTCTATTGTTAAACCAAATGTGAGTAGCCTACGTCACCTGCATCTTCCACCCCACATCTCACCATACAATTAGCTAAATCCTTACTCTCACTAGCCCGATACAGTTTTCCTCCTATTTTTTCGGAGGCCTCCAAGATAACATTAAAATCTCCCCCTATGCACCAAGCATCTTGCACTTGAGAGTTCATATTAGCAAGGATATCTCATAGGTCCACCCTTTCTATGTCACTACATTTAGCGTAAACATAAGTTATATGCACCCCATTTATTCCAGAGCCATTATCCATATATAATGTGATTTCTTGCTCTTCACTCGATACTATTGTAGCGTGTAAATTTTGATTCCAAAACCACCAAATTTTCCAATGTCATTGCTAATGCAGTGATGGAAACCCAAAAACTTCTTGTATCCCTCAATCCTGCTCCTATTGATAAAATGTTCAAAAATTGCTACAAATTGGATGTTATTTCCCTTTTGATCCTTACACCTCTTATGTTCCAAAAAAGTGCACTGATCATAAGGACATTATATGAATTTTTTTTGTGTGTCCTTCCCTTACTCAAAGAGATGGAATTCTTAGTAATTCTTTTGTGATTTTTTCTATGTCTGTTTCTTCCCCTCTTAACCGGAGATAATCCACACTTTATTACAACTTCTTGCATATGGTACCTCCCTAGGTCATCAGAGTCCTATTGTTCATCCTCGGAAAGTTGAGTTCTTTTAGAATTAGTAATCTGATTGTCAACCCTGTCCTTTGAGCTATCTCATATATCCTCTTTCTTAGTATGGTGATTCTCTGCGTTGTGTCATAAGTTAAGATCCACCACCAGGTTTATCCCCTTCGTGTTTTTATCTCGGTATTTAGGCTAGATTCCATTACTAAATTTTCCACAATCTCATCACTGCTTCCATGTGTATCCAAATATTTGGTATTTTCCTCTCTTACTCTTTCCACTTCGGAGTCCTCAAAATCTTCCGTCATTACCGCCTGGTTGACCTCCTGAGGTACATTAAAGGAATTGTTGATCCCTATTGACACATTCCATGGTCCTTTGTTCGGTTTTTTCAAGAATTCCGTTATTTGAGACTTGTTTTCCATTGTTGTTAGACATACTATCGCCAACTTTTGAATTTATACTGATTTTGTCTCTTTCTGAACTATATCTTTCTGCTTATCCTTCCTCTTGTGGTTTTTAGGTGTATTCCCAGCTTGTTGTTGGTCGTTGTTCAATTTGATTGTAACTTTGGTTTTCTTTTTGAGAGCCTTATTGGTATCTTTCTTCTCCTTTTTTTGGTTTTTGTTTATTCTAACAACCACGTTGTCCTTCTCTTTCTCCTTATTGAGATTTTGCACATCATGTCCCTTGTTCCTCGTCTTACTCCTCATCTCTTACCAGCTTATTGTTGATAGTTTCAACATTCACATTTTCTATATTCAAAGTTTCCTTGTTCTTGTTCTTGTTCTTTCCCTTTGCTTGAGGTCTGGCAGCTTGAGTATTTTGTTCAACATCTTCGATATTCTGGTCATTAGAATTCGTGGCCTTACCATTATCTTTGGCATTGTTTGTTTCTCCTTGTTCTGCTCTCATAGCTTCAGTATTTTCCTTTTTTACCTCCATGATCCTCTTTCTCTCCAAGATCCAATAATCATTCATATTATGTCCCAATTTTTTGCAGTGTTTGCAATATTTTGGGATATTTTCATATTCCACCTTCTCGGTAAAACTATTTAGTGTAGAGCCTTCATGTTCGAGCCCCACCCAAACCTCGTTTATCCTTGGTTTGAGAAGGTCGACTTTTACCATCACCTTTGACATGCAGATCTTGTCTTACTTTTTGTTGCCGAGTCAAGGGATAGAGGCGTCCCAATGGGGATAAGAAGTTTTTAACATATTTCTAGTTGTGCATATGAAAAGGTAATTCAGGTAAGAGAACTCATACCATAAAGATGGGGATGTCCTCCTCCGGCTTGAAGTCGAGGGTCAAGTTTTGAATCCGCATTTGCTATCCCTCAATTTCAATCAGCCTTCTATACCATACATTTTGAAAGTCTTCAGTGTTCAAGCTGTCAATGAACACATTATAGTTGTCATAAACCCCAATTTTGACAAAGCCTTTTGGCACTACCAATTCCTTGAATTTTGATCTAATTTTGTCAATTTGGGGCCTAGGTTTCAAAAATTTTCCAACAATGGTTCTCCTACAGTCATGTGCCAGATTCTGTAATAGTCCGCAACTTTGAAGATTATTGCCAGGACACCGTTGTGAGTTGTTTGCCTAGTCATCACTTTTTCACGTTCTTGGGCAGATGGAGTTGTTGTCGACGACGTGACAAAGCATAAGATATTTTCTCTCTTACCGAGTTGTTTGGCGATTCAATCCCTTTAGGAGTTTCAAGTTTCCCCCTCAGTCCCACCGGACCTTGATTGTCCGGTGGTTCCATGGCGGAATAGGAAGGAGAGAGAGTGTAGAACTAGTCTTTAATAGCCGTTGTGAACTTTTTTCGTAGTGATGATTTGAATCCCTCTATTTATAGAAAACAAATGCTAGTATGAACAAGTGTTTATTGTGCCTTTTTAGAAAAGTCATAACCCTTCGGATAAGTCACAATTCTTCGAAAAAGCCACGACTTTTTAGAAAAGTACTAACGCGTCGAAAAAAGTCACAACTCTTTAGAAAAGTCACATCCTTCAATGTGAAAATGTGTTTTATTTAATATATTTTATATTATAATATAATTAAGTATTGAATATGTACTAAATTGGATGTTCTAAGAAGAAAAACAAGAAGAATAAAAAACTTAGAAAAATTCAAAGTTTAAAAAAGTGATGAAACACTCTATTTATAGCCAACAAAGGTAGTATGAACATGTGTTTATTGTGTCATATCAAAAAATGCACAATCTTTCAAAAAAAGTCACAACTCTAAAGGTCATAACTCTCTAAAATAGTCATAACATTTCATAAAAATCACAACTCTTTAAATGTCAGAACCTTTGGAAAATTACAACCATTTAAAATAGTCACTATCCTTCTAAAAAGTCGCAACCCTTTGAAAAAATCACAACTTATCGAAGAAATCACAACTTTTTAAAAAAGTCACAACTATTTGAAAAAATCAACATTCAATGTGAAAAAGTATATGCATTTGATGTATTTTATATTATAAATAAATAAATGTAATATTATATCAAATATAACAGATATTCTAAATTGAATGTTTTAAATTGGGGATATTATAGTAATTTAACCTTTAAATTAGAGAGTTCATACTTTAAAGATAGTATTTAAGTATTTATTATTTATGTGTGTGCGCGCGCACACATGTGCGTGTTTGCAGGTGCATGCGTGCGTGTGAGTTATCACGTATTTTTCACATAATGCTTTTTAACCTTTCACATTTTTTATTGAGAAAAAGTTAAATTTTTCGGTTACTACTTTTTGATTTTTTGTTAATAGTTAATACATGAAAAAGTTAGAGAGTTCAATTCTTATAACTGTGGCTACTTGTAACCTTTGTTGATTCTCCTAGTTACTTATAATTGTTTTCATTTTCTATATTTGCCCAAGTGGTGCCCTCCAAAATAATAAACACTTGATTTGGTTTGTTCAAAATTCTTTAGTTGTACTTTTTTTTTTTTTTCAAAAATAATGTATTTCAAAATATTTTCAGTTTTATAAATATGATTTAAAAAGTTTTTAAAAACTTAAAGGGATCTTTTTAGACAATTTTAGAAATAACAAATATAATAGACATAATTGCACTTCATAACTCTAATTTTAATAATTGTGCTCCGTAGTTACAGTTATATTTGTTATGGAGACTACGATTTGTATAATTTTGTCGGTTTATATATTTCACTTATGAATATACAAATAGGGTAAGTATAGAAAAATTTTATATTTATATATTTAAAAAATTTTTAGAACTCTGTTTATATATTTCCCTTGCCAATATACAAATCAGGTGAATAGAAAGAATTGGAAAAACTGCACCTGCGATTTACAATTTTCTTAAACTTTAGCTATATATAATGCCTAATATTAGCTAAATGTCTGTTATATTTTGCATAATTGTCCGATCTTTTATGATTTACTAGCTCTCGAATAATCAAGGAACACACATTTGAGAATAAGAGGGGCATAAATTTAATATGACATATTCAGGGGTGCTTATGGACAATGAAATGGAAGAGCAAGGAAAACTAGCTTCTATTGGCTAACGAATGGATAATCGGTTACCAAATTGAGGATCTTATACTTTGCATGCACGTATACATAAGAATAGAGAAAGTGATCATTGGACTAATCTATGAAAAATCATTCGATATTGAGAAGCCAATTATATCAAAGAATAAATATTATACTCCCTCCGTTTTACAAAGAATGACCTGGTTTATCTTTTTGAGTCAAAGCAAGTTTTTTGTGATTTCTAACTGCATTTCTGTTGGTTATAATGTGATTAAATATATGTATCATTTTAGTTTTATTTTTCATGCATGGTAGTTAATCTTAGAGAAAATACATAAAAAAAACTCTAAACTTGTCCGCATAACTTGCTTTAGCATTTTAACTTTACGGGTAATTATCTATCCCCTAATCATGTTTCAAGTGAATTTAATATCCCCTCAGAAGTTTAGAACCACACTTGTAAAGGTAGGTGTGCGACACTCACCTCCACCAAATTATTTTTATACATTTTTTAAAATTAAAAACACCCACCCCAACCTTCATCGTCCCTCACAATTCCACCACCTTAGATTTCACAAAGTCCACCACACTTCACCAACTACTCCTCACTCTGTTTCTCCATTACCGCCGCCATCAAATTCATAACATTACCACCACTGCCTACACAATTACCGCAACCATTAAGTCCACAATACCCATCACCGATAACAACATCACCAGCCGCCATCAACTCTACAATACTCCTCACCAACAGTTGTATCGCCTCCATCACCATTAATTTCATATTTCTTAATAGTACCATCATTGAAATCAACTCCAAAATAATTAATTTCATATTTCTTCCTACAAAGACACAACAAAATAGAAACTAAACATTAAAAGCATTTACAAATTACAACAGAATAAATATAACTAAAAGAATCAAGAAAAATTGGAAAGAAGAACTAACCTTAGAACATGGATAGTAACTCTTGAAAGTTGAAACAAAATGAAAAGCGAAGAAAACACTATAATTATTAAAATTCAAAAGATACACAAAGATATTTATCCACAATTTAGATATTCATAATTACTAATCAATATTCAATACACCAAGTAAAAGTGTAAAACATACTATTGAACAAAAAGCAAGAGATTGTCTCAACTCAATCCATAACTTAAAATTAACATAACAACAAAATATTGTCAATTATCAAGTTATTTAATTAAGTTAGCTATCTCTTCCACATCTTCCACATCTTCTTCAACTTCTTCCAAATCTGCAAACTCTTCCTCAAATATCACACCTTCAATTTGAGGATCATCTATTGAAAGCTCGGTTAGATCATTAGTTGTCTCATCAATATCAAACCGATCTCCACCTAAAATAAATTAAAAAGAATAAATATATTAGAAGATCTTATATAAAAAGAAAAGAACACCATTTAAACTAAATAATTGAAGAAAATATAAACATACCAACATCCCAATATTTGCTTGGCCCTCTTTCTTGCGAGACAACAACCGGAGATTATAATGTACAAACACTAAATCTTCGGCTCTTGAAGTTGCTAACTTATTTCTCTTGATATTGTGAATCAAAGAATATGTACTCCAATTTCTTTCACAACAAGAGGAAGAAGCCGGTTGAGTAAGCAACTTGTAAGCTAATTCTTGCAAAAGTGGAGTCGAGACCCCATGATTTGCCCACCAAGAAAGAGAATCTTCATACATCATAGCCTCAATCACATGAGGCTCACTAAAATAGTCATTTTCGCTACAAAAGGATCCATACTCCAATGAGGCATGTTTCTTTTCATTAGAATCTTTAAAGTACCTTTGAAAGCACTTGATTCTATTCAATGAAATTTCACTATCTTCATTGGGAGCTAGCTTTCGAATTTCATTCTCTTCTTCAAGCCATGATTCATGATAATATTTGGGAACCAAAGAATGTGCCATACAATTTAGAGGTGTGTTACTTTTGTTCCACCTAGCCACAAGAATATCATGAATAGTATCAAAACAATTTGATTGATCGGAAATGAGATCTTTTCCCTCATGCTCAAAGATGACTTTCTTGACTTTCTCAATCATTGAGTCCCACATATCATAAATGAGATGTAATTTTGGACCATCAATATCGGCACTTCTTAGCATATCAACAATTGGTTCCGTAAATTTCAAGAAATAGTCAATACTATCCCATTTTTCATCATTCATTATAAGCGATTTTATTTCACGTGTCTTGGCTTCAATTCCCTTATCCCCCTTATAATTCTTCCATTCATCCTCCATGACCATTTTCTCCAAAGAAGATTTTACTTTGCGAATTCGGGTGGTCATAATGTTGTGTGAGGCAAATCTTGTTTCACCAACCTTCAACAAACACAAATCCGAATATTTTTGGAAAAATGCAATTGCCATGTCATGGTTCACAACAAAATTCTTTAATCTACTCACTTCACTAAGTAACTCTAAAATTCATTTACAATTAGTAAAGTGAGGTGATTTTTCCGAAGGTTGGCACATACTTTTCAAAGTTAGATTCAAACAATGAACAACGCAAGGAGTCCAAAATATATGAGGATATTTTTGCTCCACTATAGTACCGGCAAGTTTCATATTACTTGCATTATCCGTAATAACTTGAACAACATTATTTGAACCTACATTTTCTATTGCTTCAATAAATAAGTTAGCAATATATTCACCATCTTTTACGATTCCACTAGAATTGATTGAATTCAAAAACATTGGGCCTCCACTAGATGATGTCATTATATTGATCAAAGGTCGTCTTTTAGTATCGGACCATCCATCCGAACAAATCGACAATCCTTTCTTTTTCCATGTACCTTTTATTGGTTGCAACTTTCTATCAATATGTGTTTTTTCTTGAGCTAAAAGAGTTGACCTCAATCTATTATATGATGGGGGAATATAACCGGGAATGGATCCCTGCAGGCTGCAGACCATTTACTTTTTCAACTTTCAATAAAAAACTCTTCTTCTTCTTCTCAACTCTTCTTCTTCTCTTTCAGTTCTCTGTTTTTTCTCAACTCTTCTTCTTCTCTTTCAGTTCTCTGTAGTGCTCGGCGTTGTCGCCATAAACTGATTTTCTTTTCTTATATTCTTCTCTTCTCTCTTCTATGTACTTTTTCAAGTTTTGTACTTTTTACGTCGTCGGAAATTGATTTTTTCTTACCCAATCTTTTCTCGATGTCGGTCAAAGTGTTCGGATTGGATTGACCGAATCCGACACGCACCCCGCATCCTCACCCGCACCAGAGTCGTATCGAGACGGGTTCGCCTGCAAAAATGAAGAGTCCGCGCAACTTAGCCCATGACAAACAGCAACGACGTCAACAAAATTTGGCCACAATAAACGTCTGAAAATAAATTTATAATAAAATTGAAGAATAGTAAGAGAAGATAGAAATGGTGGTGAGAATGAAAATGTGTTGAAAATGTGTGCAGGTAATTAGATTCGCCAAAAATACCACATAGAAATGAATACAGATGGTTTTACGCAATAACCATCATCAACTCCAGAATAATCACCACAAACACCATCTGTATGAACAATTTTATTTCCTTATAAACTTAACACCCGCCTCAGAGTGTTAAGGTATAGTACTTCCGCTCTCTTTAACCACGCAATAGACACCTCCGACCATCTATCTGTCCTTTCCAAGGAAATCAAAATGTTTTTTTTTCATTTTTTATTTTGGTGGAATAATCGAAGAGGTGGGTGGGGGATAAACGATTATGTATTTAATTGTGCATCCTTATGACTAAAAGGTATTTGGGAGAATTTTTTGAAGTCGCTCCCTTATGACTAAAAGGTGTTTGGGCAAATTTGTTGAAGTCGCTCGCTCAAAGAGCATCTCCGCGAGTTCGATTCGCATAGGAGTCAACCTTTTTTTAACTTTAAAATCAGCCTTTACTTTAGAGTTAGACCTTTTTAAAAATGCTTTTATTATAATTCATTTTTTCCACCTCATCTGGCCCCACCCCCTTTCTTAATTAAAAATAAATAAAAGCCCTATCACAAACTGCACAATTATAAATAAAATATAAGGCTGTAAGAAAATCAACAACTTGCACAATTTTAAACAAATATGACACCGCTTGAAAATCTACCACTTACAAATATTCTTCACTACATAATTAAAGTCCTACTCCTATTATCTCTGCATAAATCGGTAAGCTCTTCTTTTTAAGCATTTTTTTAAAGAATTTGTTGTTGATTCTTGTGATTTGAGATGGATAGACTTATGTAAAAAGAAATGCAGTGATTTTTTCACGAAAACTGGTTGGAATCATAGTTTGGAATGATTTAATTTATATGTTGGTGAAGTAAATAGGTTTTACAAGAGGTGTTTCAACAAAATACTAAATTTTGACAATCAATCTCAATCCATTCAAGTTGTTTTTAACAAGCAATCTGAGAAAACAAGAAGTGAGTATCAAATTCAATTAGAGGCTTCTATTAATGTGGCAAGGTTCCTCTTGAAATTTGGTTTGTCTTTTCAAGGTCATGATGAAAGTAAGTCTTCAAAAAACAAAGGTCCTTTTTTAGGTTTTTTGGATTGACTAGAAAAAATGCTTCCGGATATGAATAAAGTTATTTTAAAATATGCTCAAAAAAATATTAACTTACCCTTGTGTCACTCCTAACTTACCCTTGTGTCACTCTTAAAGTCTTAGTAATGCCCCCCTTATCTTCAAATCTTGGGTTCGCCTCTGCTTAGAGCCTATTTTAATTGGCTTAAAAATAGTAATTTTTAAGTCAAAAATAATAAGTCAAACTTAAAATAATTTATAAGCCAAAAAATATGAAGTAGGGGGAACAATATTTTAAGTTATGTTTAGCCTAGCCAAACACTTTCTAATTTATTTTAGCCATTTTTTTAGATTTATTTTAAATTATTTTATATTTGTCAAACACTTTTAAAAGTAAAAAAATTGACTTAAAAATAAATTTAGCCAACTTTTAAAGCAACCCAAACACATTGTTATTAGCCTCTTAGAGAAAGGAGCACATAAGAATATAATGCTTCCTAGTTCCTACATATAGTGTTAAAAAAAAAGGGCAACTTTCACATATAACAAACATAAAATTCATATTTATATGTTATAGCAAAATTTACATAATTGCGCTCCATAGCAAACTTAAATATGTATAATTCGCTATACATAGACAATTGAAGTGAATTGCATAAAACGAGAAAGAGAGAAATTATATACAATTTGAATTATATAAAATGAGAAAGCGAGAAAGGCAGAATTGAATTATATAAAATGAGAAAGAGAGAAATTATAAACGATTTGAATTGTATAAAACGAGAAAGAGAGAAAGGCAAAAATAGACTTGTGCAGGGAATATACAATTGAATCGAATTGTATAAAACGAGAAAGAGAGAAGTTATATAAAATTTGAATTTGTATAAAACGAGAAAGACAAAAGAGACTTGGGCAGGAAAATATTTGTATTATATAATTATAAATGTATAGGACGAAGATATATGTATTTGCATGTGTTTATACAATTTTCTCTCGCTTTATACAATTAGAAACACAATTTATATAATTCTATGGTATAAAGCGAGAGAGGCGAGCGACAGGAATAAGCAAGCGAGAGAGGGAGAGTGGCGAGCGAGAATATGAGGAAGAGAGGGACAGGCAAACAGTTTGCTATGGAACATAAATAAATCAAAAGATAGCTACTATATTTATTTTATATTATTAATTTGTCATTCTATACAATTATCCCTAAAAAAAACTATCATACATATGATTACTTTAATAGAATTTTGATATGATAGTCTAATAATTCTATTCATCTCCATGTGCCATGGAACCTTTTTTACAGGGATATTTTGCTTGCCACACGGAAAACCTATCAAACAAAGGATTAAATATTGACACTATCATAAATAAGCATTTTTTTCATCATTACAAAATTTATGTTATAAATATGATTTTCTTAAAAAAATTTCCAGCTAAACTAGCTCATGAAAAAATGCATGGTGAAAAATAGATACTCATTGAAATAGTAGGAAGCTTTCTAATTTTTTCTTATGAAACAATTACAATTTTTTCTTTTCATACTTGTTCAATCAAAATATTTTCAAAGAAAAATCACTGAATATTTTTTCAATGAAAAAATAATTATTTATAATCAATATAATATTTAGTGGCAATTAAACTGTTTCAATTACTAATTGCCTCTAAAAATTATTTTTGATATAGCACAACTAATGTGAAATAGAAGGTGTAGGTATTACTAATTATTTATAGCAAACATTTTTGTTGGCGACGGGCTGAATCATAGATGCAATCTCTTTATTTTGAGTGTGTTTGATTTCGGGATGATAATTGGGTGGATTGAGTCAAATTTAGGTGAATCATAATGGGTTAAGATAATAATTGAATCAAGATTTAATTCAATTTAAATTGGTCGAACTCATAAACAAATCCCTAAATTTATTGGGGTTTTCCTCTCAGGTACCTCAACTACGTAATTTTCCTATTGAATCATTAAATCACCCATAATTTGTTCCTTGTAAACATTGTTGACTGATTTTGATCAATTTTTTTTTATTGTAAATGCCTTTAATTGTGTTCGCATTGTAACGATTTTGATTGAAGGAATGAAGACAAACTGTGTGTTAGTCTCATTTGTTTTCTAATGTGTTTAAATGACTTGAAGTAAAACAATTATTCTCGAACATTTTCACTATCAATTGAACTAATGGGTTCTGGAACAACATATGTATCATCTATCAATACCCCTCACAAAATCTGATTCCATATCAACTAACGATGTTTAAAAGAAATAAATTATGAGTGGTTCAATGATCCAATAGAAAAATAGCATAGTTGAGGTACCTGAGGGGAAAACCCAATAAGTTTTGGCCATCTAAAATTGGATAAATTTTAGGAATCACATAGTTTAATATGAAATTACAATATCTCTCTCTTTAGTTTGTAATTACATTAATCTCTTAAAAAGTAACACAAACTGCATACATAATATGTAGCTTGGAAACATTATAGAATATTTCAAATACATTATTACATAAATCGGATACATAATATATAGCTCGGATACATTATAAAATAAATTGGATACATTAAATACTGACTCGAATACATTAAAAAACAAGAGATTTTAGAGGTTTTTAGAAATAGAAGGGGATATTGGAAATAAAAGAAATATAAAACGTGTATTTCAGTAATTTTTTCATTAAAATTTGTTTGGATCGAAATGGATTAGGTAATGAATTTTATAATGGATTAAGATTTAACCTAACCCAATCTTATTTTTATTAAGTTTAGTTGTTTTATTTAATTTTTAAAACTATATCAAATATATAAAAGAAAATTATGACTATATACAATATATCAAATTTTTAAAAAATATTAATAAATATTTTGATAAAAAATTTTCATAAGCCAATTCCAGTTACATACTAATTAGGTTTTAATGGATTGGAGGAGTTGAATTTTTGTTTTTTCGAGGCTTTGCTTAGACTACACTCTAATCCTGATTATAGGTGGGCCGCTCCAAAGGAATAATATCACATTTCTATCATTTTTTAGCAAACAATTTGTCAATTTTAAGCTGGAAGTTAATGCAATTTGTCCATTTTGATAAAGTAAAAAAAGATAAATTAAAAGAGGGAAAGGTACACTTTGTGCATGTCACTCATTGTTTTTATGTGATAAAACAAATATATACTTTTAAACTAAAGATATTTGCCAAATAATTCCTTTTCTTAATCTGAAATTGTCGTTGACAAGTGACAACCAATAATGCAATGCAAATGATTAGTCACTATAATAGTATCCATCTGACATAAAATTATTAACATATGTGCTAATAATTATGCTTTAAATCAGTCTTGTAAACTAATTCATGTTAATTGCTAGTTTAAGTGGTGGTTCACTAGTTTTTTAAAATAGTAGCATTTGTTTATTAATGGATAACTTTAAACCTCTTGAGGTCTTTGAGCGGTTTGGCATTATTAGCTCAAAGGAAAACGTACATACACTAATTTAAATTCGTATTACCGAAGACTCATTAAAGAGAGAAACGTTTATTATTAAAAAATAATTCAAGTATTAAAAATATGATACAAGCCAAATAAATTGAAACAAAGACAACAGTATATTGTTTTTGTATTATTTAGAAAATGGTTGAGACGGTGTAAATATCAAAGCAAAGATTTTCACTAAAAACGTTTAATTTATGGAGTAAACAACATATTATTTAAAGTGAAGTTACGTTCAACATCTACTATAGAATTATGTATACATAAAAATAATTTTAGAATAAAGAATTGAAAAATGAAAATTTAAATTCTAAATATGCTAATAGAACGTGACATTGTCTATTATGAATATAGTATTATAATAGCAAAGGTAAACGCAACGATTTGTTATATGGTCGTTTTGAGCATTTGGGCCCTTTTCCCTTAAGAAGACATTTTTTATTGCTTTATTATGTGAATTTTTATTTGCGGGAATGGATAGTTGATATTTGAAGTAATTGTGTTTCGATGGAAATTAATTTTAGGATTTTGATAAATAAAAACTCGGCTTAAGTCAACAAAATAGTTAAAAAGCTCGGAATCAAGTTTTGGCGGTTTAATTAAGTCCAAAAGGTGATATTTAACTTGTGTGAATAGTTTGTAAGGGTCCCAAAGGGCTCGAGAGTGTTTTGATTAGTATTATTTAATAAGTTTAAGGAATATGTTTGATCATGATAAAAATTTTGTCAAGATGATCTCAAATCGGTGTTTTGAATATTCTAATGAATTTGTAACGTGTTTTAGGATGTGCACATTTGAGTTGTATCTCGATGGATATGAATCAGTTCTGATCATTAATTCCACGCCCTGGGTTATTTTGGGCATTGCCGGTGGGATTTGCACCATTTCAACTAAGATTTTTGGCTATAAATAGAGAGGTTTTTCCTCAGAATCAATTTTTTCTCCATTTCTTCTATGTGGGTGTTTGAGGTACTACAATTTCTACAACATATATAACCATTTTATCGCGAGAGAAAGTAATTCATAGCTTTGAACAAGTGACCAACTTAAATTCCTTAAAGATATACAATTAACTTGGTATTCTCAAATAGTTCTATTTAGGGTGTGTTTGGTATGAAGGAAAACATTTTTCTGGAAAACATTTTCTTTCCAATTTTTTCATGTTTGGTTGGGACAAAAGTTTTGGAAAATATTTTCCAAATCAACTCATTTTTCTTAATATTAAGGAAAATGACTTCCCTCAAAAATTAAGAAAAATATTTTTCAAAACTCTCCTCCAACGTCAAATTACATTTTTTTTTTTTGCAAAAACTTCAATTTTTATAAAATATTTTCAATTTTTAAAATTTTATTTTTCACCCGATCCCTGACCCCCCACGCCTACCCACCCACCCACCACCGGCCAGCCTCCCCCCCCTCCAACCCCCCAAAAAATTAATTTTGTTTTTAAAAATATTTTCAACTTCAAATTTATATTTTTTTCACCTACCCCTGCCCCCACCCCCACCCCCATATACCCTCCCCCCTCCCCCCCCTCAAAAAAAAAGATTGTTTCTAAAAAATATTTTAAATTTCATAAATTATTTTCTACTCTAGTAAAAATAAAAGATGTTTCTCAAAAAATATTTTCATTCATAAATCAAATACTAAAGTATTTTCGAAAAATATTTTCTACTCACCAACCAAACATGAGAAAATAAGTCCAAAATCTACTTATTTTCCTGCGTACCAAACACACCCTTAAAGTTTCTATTTTTCAGTTTACAAAATTTTTCTGATTTGAAAATATTAAAATAACAATTAATCCATTGTCCCCGCAAACCACAGGTCAGTTCACGATTAACGTTCTTCGAGAGAGAAACTTTTTTCTTTCTCATCTTTCTCAGCTACTCCCTTCATTCCATATTAACTTGAGCTTTCAACTTTTTTTCATTTTTCAAATTAACTTAAGTTTTCAATCTTTAAGACTATTTTTAAAATATTCTTTCAATTTTACCTTTTAAGTTAGTATTGAAATTAGTTATTATAATTAATATTTAGTTATTTTTGACAATAATTAATAAGGATAAAAATGAAAAATTATGTTTAATTTATGTCTTAAGCTATTTTTCTTATAAGGTGTGAAACACCTCAAAACTTGAGTTAATATGGAATGGAGGAAGTATTAACTAATGATACAAATTATACAATTTTGCATAGCTAAGAAATAAATTTAAACTTTTCCCTTTTTAAACATTTCTTCATTACTTGAAGCATTTAATCTCAAATTCTATGAGTTAAACAATTGTTAATGCCCTGAATTTATTGATGTAATAACAAAGCAAGTTGTTACATGATGTACACCTTTTATCATATTATATTTCTACGCCGCGTATGAGAATTTTTCCAAACGGACCACTTACGCAAGCAAATATGTAACTCTTATTCAACGCCCACACACTTTGCTCTTTATCGCAAACATTAAAAAAAAAAAAAAAAATTAAAATATTCATAAATTTAAAGCAAAATATTAGTTTATGCGAATAATGACAGTCTTAAAAATATTTTTTAATTTGATTAACTAAACTTAAATACATTAGAAGAGTGAGATACACTCTAAATTTTCACTAAATTTAAGAATATTTTTCAATATTTCTCTTGACTTTTTATTAAAGGCTTCGTATTTCTGTAAGAGTTTAGATAGCGCCATGCTCCTACAAGAATTTAGAATGTATTTCTTGCAAGATCAAAATCGCATCTAAGTTTAATAAAAAATACTACTCCCGTCTACTTTTAATTGTTATATTATGTTTTTTAAAAGTTAATTTGACTAATTTTTAAAGTTAAATTAAATTATATTAATTTGATATTTTAAATAAAAAATTTAAAAATTATAAGAAAAGTAATAGTACTCCATCATTTTCACAAAAAATGACATGATTTGACTTGACACGATGTTTAAGAATATTATTGAAGACTTTTGAATCTTGTAGTACTAAATTAAAGTTAGATCAAATGTATAAAATTACCCTTTGATCTTGTGGCCTTAAATATGTCATGTGGAGAAACTGAAATTGAAATATACCCAAAAAGGAAAGAGCTCATTCTTTTTTAAACAGACTAAAAAGAAAAAAAGATTATTCTGTTTTAAGCAGAGGGATTAATTTTTTTTTTGCATATCAATATGATAAAAAATACATTATATTAATGTTATTTAAAATTTTTATAACTTAATTCTAACTAAAAATAAAAATTATGACAATTAAAATTGAACGAATAATTTATGTTATGTTGAAGATATTTGTCTCCAAAAAAGGAAGAAAAATTACGTTACACGTTAATGTTTAATGCTTCATCTTCCCTAAAACCCCTCTCTCTGTAACTCTCTTCTGCTAAAAAGCTCTGTTCTTTACATCTTTCTCTGAAATTTTATTCTTCTGTCACAGTATCTGAACATCAATAATCTTTACTTTTGTTAGATTTAATAGTAATTTTATATCAAGATTTCTCACTCATCTGACTTCTCTTACAATTTGAACATTTCTTTGCGAGATTCTTGTGTCAAATACCCTATTCTTCTTCTTCAAGTAATACCCCATAAAGCCATTTTTGGATCAGTACAAATTACACAATCATCTCTGTAACACCGACTGACCCTTTTGATGGATACTTCTGAGAATGCAAATGGTTCTCCTTCATCTCCTACAAGTTCCAATTTGACGGCTTTTGGAGTACAATTCACACCGCTTCGGTTCTTCCAATCCCCTGTTTCCACTTTGCTTGAGTATTCCGGACTCTTTACGGTTCGACCCGATAACCCAGAAACGGACCCTCTTGTTGCTGATGATACTGTTACTAACGACGCTGAATCCAGTAGCAATGTTGGTGGAGGTAATAGTAGCAGTGGGGAGGTTTCAATTAGGATAATTGGTGCTGGGGAGAATCAAGGGATAGGGGGTGAGGATGAAGATGATGGGTCGGTTATGGATGGTGAGGAAGGGGGTTCTGTTGAGGAAAGGGGTTCTGGTGTGGACGCGTCGTCCATGGTGGCTGATGATGATGCTGGTAATGCTAGTAGGGATTCCTCGTACCAACGATTTGATATACAGCAAGTTGCTAGGTGGATTGAGCAGATTCTTCCATTTTCCCTTCTTCTCTTGTTTGTTTTCATACGCCAGCATTTGCAAGGTACATTTTCTTTTCCCCTCTCAAAGAAATTGTGGCTATCAGCAATCTGTGTAATGTACAATATTAAGGTGTAGATGCAGTTTTTTGGGTGATATGCAATCATATTCTTGTATATCTGTGTATGCTGTGGCAGATAAGAAGGAATGTACAATATTAAGGTGTAGATGCAGTTTTTTGGGTGATATGCAATCATATTCTTGTATATCTGTGTATGCTGTGGCAGATAAGAAGGAATACACACACATTGAACAAGCAAACTGAGTAACCTTATGTAATATTAGTAACTTCAATATTAATGTATGAACAATTAAATCTGTATATGGACGTTATATACATTATTGGTCTCAGCATTTACAAGGCTTGAGTGCAAATGAAGGTTGGGACTTAGCTCAATAGTGCCATTTATTGGCTGCTTTGCTATCCTCATATCAAGTCTTGGTGTTACAGAAGCCTTTATTTGATATTTTTTCTTTAATTGTTTTTTGGTGTTTCTATGTACTAACAATTGCAATATATTGAGCTATTGATTCTAGGACTGGGACTGTTTCCAGGATAAAGAAATGATACAACAAAAACAACATACCCAGTGAAGCTCCACAAGTAAGGGCTGGGGAGGGTAGAATATACGAGACCTTACCACTACCTCGTGGATATAGAGAGGCTGTTTCCGAATGACTCTTGGCTCAAGTGCAACAAATTCCAGTATAAACAAAAAAGGAGACAATGGAGACAATGTAGAGAATATAGCAAAATAATGTGATAATCGAAACACCATAAACAACAACGATACAAGTTAAAAAAAGAAGACCTACAATTATACACTAGTACCATTGCAAACGCCAGTCGTCCAAAGTAAGACACTACGCTACCTACTATTCTTCTACCCTAATGCGAGTCCTCCACACCCTTCTATCTAGCATTATGTCCTCAGTAACCTGAAACTGCGTCATGTCCTCAGTAACCTAAAAACTACGTCATGTCCTGTCTTATCACCTCTCCTCAATACTTTTTCGGCCTACATCTGCTTCTCCTTGTGCCCTCTAGAGCCAACCTGCCATACCTCCTCACTGGTGCGTCTAATGCATATCCTCTTTACATGTCCAAAACATCGCAGTCTCGCTTCTGTCATCTTGTCCACCACGGAGGCCACACCCACCTTATTGCGGATATCCTCATTTCTAAGCTAATCACTCCTAGTGTGACCACACATCCACCTCAATATCTTCGTTTCCGCAACGTGCATCTTATGGACATGAGAGTTCTTAACTGACCAACACTCCACCCAATAAAACAAAGTCGGTCTAGCCACCACATAGTCCGTCTTTTCTTGCTCAACCTGAACCCTTTAGCCTCCACAGTTTGTCTCCACGCCTCTAACTTAGCATTCACTCCATTGCATGTCTCATCAATCATTACTATGTTATCCACAAATAACAAACATCACGACACCTCATCTTGAGTGTCTCACGTCAATACATCCATCACCAAGGCTCCAAGTCTCATCTCCACATGAAAGTGCTCCAAGTCTCCTCCCACCGTTCTTACCCGCGGTACACCTCTTGCCTCCAAGCATCGCTACAAGACTTTCCTCGGCACTTTATCGTAGGCCTTTTCAAGGTCAATGAACACCAGATGTAAGTCCTTCTTCCTTTCTCGATATTTTTTCCATCAGTCTCCTTGTAAGATGGATAGCTTATGTGGTCGATCACCTGTGATGAATCCAAACTAATTCTCAGAAATAGACACACCCCTTCTCACTCTCATCTCTACCACTCTCTCCTAAACTTTCATAGTGTGACTAACAACTTAACACCTTTTTAGTTGTTGCAATTTTGGATATCACCCTTGTTCTTGTACAACAGAACCATTATACTACACCTCTGTTCCTTGGGCATCTTAGTCGTCTGAAAAATAACATCGAACAAGCTAGTTAGCCACTATCTGCTCTTCCGAAACTCCATAGGGATCTCATCGTCGCCTTTTCCTTGCTTATTGTACTAATAGCACACTTCACTTCCTCAACCTTAATACGCCTACAATACCCAAAGTCCCGAAGTCTATCAGAATGCTCCAATTCACCCATCATAATGTCTCTGTCCCCTTCTTCGTTCAAAAGTTTGTGAAAGTATGCTTGCCATCTTTGCTTAACGAGGGTCTCTCTGCTAACACCTTGTCGTCTTTGTCCTTTATACACCTCGGTTGATCCAAGTCTTGGACCTTACTCTCCCTCGCCTTCGCAAGCATGTACATCTTCTTATCTCCGCCTATATCTCGTAGTTCAATATACAGTCTCTCAAATGCTACCGTCTTAGCAGCTGTAACCACTAATTTAGCCTCCGTCCTTGCCACCTTATAAATTTCCCTATTCGCATGCTCCTTGTTTTCATCCATGCAGGCCACCACACTACGAAAGGTAAGTGATCATCCTTCTTCAGAAAGCACGAATTAGCAATTACCAACTCAAAAGCTCTAGCAAGGTTCCATCATAGTTTCTAACTGCAAAACCACTGCTGACGTGCACATCGTCAAAATAATTAGGACTTGCCCCAATGTGGCCATTGAAATCTCTGCCAATGAAAACCTTCTCGGTGCACGGAGTACCTCCCAGAATCGCATCCAATTCCTCCCTTAAACGCGCTTCATGAAATTAGTTAGGAACTTATATGCTTTTTTTTTTTTGAGAAGTTGTTGAGTATGAAAGGATTTTGATAGTGAAAGTTGTAATGTTTGTTTAATGACCATTCATACTCATTCCGGGAAATTGTGCTGCTTTCAGTGTTTTGGGGTTTCTGTGGTTCTTGAATAGTACTATAAAGTAATACAGAAATAAATTAGCTCATATATGTATACGGAAAGGTATGGGCCTCTTTATTGTCATTTGTTTGCATTTAGGATTAGGATTGTCATATGAATCCCGTTGCAGCCAGTTTACTGATATTAAATCAGGGAGCGTTAAAGCTCTCTGCCTTTCCATATAAATAGAGAGAATAAGGACTGCTGCATAGCTGAAGCTTGTTTAGCTGATGCCTTTTGAAATATAAGGACTTTGAGAGTGTAACTTACCCTTTGTCTTTCTCCTTCTGTATGCTTAGTTTTTTACTAAACCACCTCCCTGAGATGTTTAACAGCATATATTTAGTTTTTGCTATGTAACAAGATTTACTAGAGTTGCCGGTGGTACTTTCCCCAGACTGACGCATTTGAAACCAAATGAATCTAACAAAACTTTTAAAAGAAATAGGCATTTTAATTGGGGTGGCAGTTTGATAAATGCTTAGTTTATCAGATAAGAACAAGATAGATGGGCCACTTGTTGCCTTTGTTACATGGAGAGTGCATTATGATTGGCAATTTAAATTGACTCATGCCCGATAAGCTTTGTTCTTTTTATTTTCTGTTCATTGGGATATTTCTAAGTTAAGCACCATCTCTAAGAGAAGAAAAAGGCGACTGTATTAGGTTAACCCAAATTGCACTGATACAAATATTTCCAAGCAATTCTTGATTGTCTATTTTCATGTGAAGACTTGGGATTGCTTTTTCAATTGGGTGCAAGTGTTCCTGTCTTAATCTACCTGTTTCAGATTCATGTATTCTGCATCTGTTTTTGGAGTTGTAAAAACATGTATATCATGTGAACTTTCATTTATGCCAAATCACATTCTTCCTTATTTATGTAATCTTGGAGTGCAGGTTTCTTTGTCACAATTTGGATAACTGCTGTCATGTTCAAGTCAAATGACATTCTTCGGAAGCAGACAGCTTTAAAGGTGCAATAATACGCTCCATTTGCTGAATTGTAGTTTGTTTACTTTCTATTGTAACATTCATTTTCATCTATCTTCAATAGAAAGATTAAGGAACACTGAGAATCCTGCCATAATTAATTCTGAATTTTGCAGGGAGAGAGAAAAATAGATGTCCTTGTTGGTTATTTTGTGGTTTTTGTGATACATGTTATTGGAATCTACTGGTGGTATCACAATGATGACCTTTTCTATCCATTACTAATGGTTCCTCCGAAGGTCATCCCACCTTTCTGGCATGCTATTTTCATCATCCTGGTAAATGGTATGGTTCTTTACCTGCCTAGTCTCCTGTTATTCACGTATTATATGCAATATACATGCTGTTCTATCCTTTTCTCGGGAGTATAAAGCTGTTACATTATAGTCTCAGAAAGAATTGATCCTCATTTATTATTGTTTCCAGATACCATGGTGCGGCAGGCAGCAATGGCTTTGAAGTTGGTGCTGCTTATGTATTACAAGAATGGCAGGGGCCACAACTTTCGTAGACAGGTAGAGTGTAAAGCAGTTCTTATGTGGTTAATTTAGTGATTTTTCTCCCTTTTTTTGCAAGAAAATTGAACTCCGTTGTCTTGTAGGGTCAAATCCTGACTCTGGTGGAGTACATGCTGTTGTTATACCGTGCATTGTTACCAACTCCTGTGTGGTATAGATTCTTTCTCAATAAAGAATACGGAAGCCTTTTCTCATCACTGACAACGGGATTGTACTTAACGTTTAAGCTTACCTCAATTGTTGAGAAGGTAAGGTCTTTCTAGAACTAATATTATTCTGCTGAATAACTTTTGTTTTTCCTTAATGATATCAAGTTTTTCATGAGAAACCTCCCCTCTTCCCACACTACCTCAATATTCTGTGTTTTTCGAAAATATGTTATGGCATTGGTTCTTCCTGCTCTCCTTTGTACTCACTAGACAGTTTATGTTGTTTAGGTAAAATCATTCTATACTGCTTTGAAGGCATTGTCAAAAAAGGAAGTCCATTATGGGTCTCATGCCACACCTGAGCAGGTATAATGTCGTTACTTTTTTGCTCCCTACTTGTTAATACTTATTCTTGGGATGAAAGATATTTACAACAAGGAGGTGTCAGTACTTTGAAAGTTTTACTTGTTGGAAATGTAATTGGAGAATGATGGGGTTTTGTTCGAGGGTTGTTATTCTTTTCGTTCTTCTGTGGTTTGATAAGAAGTTCTATTGTTATTTTCCTTCAACTTCCCATGGCTTCAGTAGAGTGCTGGAGCAATTCTATTACTTTAATGATTGACCAGTTTATGCTTTTTATCAGTTTTTCCAAGTGCGTCCAACTTGATAAAATTGAAGTTGTGTTACAAACGCTAAAATACGTTCTAAATCTCTTCTTTGTTGGCCTTACACATGCACACAACAGTGTGTTGACAAGCTTTGTGTTAACAAAGGAGCAATATACAATTTAGTCCATCTGTTCTAGCTTATCTGACACTATTTCCTTATTAATTAATTTGTTCCAAAAAGAACGACCTATTTCTGTACCTAAAAATATTAACTGTACCCTTGATGAGAACTTTTCATATCCAGACAAATGTTATGGCATGTCTGGCCGCTAGTTTTAAAAGTTCGTAGCAACACAAATGATATGGCATGTTTAAGACAACAAGTTTCAAAAGTCTTCAATTTTTTTTTCCGACTCCATGCCGATTCAAACTAATGTCAAATAAATTGAAATAGAGGGAGTATCTGATGATTATAAAATGGTGCATATTCTTATTTGATTTGGCTTTACGCTAAGGAAAGTTAACCGTGAATCTCCAAGTAGATGAAATTGTTTCAACACTGAAATGACCATTCCATCCCTAGTTCATGCATCCAAACAAGCAGGGCATGCCAAAGCCAAGATGTTAACATTTTGTTGTGTAGAGGGCTCGTGCTTTAATTATGTTAGTAGGATCATATTTCTGGATTTTGTCCTCGTTACATATCCAAGTCAAGATTGTGGAGAGTGTGATTTGAAATCTAGAATCATCAAATTCAGAAGTAATTGTTGAGTTGAAGCTAGGACTTCTCTAGAATATAAATAGTTCAGCTAGAAGTATTTTAGAAAGCCATCTTTGACTTAATATAAGTTGGTAATCTTAAGGATAACGCTGGATTTTTTCAAGCTGAAATTTCAGGATTTTTCTCTTTTTCTCTAGTTATTACTTGGGTTAATTTGTTAATTGCAATCAGTAGCTCCCTAGAAGTAGCTGGAACTTGGAAGGCTGATTTGTCTGTTATCCGTAGAGGTAGTGATAAAGTTGGAGCAGTAAGATATCTTTTTTTCAGAGGGAGGGGGAGAATTGTTCCATTATACATTTTCTTATAGATTTTGAGTTTTACTTGAAAGCTCTTGTGTTGATCTTAGCTTTTAAAATGTTTATCCAGGTGAATGCGGCTGGTGATTTGTGCGCTATTTGCCAGGAGAAGATGCATGCACCAATTTTGTTACGTTGCAAACACCTCTTCTGTGAAGACTGTGTCTCAGAATGGTAAGTATTTCTGAAGCACTTTCTGCAGGAAACCCCCCTCTAGTTTGATAAATGCATTTCCAAGTGCTTTATATATACTGTTTTTTCTAACATAACAAGAATGAAGTGACTTTATTTTTAACATTGTCAATTATCTTATGTGTCAGTCCCAATTCTGAAGGGGGTCACGTTTATTCAGGAATTTTAACTTAAATGGAAAAAATTAGAAAATGTCTGTAGGGATTTATTATTGGATCATTCCTTCCATCATAATTTAAGAAACTGAAAGTATTTTTTTACCTCAAAATGCGTCGTTTATCTCTTACTTGCTTATCTGGTCCATTAGGCATTGCCAGTGGCAGATGTAGTCTGTCAATTGTGCAAAATATATGCATACTAGGTAAACCAGAAAAAAGAAAAGGAGAAACAAACAGCAGCATTAATATGCATGGTTCGCGAAGTAGAAACTTTTCATTCAAAAAAGTTGATGCTGTACATGAAGCAGAAACAGATGAACAATTTATTGACTTATTGTCTTCCCACTTCATTTATCACCGACTTCTTTGCTTTATTTCGTGGTTTCTACAATACATCATCTAAATGTGGAGAAGACCTATATATCTATCGCTACCACAGTTTGTGTCCTGTAATTACTATAAGTCTTCATTCACCTTCTCATCAGGTTCGAAAGAGAAAGAACATGCCCTCTGTGCAGAGCGTTGGTCAGACCGGCTGATCTAAGATCATTTGGTGATGGATCCACTAGCCTTTTCTTCCAGTTATTCTAGACTACATATTAATTATCCTACGCCAAAGTAAATATCTGTCCACATCTTCGTCCACCTGATATTACTGGATTCTGGGGGTTGCCCCGTTAAGGTTTCTGCAGATTCTTTGAGGAAGATATTACAGGCTATGCTCTTCATTCGTGCAGATTCTTTGAGGAAGATATACACATCTACTCCCATATCGTACATATTTTTTTTCCCCCTACTGTGAAGAGATGAGATATGTCCATGTAATACTTTCCAAAAAGAAAAAAAATAGAAAGAAAGCAATTGTATGTAGTATCACAATTTCTTAACCTTAGAGCTTGAATTTTTGTTTCAGTCTCTTTTTTTTTTCAAATGCCAAAAGGCATTATGCCTTGAATTATATAACACATAAAGTTGGTTCTATATTGCACTAAGCAGTCTGTGGATGGAGTTTTTAGTTAATTTTACAAGTTGTTCTGCATTGCAACAACATTTCGATTTACGAATCTTCGTTGAGTTACACCTATCAATCTTCAATTTTTACATGAAACTGAATGTGTGAAGAATTTAAGAAATCCAAGTCACATCAAAAGCGAGTACGAATAAGTTATGTAACTTGTTCAAACTCCACAAGTGTTGAAAATAGACAAGAAACAAACTATGTAAACATTGCATTTATGTTGCCTACAACTTCAAATTATAATTACATCAATTTTATTTTAAGAATATAGTAAAATTTTAAAAATATGTACATAATGAATGTTATAAGCTTCACAAGAAACTATTACATTATTTATATCGATACATATTAACATTTAATAATTTTGAGGCCTTGTTTTTTGGGGGCCTCAAATGTGGTGAGCTTGGTGGAAGAAATAGTCTTTCTTTCTAGGGTTTATATTCTACTATAGTGAATGGGCAAATCTCTATGATGATGTATAGATCAGCTAATCTAATTTTGATGGCCAAACTTTGTTATTATTGCAGGTATTATCAAATTGATTTCATTCAGTTCGGTAGAACGCGGGTCTTCAAAATCTGATGTTGTAGATCAAATTCTATAGAGTGTAGTTTTTTTTAATCTCAGAACGAATTAAAATGAAATAGATTTATTTTAATGACTTTTACAATAATAAAAAATTTGACCTCCTGTGTCGGCTCGTCCTCAAGAGGCGTAATAACCTAAAAATTGTCCGATCCTAAACAAGACATGCAACTTCTTAGGCTTCTATGTATAGAAAAGAAACATCAAACATTTACTTGGAAAACATGTTAGCTTTAGTGGCTTTATAATTGAGCTGCCCATAAAAATAAATTTCTTATTTTCTTATGACACGGAACACAAATCTAGATTCATTTAAATCTAGATCCCTGTAATTATGATTCAAGTAAAAGAACAAATAAGACTGTTTATTTCAGACTTTAAAATTGATATTTCTAGTGGTCGACTTGATTCTTTTAAATTGCTTCTCAAAAAAAAAAAAATCAACAACGAAAAACGACACAATCTTTCTAAATGTTATATTTATCAAAATAATATTGTACAATAAATACAACACAATATATATGCTATGATTCATTATAATACAATATATAACAGTCATTCTAACAAAGTGTAAGTGCGTGTAAAGAAGGTAATAAGGGTCAATTTTTTATACATTTATTGTAAATGTGAAATACTTGTACAAATAAAAATATGGGAAAGATAAAAAAAAGAAGATGCATGATTGTTTGTCTGCTTGGGTAGATAAGCATGAGCTAATTCATAAATTTTTGGGCTTTGATTAACAAGAGATATAGACTAAAATTATGTAAAAGATAATATAATTCACAATAATTAATAATTTAAAATAACTAAATATTATAGTAAATTTAGATGACTTTGTATCTGTTTGTGTTGTATAAATTGAGACAAACGATGAAACATGTATTGGACATATTCCAAACTCCAATATAAAAATAAAAAAGAATTACTTCAAGTACTAGTACTCAACTTGATGAAATGATTAAGTAGCTTGTTGAATTGAATTTAATATGAAAAAGTCTTCTGACCTATGATCACAAGAATAATCATATTCTATGTACATAAGGTCACCTAAAAAAATATAATTTAAATTCATATATAGATAATATCAATAAGTAAATTAAAGTTCAATTAATCATTTGAAAGAAAATATAAGTAGTTCAAACCCATTATTTAAATAATAGGCAAATAATTAATAAAAATAACAATTAAAATATTTCTGTAAACAAATGCATTGGATAATAAATATTGTGCCATGATATTTATGATTCAGGTTAATCCGTAAAATAAATAAAAGTAAATGATTAAAATAATGCTAAAAGTTATCGATATCCAACTATGACAATTTGACAAGGTATGACATTTGCTTATATTTTTTCATATAAATGTTATAAATGTCAATTTACAATTAACGTGGGTTGTGATGAAGTGGTGAAATTGTTTCACCCTTAATTAGATGTTTCGATTTCAGCTATGGGTATGGAGAAAGATCTTGTTGTGAACGCCAAGGCCTATTCGAATTTAGTTGGGGCTCCAATGCAAACTCCGTACCGTGCAAAAACCGAAAAATGAAAGTGTCTTCCAAGAAATATGAGGAAAACTGTACTTCCATTAAATATCTTGAGCTTATATTGACTATGTTGTTCATTACTAGTCTATATACAGTATATGTTATTTTTCCAGTTGGGAGAATTATTTTATCAAAATTTTGTTCAATATTGTTGCCCCAAAACAAATTGAATTAGATCAAATTGTTCTGCCAGTTTTCTAAGGTTGTGTTCTCTCTATTTAGCCCTTAAGAGTATTTCCATTTGTGCCTAAAGATTTGTTTTTGTTTTCTTATTTTTGGTTACCTTGTCTAAGCCCGTCTTCTGGTTTGTGAATATTAACGTTGTATTGAGTTATCCCTCTTTGCTAGTAACTTCTGAGATGGATCCTTTTAGTTTTGGTTATTGATCAATGTAGTATTAGAAAGGTCTTAACTTTGTGTAAACTGAACAAGAAAATTCATTTGAGCAAATGCAATATCTTTTTGTCCGGGTAGTGAAGGCTAGAGATTTACCTACAAAACATCTTGATCATTATGTTGAGGTTAAGTTTGGGAATAATAAGGATAAGACTCGACTACAAATCAGATGTTTGTTTTCTCCCATGATAGGATTGAGGTTTCAGACAACTTTTCTGATCCTTATCTTGTTTCATCACACTGGTTCTAAATCCAAAACTTATTCTATCAACTTTCTTTTTTTCTCTCTCCTTTGGAACTACAGAAAAAAGCCAATGCATCCCCCACTCACAGATACTTGTTTTTCATGTGCTGATACTGCTCTTCCTGATGAATTATCTGAGGAATTTGATGGTTTTCCCATTAATTCAGTTTCTCCTGATATCGTTAGCTAGCATGAGGTATGAACGTCGGAGAATGATTGCAGCGACAATCCAGACTGTGGTTGGTGACTGGGCTACTCAACGGGAGAGGCTTCTATCTTTGCGGAGCTGGAGAGACCCTAGGGCAACAGCATTTTCTGCTTGTTTCTATCTTCCATTTTGTTTATTGTCACGCCTTTCCGAGCTGTGACACTCTTGACTGGATTCTATACATTGGTTTCGCTTCAAGCTTCCGTCTATGACACTTAAATTTCTTCAGAAGGTTGCCTACCAGCACAGACTGCATGCTATGAGCTCTCTATGCTAATTTCCCCCTTGAGTCTGAACTCCAACAATATGATGTGTAAATAAGTGGGGCTTTTCTTCTTAAACTTTATCCTCTTCTCCTAGTTATAAAGTATACAAATCCTTGTGTACACAATCCCCTCTGAAACGAAAAGTCCTGTGATTTTTCCCTAATGGTCTGCACTAAAGGGGGTTGGCACAAGGTAATAATAGGATAGACTCCGCTGTGAAGCATACATATCCTTAAATTTCTGCACATGGTAAAGAAGATAACCTTTACTACAACAACTTCTATAAAGTATAGGACAATCAGTATCTATAACAACAAAACTGGTACATTTCTCTCATCTACTTTTAACAATACAACTGCATACCTAGCATATAAACAAACTAGTCACAATTAACAAAAACATACGCATGTTCGATACCTAGTTCCACAACATACACGAGCAGAAAACAATAAATGATGATTACACAGAAGAAGGGGCTAGGAGTTGCATATGAACTTCCAAGGATGAATTACTCTGAATTAGCAACATTTCTCTATCTTTCGAGCTCAGGTAAAAGATTACAAACATAGGAGGTGGAAAGCCCTCACCATACAACTGTATAGCTCTATCCACCTCACCACTATTGTAAAAGCTCATTGACTTTTGTTCTAACTAGAGCTAGGCCATAAGGAGCTGAGTCTCGCTGCAATTTTTGCACTCTTGTAGTCCTCCCGAAGCTGAATGAACCTGGAGTTCACAGAAAATAAGTCCTTGAGCATATTCTGAAACTATTTACTGATTGAAAATGAGCTTACAAATGAACCCACTTTGGCCTCATTTATTTTTATTGAACTTAAGACATCTGAATCGAAATGTACGTTTACATATTAAGATGTGCAATAAGTTCTAGATGTCTGAATCAGAATTCATATATGACTACTAAGTTGTATTAAAATCTGAATACTACATACGATTTGTTTTCTCAACATCTGAATGCATCAAATTTGCCTTTATTAAAAGTTCATAAATAAAAAAAAATCAAATAAATAGTAAATTGATCTATTGCTATATCATTAAAAAAATTCTCAAAAAAGTAATATAACAAACGACGTTGATGGTTAGCACTCTCATGATTGGGTGTTGATTGGATATTGTGCTGGACGATGGTGGTTATTACGGGTAGTAGCTAGTGGTGATTATGACTAGCAATAGTGATTAATAGTAGTTGTTGATCGTGATAGTTGGTGGTGGCAACAAATGATTGTGGTGGACGATAGCGATAGCTAATGGCAGTATATAGTGATGGTTGATGGCTGGGAATAGTCAGTAATTGGTTGTAAGCTGGTGGTAATGATTGTAATTGATGGCTAATGGTGGTGATAATACACGATAGACATGTTAGTAAAACACATTAAATTTTATGAGAAAATCTGCAGGAGAAGAGTCTGTTTATTCTCAGTATACAAGGTTACTTAAACATGATAATTACCTCTGTGCATCTTTCCTAATGCTCGGGGTTCCCTCAAAGAGTGTTGATAGACTTTCAGGTGCAACAATAAACACGTTTGCCATGCTGGAAAAAAAATGACAAACCAGGTTATCAGGATTATATCATATTTTGTGGACGGCATTCAATTTTTCAAAACACTAGCGACTTACATGCCCAACTGTTCAAATTTCTCATCAACTGAAGGGGCATTGAAACTACGAACAAACTCCCCATACTCTGTTATATCACGCTTCAAACGCAATCCTCCACTACAATAGACAAGAGAGATATTATGCAATGTACCAGAAAGCACAAACTCGTTTATTCCGTCACCTGTGTCTACTTTGCCATGGTTTCAATTTCAGAAAGAGACAGGGAACAGGTCAGAAAAACATCATGAGTGACTGACCAAGTCATAAAACAATGGAGCGAATTGAGTTTATATAGAAGTGTGCAATTAAATGCTCACAGGGATACACAATGACTTAATGTGAGTAAATGATAAAGCACTAAAGAGAGTGCGATAGTTATTTTAAATTACTGGTGTACACGGGATTTACTTAGCATTGCAAAAAAGAAATAGAGGTGCAGAACCCAGCAATTTTTTTTTTGAGATAAGGGTAACTTCGTATTCACAAAAAGTTCATCACCCAAGGGATGATGAATTGGAAACTTACATCTCACAGGGTGGTGGGCACACCCTCAAAAAGACATACAGAATTACAAGTTCCCTGTAAAATCGACCATCCCTATGCTTTCCCCTACCAACTCTTGCTTACACCAAAAAAATAAAAGACATAAGCATTTCGTTTTTATCTTCTGAAAGCTATCACTTTGTCCTCCAAGAAAACAATTCACTAGTTAGCACTGATAACAAGAAAAACAGTTCACTAGTTAGTACTTCCTATTTTAATGACCAAGAAATCTGCTATTTTCATCTTTGGAACTCAGTTGCTATTTGATTCTACCCTCCACCCTTCTCCACTAAAGCACCAGACTTGGTTTACCAGTCATAATTTGAACTCGTGATGTACGCCTGCCATACATCCACGCTGTAGTCTGTACTGCCTTCATCACTGAACCAAAGCCCTGGAGCTAGTACTTGTTTATATACATAGTCACAAGAGTACCAAAAAATGATACAAAACTCATGTTTAATCATTATCATGCGTGCAACACCTCCCCATTTTTCTTTCCTTGGTGGAGAAACTGCATAAGCTTTGACTAAAAGATCTTTTGATAGGTGAGCTTGAAACACATATTTATTTCCAATTTCTCCAGTCAGACTTAATAATTTGGTCATATATCCAGAGTTCCAACCACTTGACGCCATTCAGATTGTAGAAGCTTTTGTTGGGAACTGTTTTATCATAATATGTGACTGAAACAGTTGGACAATTCTCTGCATAGGAGCTCCACGGATTTCCGAATACATTCATGTACAAAAGAAAAGACCAGATCTGCTCGACACACATAGAATGAAAAATAGAAGATCTGGAACATAAGAAAGTTGACTCGAAATCTACAGATCTTTTATTTATCTGTGGCATTGCATGGCGTGAACTGTAGATAGTTTCTTACTTGAACTTTAGGCAAGTCACAAAGAAAATATGGAGAAGTCTAATGGTCCTCAATATATAGAACATCTCTTCAGGACGTCTCAGCAAACTTATCTCCACATCCCATAGAACAGAATTGAGCAAAGCCATAATGAATTGAAGAAAAGCAGGTTAAAGAGGGTTGAGTTGGGCATAGAACTGGGCTAAGTTGAAGATTGTTTTAAAATGGGTTAATGATTAAGCGGATTAAAATTTAGCCCCTTTTTAAAAGAACTGGGGGTGGGGAAAGGAGACATGGAGGTGGGGGATTACAAGAAGGGGGAATCGAATCATCACCAACAGAGTCAACCCATAAAAATTCTGGGAGGGTAAAAAATATTTGGGCCACATTTGACACTCTAAATATGAGCTTAACTAGAACAACATGATCAGTAAGGGTTTATTTTACCGACTCCAAATAGCTTCGGATTTGAGACGTAGCGTAGTTTGTTGTTGTTCTTGTTGAGTAATGATGGTGCTTTTCAAAATGTTTTTACTTCTTAACCCAAGAATGATCCTTGAAGCATCAGTACACAAGTTGAAGCGTGACTAAAAACAGAAGGAGATGAAGCTAATCTCGTGTTTGGCCTTTAATCTATTAGCAAAAAAATCACAACTATTGTACTTCATGAAACTAGATTCCCACCTGGTTTACAATCTACCGAATAGAGACTTTATATTTCTTTAATTTCTATAATGTTGAAATGACACAAACATCAGAAATTTCTCTTTTGGCTCTATGCAATAGAAATATTAGCAGGCAGATAGCTTTCTAGACTCACTGACACTAGTGGAAGTATAAGCATTAGCTTGCTATAGGCAGGGAACTATTCCTACTATGGATCCTATAAGTCACTATGTAATTTTTGCAACTCCAATTTTATTAACTTAAACAAGCAGCATTAACAGCAATACCGAAAGGAAGTACCTTGCATTGAAGGTGAACTTTTGCCAATGATTAAGCAAGCCTTTGTGTAAACGATTCCCCTATTAAAAGAGAAAAGCATACACCATATTGTTACCAGAAATTTTGATTCTAAAGAGTAATAACTACAAACTGGAAAAAATTACAGATAATGTAATCAGCTGTATCAACACAACACATTGTGGACAGCTGTGAAACGGCTGTAGACAGCCTAAATATTAACATGTTCCCAACAGTAAAAAAACAATAACATGGTGTCGCAGAGAAACTCTCCTTCTATTTTAAAATGCAGGTTTAGTAGTTTAAGTTGCTTGGAACTTCCATTTGTTAGGAATTTTGAAAGTTACGGGCTATGGAATGTTTAAGGCCATCTTAATATATTCATGTAAATAAGACCAATAACAATAGCAACAACTATACCTCAGTCCCAACTCCCAAACAAGTTGGGGTCATTTATATGAACTCTCACTGACCATGTTATTCCATTTAAACCCATCTCATGCCAACATTATGCAAATACAAATAAGAAGTAATAGAAGTTCTGTATATTTCCTAAACGTATAAATATCTTAAAAGCTAAGCCATTCCTAGAGAGCATAGGACCTACAGTGAAAGTGTCAACATGTTTTCAACCAATAGGTATTGCCTATATAGATCCTTCTCTTCCCACCCATCTTTCACTAAGTTTGCATTGATCCCCATAAATTGTATGTCCTCAAAGACAACTTCCTTCCATCTGATTTTAGGTCTACCTGCCCTCTTTTAACACCTACACTCACCGTGGTGACGTGGTCAATGTAAATAAGAATAAAAAATAAATAACAAAATTAAAGCATTAACCAGTAGGATCAAGGATCACCTAGCATAACTTGTAGAATAAGATGGAGCAATATCAAGCAAATAACTTAACACACTGAACCTTATCAGCATTTAGGGGTCAGACTAGGATATAAGCGTATGCAGAAATAAAAACAGGAATATACCAATTCAGTCAAAAAGGCTTGTTTGTTAAGCCCTTCCAGCGCTGTGAATGCCGATTCAAGCACCCTTGAAAGGTATGCGACAACTCTGATAAAGGGAGAAGCAGTAAGAATACAGGAAATATACTTCAGAAAAGAAAAGCAAAAACTTAAGATGTATTACGAGGGAAAGAGACAAGAAAACATATGAAAGGCCAAACACTATGCATAGGAGATTCGGACCAATGCATTCGTAACATATTAAGAATGGCATGTGTTGATATTCTGAAAGCCAGTAAAATAATAGGCAGCTTAATATTCTTCCAGAGATCATCTTATTATAGTTTCTCTATTCTATATGGCATAGTAAAGCTTAAATTAGTTCAGACTTTGAACAAGCTTGCGTTGGCCGATGGTCAGGGACAATGCTGTCATCAGGTGATCGATAATCTGCGACCTTTTGTTCAGTTGACAATACGCGTTCCACCTGAGAACAGTCAAAGGAAGTGTCACCTAATATCAGACGTAAACTTTGATCTGAAAGGAAACAAAATAGAATCTGAGAAAGTCAAAACGACTGATAAAAGGTGCCATTGTGATGTAATAATGAGGCCAAGTCCCACATAAAGACTACCACAACCGTCAAATACATTGAATGTTACAAATCAGACCTCTGCCATAACAGTCTCAATGCACTGCTGAAGCCCCTTATAAGCAGCACCCTCTGCACTTGACATAGCTGTAGCCATTTCTTCACAGGAGGCAGCATGCGCACCATCCACGGGCAGTAAAAGTCGAGATATAGAGTTTGCAAAATACTGAAGAAAAGGAGTTCAATGAGAACCCAAAAGAGACAATATGAGATTGTGTTTATTTTTCTTTGAAACTGGTAAATTTGTACATGAGATTGTTTTATATTTTAATCACAAATATTTTCACTAGTTCACTAGCATCAAACCAACATACTTGCTGCACAATAGCCACACTGCTCCCACAGCGTTGCACAGAAACCATGAAAGATCTGAAACTGCTTTCACCAGCAGCAGCTGCTGCTTCTGCCTAAATACCACAGATGATATGGTTAAATCAGCTAATCTATGACTGTATACTCATGCACAAGGAAAATTTACATATTTTTCAGACTCTAGTAGACATGAATGCCAAAGTAATTACCGCGGAAGCAGCTGCAGCAGCAACCCTTCGACTTACACTAGGAAGTACAAATCTTTCCCTTAAAGCAGCAGCCTCAGTGAGACTGTCTCTGGCTCTTTCAAGACCTTCAGTTATGTATATGCTCACCTGAAAGAGTTGGAATAAGGCAGCTAATGATACCACGTAAAAATACAGAGAACGATGGCAGAGCTATCCTCCCTCATTGAATATGCTACATTACTAATGCAAGGTAGTTCTGTAGGAAATGATCCATACATAAATTCCAGTCTCCGGAAAGTAGAAGAAATAAAAGGATATCTATGTACAGTGAATTACACTCAACCTCCCAAAAAAAGTAATATTCAATTACATAGTCGGCATGCCAAATGAAAATAACGTAAATATTTCCAGCTAGAGCCGTTAAAATGGGCTTAGCCATGGGGCCGGCCCAACCCAACCCGTTACCGGGGTAGGGTTGGGATATGATGTTTCAAGCCCATTTAAAACTAGGGCTTATAAGCCCGGCCAAATAAGCCCTTGGCTCTTGAGGCTTGCTCGGGGTCGAGCCAGGGTCAGCCCTTGGGCTAAAACTATTTATCTAAGGCCAACTTACAAAAATCTCACTAGTGTATGAGCTAATCACTTAGATGCACATTATGATGTAATAATACGATCTTACCTGATTTTGGTGTGTCCAGATACATATATATAACTCGAGATACATGGACTCAAAATTATGTATTTATTCTAGATACACTCTATCCAAGTGGATTCACATATATCTAATTAGATACATAGACAAATCCCGCACCCTCGCCTCCCTCCCATATCGCTCGTTATCTGGGATGCATCACACCAGACACATGTATCTCACGTATCTAGCATCCTAGATACATGCTAATCTCACTAAATTTTTTGCTAGTGCTATTGAAACAACACCATTGTTTGTCATATTTGATTTGAAAATCTTCTCATTTTCTTTTAAGTTAGAGAATATTAAGCTTGAAAAAAAAAAAAGAAGGGCTAGCCCGCCCCAGCTTGCAACCCTTCTAAAGTTGAGTTGAGCATTTTTCAGGCCCTTTCAAATGAAGGACCGGCGTGTCCTAGCCCATCAAATTCCTTGGCTCGCGAGGCTTGGGCCTGGGGGGCTGGGCTGGCCCTTTTTGACAACTCTGATTCCAGCAGAAACAAACTTTGAAATAGAAAGGTAGTGAACTTACTTGGTCCAGAAGGCATGTAAAAACAGCCCTTACGTTAGCAGCAATTGCAGCAGGCTGTACAAAAAAATTAACAAGCAATTAGTTTAATCCTGTAGGTCTGAAACGAATCAGTTTGGATCAATATCAAAGTCTGAGGACAAGAACTGCACCAGTCTACTGGAAACAGACGACATGACATTTGATTATTTTAATCCTCTAACATGACCAATAAACTTATCAGAAAATATGTTCGCTGATTAATTGACTTTGTGTGTGTCTCTCTCTCTCTGTAGCATTCAGGCTCTATACAATTTATATTCTCTTGGATCTTCCACCTAGCCAATTTTATAAATCAGGAAGCTGTGCCAACCATCTCAAAGGTATATATGCATTCCAAGAAAGATTAGGTTGTATCCAGTGGCGTATACAGAATTTTCCATAAGCGGTGTCACTATTGAATTGGGCCTTACAACTTCTAAATATTGGGCCAAACTGCCAAAAGCCCAAAACTGCATTTGCAAAAAAAAAAAAAAAAGAGGTTGTGATTGATCCCGCACCTCTCACGCAAAAGTTGGAACAGCCATGACCCAACGACCAAGCTACTGAGTGACATTGGTACAAGCAGAGTCCTTTTAACATTTCTACCTTCCATAATTGTTTTATTTATTACTTTTATCGGTATATCTAGTTTTAACTTTTATCGGTATATCTAGTTTTAAAAAATCAATGAAGCGGTATCACGTGACACCCCTTGGACCAACGTATATCTATCCCTGGTTGTAGCTCCCTGCAACATCCTGAAATATATGTCACATATACCTGTGATGAAAACAAAGTGCATCTGGATACGGCTTCTTCATTCCAACGAACAAACTCTGTCACCACAGTAACAGAAATTTGCTGGTGAGAGGATGCCATTGAAGCACCTTTTGAGCGTCCAATTGTCCCGGATGACTCGGAGGATTGCTGGCCTTCAGCACGTAGGTCCTCCATCTGCAAGGTATAACCAAAGTGTGTTAACGCTAGTTCATGAGTAAGAATCAGTATAATGATATTTTATCAGTGGAATGCTTCATAAACACCGAGTTCGGCAACTTGTTGCAAGTTTATGGCATTAATAATGATCTTTTTCTTCTAACAATGTACCTCCCGAAGTTCAAATTGTTTAATGGTTTTCAGAAAACATGAGTCAGCTATGAACATTACTTTATCATACAAATAGATTAGGTAAGAATCCACCCAACGTAGTCCTATTAAAACTTATTTGGCTCTGCAAGGAAATAATCTCAAGCTTTCCACAACCTGCTAACACAGCCAATTGACAGTGTCCATAAATCTTATCCCTTTCTCTCTTAATCTCCAGTATATATATATATATATATCATCATCATAACCAAATAAAATACTGGAAAGCAGATATCTTAACATTTAGATTGTTTTTTCCGGAGTTATTTGTCTCCATGCTGTAGAGGTGTCTTTATAAATTTTTCTTCTGTAAGTTAGACCAAAAGGAAATAGAGAATTAGACAGAGAGATATCCTAAATTTAAGATGATAAACCACTAAGAGACAGGCTGTCCCAACCTTAGCTTTGTAGAGTTGTCTAAGAGAGGCCTGCTCGTACTCAATGTATATGTCTTTGTGGGGTAGAAACAGGGATTCCGTTAAACCTGTCCAGAAGAAAAACAACATGAGATTGTAATGCACAAACACAAAAGTCACTATCAAGTACAACAGAAGCAAAGGTGCAACCATATTCAAACAGTAGAGAACTTCTTCAACAAAAAGTGTTGCAGTGCAATTATGCTTGATTTTACCAATCAAAATCTTTCTGTGCGTTTTTTTTTCTGTGGAAGTAAGATGTTATATGGGCATGGCATTTTCTGTACTTTTTGGGAACTCAAGCAGATAGAATGACAGGATAGCACAAGAAAGGTCAGGTTCTAGATTTGATATTACATCCACATATTCTCCATTGTAGTTAGTTCAATTTTAACTAAAGATAACTGTCTGCAACTAGGAAGAGTAGCATTCAATGTTAGAATGCTAAAGGTTAAATTAGAATATATTAGAAATGCCCAGTTCCAAAGTAAGGTATTCTCCAACATTGGACAGATAACATATGTGTATCGTGGTTGACACCAATAAAGACTAAAGGGGTGTGTCTTTTATTTATCCAATCACTGAATCATCAGTATCTCTTCTTCTCTTATTCTCTCATATGGTATCAATCCTCTACAATCTAGGTAAGGATCCAAGTAACTTCAGTCTACTGGGAAGGTCAGCTGACTAAAGTTTTTCTGTTCTTTTAAACCGTTGGTAAAGGCTAGCCTAAAGCACACTTCAGCCCTGAAGCATGGTGAAGCCCACGTTGGGTGCTTCACCTTGCTTAATAGGTGCTTTAGGTCAAGGTGCTAAGGTGTGTGCAACCTCACCAACGGAGTTTCTGTCTTCAAGGGCACCACAACATATATAAATGATTTAACTATAGTTTTTCTATTCATTTGTCCAAATAATCATTTTTGTATTTATAGTTACATTTTCTTGCATTACATTTCTTTTTTTTTTTTTCTCTCTTCATTGGTGGTTTTTCGGTGGTTAGCCTATAGTTTGATTGCATTTAAAACTCCAACATACTTTGACGCTTTTTTACTTTTCACTTTTCACTAATTTGCTCTTTTATAACTTTAATACTGATACTGTAAAGATGGATTTTGGGCCCAACCAACCCCCCAAAGCTAGCTCGTCAGGGAAGGATTGTCCAAGTCCATATAAAAGACCAAATTCACATCCCTTATCCGATGTGGGAATTCTTAACACTCCCGCGGACGCCCAGACCTTGTCAACTGGCATGGACACTATAATATGGGGGACCAACATTGGCGAATAAAGAATTGGGATGGGCCTGGCCCAGATACCATGTAAGGATGGATCTTGGACCTAAATCAACCTCAAACTAGCTCATAAGGGGAGGATTGTCCAAGTCCATATAAAGAGACCAAATTCATCCCTTTTCCGATGTGGGAATTCTTAACAGATACCATGCTAGTGGAAACACTCTTAATTTCGGTGAACATTTCAGTCTACTGCACTCTTTTTTACTGAACGTTCTAGCAGCACACACATTTTTCGATGAAGAGAAGTCGCGTGAGACTGTTTTGCATAAGTTTTAAAACTAATCTTAGGTTCTCACTTTTCTCTCTAAAGCGCAGAGCTTCTCACTTCGACACCAAAAGCGCATGCTTTTCTTTTCCTCTGGCGCCTCACTTAAGTGGCAGAGAAGCGCTGAAGCTCGCGCTTTTAATAACACTGGTTGGTAGTTCCTTCAACGATCTATAAACGAGCAGGCTTCACTAGCCCAATTCTACCTTCTTTTTCCCCGTTCAATAATTCAAAATATCAAATCTTCTTTCTTTGCTTCTACCTCCCATTCAATCAATTGATCTTCTTCCTTTACACCAGAAAGGAAAAATCAAAAGAAAGAACTTCTCTGTCATCTTTTTTCACAGCCTAGTAGATCAAACTTATTAACTGCTTATTCTTCTGCTACTTTTTAGTTGTTTTCCAGCAAACTTCAGTGTTTTTTCACTTCCTCGAGATGAGAAAAATGAACTGTCTGCAAGTGAATTGGGGTAAATCTTTTTTTTACATCCAATAGCAATACCTTCTAGTGTAGCGCTTTAGACATTCGTCACAGCCCTTATTGTTTCCCCATCTTAGTTAATAAAGAGATTTTGAGTCACGACACTAACAAAAAGTCTTGTACATGTCTCCATAAAAGTGCATCTCAAAATATTATTTTTGGAGCAAAATTTGGTCCAAATGAAAGCACTTATATGCAGATCTTTGTATCTTTCACTAGAACCTCCATCACATTTACACAATAAAAATTCAACCAGATGTTTGCAAGGATGAGATGATGGAAAGTATTTCTACCTTCAACATCCAGGTCGCCACACCCTACACCACGCAAGTCTCTAGCAAGCTCTTGTGTCTTCTCATATGCCACGGCTAGCAATCTGAGATACTGAATGCACAAAAATGAATAAAAAAGGATAAATTAGTGGCTCATGTTTTTTCCCTCAAGGCCTGTGCGAACAGAAGAAAATTCCTTGTCATGTTACTCACTAATATAAGTCCTCCTTCTTCCATGGCAGGTGGACTAACAAGAGACGGTTTCAGTAAGAGTTTCTCAAGTAGCTTTGGAACACGATCCTCCAAGACACGCTGAACAACCACCACGGATTAGTCACTATATAACAATTCACAATACAGTTTTTACAGTGACACATTTTGCAATCATTCTAACTTGAACGGCAACACCAGAATCAATAGAGAATAGAAGATGGCTTAGAGGAAGCTCAAAACATCTATAGGGAACAATGTTCAGAAAAAACAGTAAATATTCATAAGAAAGTAGTATGCTAAGTCATCTAGCAAGAAAAAACTTAGCAAAATCACTCTGCCCATATTCTGAGCTAGCTTGTTTTATTACTGGCATGCACCATCACACCAGAAGAAGATAATTCAACAACTAACTACCTCAAGCACAACGCCAGTAATAATACAACCATACCTGAACTAGTATTGACATTACATCATTTGGGGAAGGAAAAACAGCTGCTATTGTGGCTGCTTCTTTGCGCACAGTCTCTGAAATTAAATCCAAGGCATCAAGAGGCATGAATTGAAAAGAAAACCACTCTTCGATTCAGATCAATTTCAGTTTTTATAACCTGTAATCTCTTTAAAAATTGAAGAAAGACCACGTGCAACATTGCTAGGGCTGGGTTGTGCACCCTGATCTCCAAGAACCAATTCAGCATCTGCATTCATGACCTCCAGATCGAACATTGGACATAATCCCACATAGTGTTGCATAGCACTGGTACCCCGGTTAAACTGATTTCCAACATTATTATGTCAAAATAAGAAAAAGTTTCTGAATGTATATAACCTAGAATCCGATACTGAATTCTAAGTAAACAACAAAAATTTCAGATGGCACTTAAAAGGGAAGCAACCAACATGATCTAGAATGAGAAAGTAAACAACACTTCTCATAAAGCTCCATGTTATCTGTTAACTTTTTTAAAATCATGATCAGCTGCACCTTATCACAGTTCCGTAGAACAACTTTACACATGGAGATTTCACCAAAGGACTGATAGGTCTACATAATTTACTTGTTTACCTGTGACAAAATTTTAGCGCATTCCCGCATTGTAGACAGCTCACGTTTCTGTGAAGCCAAATCAAATCGAGATAGTAATCTGTTTTCCAGCTCTACAGCCACAAAATAAGAAGAAAACTTGATATGTCTTTTAACAAGAAAGCAAACTCTATTGAACTGTAAGTAAAAGGCAAGGAAGAAAATTAAGTATGGATAATGAGAGTTCTCACTTCTTTCTTTTAATCAGAAAGTTGCCACAGTTTCTATATATGTTATTCTCTTAACATCATCATTCTACAAATCGTGCATACCATATATACTATCAGTCAATCAACTACGTCTAAATTCTAAATTATTTGGTGACAACTTTATGGATCCTCTGTATTTACTCCATCTATCAGGTTTATTTCTTTCGCATGCAAGATCGGTAGATAACTTCTTTCCTAGGGAAAATTAAGGGTTAATATCTAGAGGTTTTCTAAATCTCACTTATTCTTACATGTACATATATGTCTTTAAATAGAATAGCAAGACTTTATGAACAAACCTAATGTAAATATAACAACAACTAAGTCTAAACATTTAAAGCAGAAGGAAAACAAGAGTAAAAGAAGTAACTGCCAAACACAGGAGAACATTAACAGTGGAAACCTTCCCCAGTACGACCTAAGACAGATCTTAAATTGTGGTACTATGTGTCCGACTCATAAAAACGCATGAAAGAAAAGACGGACTTCATATAATGGTTTCTATCTCAGTTCATACCAATATCACTTCCAATTATATGGTTAAAACAGATAACAGTTACCAATTTCAAAAAATATATGGTTAAAACAGAGATCTCTGTCAATTTTGTTGTGTACTTATTGAAAAAAAAAAAACTAGCACTCTGAGCTACATCAATTCTGACTTATTAGGGGTCATTATTAGCATACCTCATACATATATATATTTGAGAAGGCATGTGTCTACATATAATTTTTTGAGAAGGCATACCTCAATGCATATATTTATCAACTTCTTTTCTCTTTGCCCTTTTTCTTTTGGTTGATAACAGTATTATAGGGGTTAACTTCTTGGCGCACTAGATTAACCAACTGCTACCTCCAACCAACACAACTCTAGGGTTACTCTAATTTATCCTCATGTCGATCAAGATTAGACAAGTGGAAAGATACATTCGCATTTGGTGTCCTATGTGATGAGAATGCACCACCAAGAATTGAGACTTAAAGGTAAGTTTAAGGAATGGTTGTCAGACCAACTATGTTGTATGGAGCAAAGTGTTTGCCAGTCAAGAACTCACATGTCCAGAAAATGGAAGTAGAGAAAATGAGGATGCTTAGATGGATATGTGGGCACACTAAGAGAGACAAGATTAGGAATGAGGATATACCGGGCAAGGTGGGGGTGGCCTTCATGGTGAAGATGTGGGAAGTGAGACTGAGATGGTTTGGACATGTGAAGAGGAGGAGGAGCACAGATGCCACACTAAGGAGGTGCGAGAGGTTGACGCCGATAGTTCTAAAGAGAGGTATAGGTACTCCGAGGAAGAATATGAGAGAGGTGATTACACATAACATGGCACATCTACAACTCATTAAGGACGTGATCCTAGACTGGAGGGCATGAAGATCGAGGATTAAGGTAGAAGGTGCGTAGGCAGTCGAGCAATTTCTCTCTTCTCTCTGGGTCAGAGGATGGTTCTAGTCAATCATGGTATTACAAGTATTATTCTACCATTTTCTTACTCTTCAATTCTAACACTATTGTTGTTTATATTGCTTTGGTTATCTTTACTCTTTTTGCTATAAATACTTTTTTTCTTCGATAGTTTCAACATAGCTTGCTTTACTCGTGCATTTTTCAAAATTGTTTAGAAAAATGTTTTTCTTGAGTCGAGGGTCTATCAGAAACAACCTCTCAACCCCGCAGAGTTAGGGGTAAGGTATGCGTAAACCCCACCCTTATCAGATCCTACTTGTGGGATCACACTGGGTATGTTGTTGTTGTTGACTTGTGATTGGCCCGAAGAGTTGTCTCTAGATGGATTTCTCGTCATAAGAAGTAAGTGCTAGAGATGTGGTGTGACGTTTTGCGTTCAAGACCTTTAGTAAAGCTACTAAAGGTAGATCCAGGGGGGTTCAAATAAATCACAAAATACAGAGCATCAACAGTGTCAACCAATGTAAGTGACAATCAAAGGAGAGCTAAAAGTTTGAAGAAGCATTTTGGCAAGGTGCAGGTTAATATCACTTTTCATTATGCAGCCGTGAGTATCCGCTGCAAAACCTTACCTATCAGAAGTTGTTTCTCAAAACAAATTTAAAAAAAGAAATCTCACAAACCAAAAAAAAGAACACGAATAAAGGAAATATAAACAGGATAAAGCTCAAAGAATTCCTTTAACTGAATACATAGCTCCAGTGCTCGACAAGCTACTCAAATTTAACCTAGCACATAAGCAATTAAAATAGTTATGTTTGAGTTAATAATTCTATTCTAAATTAAAATGAATAAGTAAATAAATAAAAACCAACATGGCTCAAACCCAAATAGCTCACAAAAAGGCTTCCCTAAGTTAACAACACAAGTCTAGTTTCCTTTTGTCTTAGCTATCCACTCCCTATAGATCCCAAATCTCTATATCCTTTTCATGAACCGTGATTTTTTTTCTTTTAATTAAGCTTTGAACATTGTACTATTTAAAAGTTACACACTGGTCACAGATCATGAAATTCTCTGTCTTTTTCTCTTTCATTTTACACTTGGTAAACCTGACTCCTTTGCCACAAACCCCCTCTATCTTTCACACTTCTTTCCTTGGTGACGGGAACACCACCCTCAAGGTTGGAGGTGGAGAATACTTTCTACTAGGCTATCCCTACCTTATCCTCATGAAATTTGATTCTTGTCCCTCGATCACTAGTTTTATAATATAAATTTCAGGTTTTGAGATGTTCAAATATGTTTTAACACACTTCAATGAACATTAATACTTTATACAACTAATCATGGGGTTCAAGCATTCAAATACTCAAAATTTCCTTTCGCAACAACCTGCATAAAATGTTACTCAAATTGAAATGACTTCTTAAGACCTTAATTATATCACATAAAAATAGGACCACGAGATATGATCTCTAGTAATCTACCCTTACGAGAATGTCACAGCCAAACTAAGACACTGAAATGGAACTATGTATCAGTCTAGCTACTCGCATTAGGTTACTGAGCTAGTGGCATTGGTGTACCTAACTGAAGCTTTCACAAATTCCTGCACCAAACAACCCTTGCCAAAATCAAAACAAACTACAAAACACTTCACTTAGAAAAAGACTAGAGTAACTCAGGACAGTATTTGCCAATTGAACCCCACAGGAGATAAGTTCAATTGGCAAAGGTTGAGCCTGAGGACCAGTGTCTTAGGCCACAAGTTTGAGCCTTGCTCCAAGAGAACTAATTCTGGTGTTTAAGTGGAGAGGGTAGAGTGCAGGCCCATCATCTCCGAGTTTCTGGGGCTGCAGTAGGCCTAATAGGTTGGCTCCAGACAGATGTCTCAGTCATTAAAAAAAACACCCAGGACAATAAAAAGGACTGAGCCATATAGTCACTAAGCGCTTCTCTCAAATATTGGAAGAATCATTCATAGGGTTTTGAAGCTTCATATCTGACATTTATAGTGATAGATTTACTTCCTTTACTCAACCACTTAATTTCTGGTATGGAGTTCAATCAAGTACCCTGTTCCTTTACAAAAATGCTTACTTACTGCACTTATTAAGTAGAACAGCAATTGGAGGGTTCGAGGTCTTTAAAATCTGTCTTACAGTTCTAACAAGATAAAACAAGTAGAAGTGGTAGATGGAGAAATAAGTTCCTGATTATGTACCATTGCAGTATTCTTGGAGATTGGCAACAGCAACTTCCAGTCCTCTACTCGCAGTTGCATTACCGACAGCTGATGAGATGGTCATGGCTTGTCCTCCAATATCATCCTCAGCAAATGATCCTAGTATGTATGTGGAAAGATATGTAACTCTTCATAAAAATCAAGGAAAATGAAGAAAAGAAGTTCTAACATGAAGATCCCTGGAAAAGAAGAATATTACTGAATGTAACAGCAACTAGAAGAAGACACTATTGTTACACTCTTGTATACCAAGAAAGAAATCAAAGTCGAGTCCATTTCTTTTATCTAAAGAGGAACATCACGGAAGGAAAGGATAAGAAATCCTCAAACAAAAAAGAGCATTGTGTAAAGTGCATGCCTCCGTAGAATTAAGATATTAAAAAACTAAGTCTAAAGTAATACGAGCAATAAAAAAGAATGAATAGTGACTGAGACAATGGGTCACTGACCAGGACCTGCAAAATCCAACTGTCACACTACACTCTCAGATGCCCCTCCAGAGGAGAATTTGTGTAAAAAAAGAGTCACGTGAACCCATGGTCATCTGACTAAAATAGATATATTATTTGTTATAATGCTTAAATATATCTAGTATTATCTGAAGGCACGATCAAAAGAGATTTGAGTGGTTCACTGGTTGAGAGCTAGTCCTCACTCCATCAAGTCAAAGGATCGAATCCCACTAACTGCCATTTGTTTCCTTTTAAAAAAAAAAAAAATCTAGAGCAGCCTTCCTTATAAAACTGCCCCCTTCATTTTTGTTTTTTTGATTAATTTTTTTATGACAAGGAAACCCGCAGCCGCTACCCTTTGGGTGCGCCCAGGGTAAAACCCCCGCTCCTATGCAACAGCTCGCAAACCACATAGGAGAGGTAACCGCACTAGGCAAGCCCGGTGCGACGAGCTCGACCCAGAAAACAAACCCCTTGCTTTCGCTGGCAAGGGGTTTCGAAGTTGAGACCTCCAACATGGAAGTCCCAAGCCCTAACCACTAAGCCTGATGACATTTTTGTGATAATATAATTAATTATTGCTCGCCAAGTTGTTGTAATAATAACATAGTTTTTTTTTATGAAAAAAACAAAAGATATGAATTATCTAGTCCAATTGTTCCTTTGAAATTTATATCTAATCTTTAAACAATGGTGCACCCGTTGTCTTGAAATCCTGGATTCATCTCTAGAACGCCCAATCCTCAAAAGAGAACGTAAAAAGGAAAACAAGCAGCAGGATTTTCGCATCAGCTATTCTATTATGCTATTTACCATAAATATGACAAATCCCTCAGTAATGGAAAACATCTGCAGAATGCAAACCATTACACATTTGTCCTTTTTGGAGGTAGCCAGCATACCCTTAATGCTGAAGAATTCAACCTTGCTAGTTTCCCAAAAAAAAAAAAAAACATTACACATTTTAAGGCACTGGGCCAAAATGATTTGTCGTTCACAAAGTCTCGTATGATTATGAGATGATAATACAGAGATACAGATCTTATGCCATGGAAACCTGAAGACAAAGTGTTAGCTTTGGGTAGTCTAGGAAGGAAAATCTAAATCCAGGGTCTACACAGGAAAGAGAGAACCCTGCTTCAGGCTGCTCTATGCATTGCTGATTTTTTTCATTTTTAGGAAAAGAGAACTGAACAGGGAAAGATAGAGGACAAAGACAAGATAGAGAGAAAATATAGAGATTAGATTCAGGACACTGCTGTAGAACTCTAAATGTGAAGTCTACTATATAAACTGTAAATTAAAATTACAAGGAAAAAAAAAGGCTAATGACATGTTGGCATCTTTCTTAAAACTAAGAAGCAGGCGATTTTCTTCACTTTATACATTGACTAGTAGGTAATAAACACAAGGAGTCAATACAATTGACAGCTGAAACAATCATGGAAAAAAATTTAGGTAAAGCAAGTGTGATGTTTACAACATGAAAATATTCAGGAAGTATATGGATCTCACTTAATTTTTGAGCAATCGAAGCAGCTTCCGCAACACGACTATCATCAGAAAATAAAGGAGAAAGTTCCATCAGGTCTCCTGGACTGCCATTGAACTCCATCAAGTACTATCAAAAGAAGCAACTAATACTGTCAGTTTTAAAATGAGGATAGAACTTGTTTTACAGCATGAAGGAAGTAAGTCAGAAGTTCTTTTGATAACCGAGAAGTTAGGCAGTAAAAGTTTACCTTTATGAGCTCTATCGTCTGACTAGCAACTTCTCTCTGAGCATCTGCACTCTGAACAAAAGGAGATTCAATATATTCTGAAAATACTAACAGCATTCTGTGATGACATGGTCTTAAACAGCTTGGGAAACAGATCAACATAAAAATTATGGAGTTGAGCAAAAGATTCTCTTTCTTTCTACTCATAAAAGTAGGCATTTCATTATCAGTAGGAGAAACACAAAGTAAAAGTGGAAGAATATTTCTGGAAGAAAAAACAAGTTGCACTTGACCATAAAATAAAAACATTAACCTTAATCAAGCATCAAATCAAGTGCTTTCAAGACTTTCAAAATACAAAGAAGGTATTAAGCAGCTATACCTGTAGATGATCTCCTATTTTGGCAGCCGTTTGACCCACACTAGATATACGCAAGTCCAACCGTGCAAAGCTATCAAACAAGCCGTCTACACCTTTTTCCAGCTGCACAATGCAATGTTCTTAAACTTGAGGCCTTAGGTAAAAAGAAGCTCCACGCAGCATGAAGGATATTGAACACCTTTAGAAGTAAGTACACAGGGAAGAAAGAGACACCGATCGAAACAAGTGGATCAACTCTCATTTTCATAAACAAATTTCAGAAGTAAATTGAAAACAGCCCCATACATACTGTGATTTAAAATGTTACTCAACATCATTTTGTCATTATTTATTCTATCAAGACACTTAATATGGGGCAGAGTAAAACACAATGAGGTAACTTATTACAAAGATATTTTCCAGAAAAAATATTTCCGATGACTGAAATATTAACTTCATCTCATAATGGCCACGATACTGAATTCAATACACTAACCTCAGAAAGTGTCTTCCGGTGCTCTGAATCTTGGACAACAACTTCCTTTTTAAGATCACTAAGGTTCCCATCAATCTTTGATTAAATATGAGAAAAAGTAGAATAAAAGTCATCAGCAAAAGTATTATCTCACTGAATCCACATATAATGCTTTACCATACCTGTTTTCTGAGATCAACCAATTGTTTACAAGAATTCTTAAATAAGGATAATAAAGCATTAACTTCAGGGAATAGGGGACTTGACAGTCCTTGTGCTGACTTTCCCGCATCTGGTGGTGCTCGCAAATTCCCATTTGGTAGAGCATCACTCCCAACACCATTTCCATGCCCTTCCGCGGAATCTGATTCTTCTTCTTGATAAGAAGGCAATATCTCATTCACCAAGTCACCAAACAAGCCATCAAAAGAGAAAGCCCCCTGCATTTAGTAAATAGAGCACATTGCTGTCAGTTAACTACAAAATTTCTAAAGCTTAAGTTGGCATAATCTTCCAGTCAAATTAAATGGTATCCAAGACATCACCTTAAAATCATCTATGTCAAGAACAAGTGGATCAGAGTCAGCAGATGCAGATCTTGAAAAACTGTCAGCCTTCATTCCATCTCTAGTCTCTCTCATCTATTCCAAGTCAAAAGAAAATGGAACCAGAAATTATCTCAGTCATCTTCACTTAATAACTGGATTGTAATCATTTGACAAGCAGGAAAACAAAGTTAAAAAGTAGCATAAAGTTGGTGTAATCCTCATTTGTTCACTTAAACAGCTATATGACAGACAACTAAAGAAGAAAAAGGTAGCAACAAAAAAAAGTGAATTTTACTAATATAAATTATGCAAGGTTAAAACAAAAGCCGCAAGACTTTCAGCAATTTCATACAAAATCAAAATTCAGATGAGATATTAGTGTGCATATTTGCCATTTCCATTAACTACTAGATCTGCTCTAGACTAACCTTATACTGAGCAGGGACACTTTTTTGCCGATTAAATTCTAATTTTATTAATAAGGGCGAAAAACTCCAGTATATGAGAGGTATACCAAAAAAAGTAACGAATATAGAAAGATATGATTCTCTACGAAAGACATCCAATATTCTACAGAAATGGGAACTTCATAGGTGCAAGCAAAAGACATTAAAAACATGAGGTAACCTCAAATGTACAGAATCAAGCTTTTTCCCTACAAAAACTCTCTTATTTCTCTCCCTCCAAATTGTCCATATGAGTGCTAATGAAACAACATGCCATGTCTAGTCCCTGGCATAGTCCATTGTATCATGAACTATCCTGAGATCTCCCACCCATACTCATGATGCTCCCTGACAATTCAGTAAGAGATGATCCACATCCTCTTCTAAGTGTTTACCCTTGAGCACAAACCAACATATGTAATCGGAATCCTACTCTTTCTCAAGTTTTCAACCATCAGAATCACACCTCTAACCGCCAACCAAGCAAACAAAATTCATCTTTCTTGGCACCATGGGGATTCAAACTAATAGATGAAGGACACTTGATTTCTCAAACTACAAATGTACAACAATAACTCCTCACAGAGCAGGGACAGATATTTGTTCTTACACCACCTTCAACTAAATTCTGATGTCTCATTTAAAACAACCAATACCTAATAGCATTTTATTCTACCATATAGCACTCATCCTGATGTTATGGATATCAATGATACATGTGTTCTTTTTTGAAACTGGTAACATTTGTATTTCATATAGTACTTAGGTAGAACTGAAAAACCATATTTACAAAAGTAGAAAGGAAGTATAATCTATCCAAAAACTGAACCAAATCTAAACGGATCCTAAAACATCTATGATTGACTCAGTTTCATTGGAGTAGACATTTGTACACCAAAAGCAAAACAACAAAATACACTTAAGTTTTACTTCCTGCAGGTTGTCATTCCTATTCTCAAAACATCTATCGTTTCTCTCCCTCCATATAGTCCACCAAAAACAAGCAGGGATCATCATCCATCTTTCTCTGTTTGTAGCCCCAACTCCAGCCATCTCCCAACTGAACAGAGTCTCATCGATCTAGCTAGGTATACTCCAAGATATGCCTTAGAGATTAAGGAAAATCTGCCACAGCTGCTTAGTAAAGTTGCAATGTAAGAAGAGATGTCTCACTGTCTCATTAGCCTTACCACATAAGGAATGCCTATTGCATAGAGAGATTCCTCTCTTGGCCACATTATCCAATGTCAAAACTGCTTCATTGGGTAGTAGCCATGTAAACCATGCCACTTTGTTGGCACTTTGATCCTCCAGATTTGATTCCAAGGCCATTTGAAGCCTTGAATGCCACCAAGACTTATTTGTTTTTATCCTTCTTTCATCTTGTAACTACCTTTGTTGTGCCCCTGCCACCAGAAATAATCCTCCACTTGTTTGTATACCTTGGAAATTCTCCAGAACCTTAAACAGTATTCTGGGAATTTCCAAGTCATTCAGATTTCTCCTAAGGATCAGATCCCAGCCTTGTTGTGTCCACATTTCAGCGACAGTCCTCTGTTGATGTTGAGCCAATGTAAAGATGTCAAGAAAACGACCTTTGAGGCTCATACCGCCCAATATTTATCAAACCAAAAACTAGTTTTTGTACCTTGACAGTTGACTGATTACTGAGGAAAGGCCAAAATATTCTGATGGCTTTCCAAAGGCTAATCCCATAGGGGTATTTACCTCTTTGGTTACCCATTTATTCAGCTCCTCATACTTCTTGTTGATCACCCTATATCGTGGTGCTTGATCCTCTTGATGGTACCTCCATAACCATTTCATCTTAAGAGCTTTGTTATGGTCTTTGAGATTCTTAATACCTAATCCACCTTGCATCTTACTTCTGATAATGTTTTTCCACTTGACTAAGTGAAAGCCTTTTCTTTCCTTATTCCTTGCCACAAGAAATTTTTCTAATCTTGTCCAACTTCTGAACTACTGACTAGGGAATATGGAAGATAGATAACAAAAATGTAGGGAGAGCATTTAGAACAGAGTTTATCAGAGTTAATCTACCTCCCAAAGAGAGGTATAGTGATCTCCATCTAGCTAGTTTCTTTTCACATTTCTCCAATATTGCGTTCTAAATGTCTACGGATCCAGACTTTGCCCCCAAAGGCATGCCCAAGTATACAGATGGCATAGTGCCTATCACTCCTCCCAAGGTCTGTGAGAGGTGTTTCCATATCCAGAGCCACATTAATCGGATACAAATGGCTTTTGTTCCAGTTTATATGTAGTCCAGATGGCTTCAAAGTAAACTAGTATAGGTCTCAAAATCAGCAATTGCTCCTCCTTAGCCCCACAAATAATTAGTGTCTCATCAGCATACTGCAGGTGTGTAATCTCCACACTATTCCCAGCAATCGTACTGGCTTCAAATTCTTGTATTCTTCCAGTTTTCTTGGCTATCTTCAACATATTATTAAGCCCCTCCATAGCTATGACGAACAGGAAAAATGATAAGGGATCCCCTTGCCTGATTCCTCTCTGTGCGTAGAAAAAGCCTTCAGGAGATCCATTGATGAGTACCGAAAACTTAACAGTTGAAATACAACACTTGATCCAAAGGACCCATTTGCTATCAAATCCCATCTGTCTCAACATACATAGGATGAAATCCCAATTCACATGGTCATATGCTTTCTCAATATCAAGTTTGCATAGTATACAGGTTTCTTCTAGGACACTCTAGAATAAATTGCTTTGTTAGCTATAAGCACTGCATCCATTATATGTCTGCCTCTAATAAAAGCCATTTATTGTTTGTCTACCAACTTATCCACAACTCTCTTCAACCTTTCTGTCAAAACCTTGGACATTATAGCTTATAGAAGCTTCCTATTGAGCTGATGAGTGTGAAGTCATTGAGTTCCTTTGCTCCTATCTTCCTAGGAATCAGGGTTATGTAGGTTGCATTATAGCTCTTTTCAAACATCCCAGTTGAGCGAAAACTGTGGAAAGCCCCATAATGTCATGTTTAATGATCTCCCACCATTCTTTAAAAAAAAAACATTGTGTATCCATCAAGACAAGGGCTTTGCCTATAGCACACATTTTCAAACACTCAAGTACTTCTTGTTCCTCAAAATCTAATGCTTCATTTTCACCCTCTGCGTTGGTAGGATGGTAATGATACACGTTCTTAAAAAGCATCTAACCATTTAGAGGCCTATTCCTAGTTCGAAGAAATTCCAAGGTGATTCATAAAAGGAAGACTTGAAACAACCCTTGTTAGCAAGGATATTATGTTCACAACTGCCAAAAAAGTCATACAATCAAACTCACATGCTGGTTGCAAAGCAAAATCACAACATTAAATATCAGTGGCACTTGCTATTATTATAAGAAATTTGCCTATGTGAGCTCGCTCACATTGCAGTCCCAAGCCAAGATAAAGGAGAAGGGTGGTCAATCCGAAGCAGCCTCTCTACCCTATAAAGGTAGGGGTGAGGTTGCGTACATCTTACCCTCTCCAAATCTCACTTGTGAGATTACACTAGGTTTGTTATTCTTGTTGTTGTTGTACTTAGTATTATTATAAAAATAGAAGGTTGTGATTGGTCCAAAGGACGGCGGGTCATAGACGAATTTTTCGGTTATTAAAAAAAATAGAAATAGTGAAGATGGAAAGCTAAAATGGCTTATGGCCATGTAATTGACAATTCCCACCAAAGTTGTAAGATCCATCGGCATTGTCAAATGTAGTCTGGTTGGAGTAAGCTTGTATCTTATCTTTCAAACTAATTACCAACCGCATACCTAGCAAGTGATTCCTCCCTTATTTGTATGGAAAAGCTTTTGAAAGCCTATTAGTTAGTATTAGTAACAAAACTAGTTAAGGGGTTCGTAGTTGTTGCAATTGGTTAATTTAGTTGATCTTGGCTTTGCAGGGAGACCCTTTTTCTTGTGTAGCTTCTAAAGGTTCCTTTAGTTTCTCTTGGCTTTGAGACAATATCCTTTATTTTATTTCTTTATAAGACAAGTTCTATTAAAAAGGTACCAATATGGAACAAAAAAAAAAAACAGCAATAACCACAACAAGGTAACTACATTCCTCCCATCTACTCCAGAAAAAAACATATATTGTTCCATATTTTCTATAACATATATTTTAGACCATAAATACGAAGTTAATAAGTCTATTTTTAATCCCGGATACATGATGCCTTTACCCTTAAAAGCAAATTCTATTTCTTTCCAACCATATTGTCCATAAAAAACAGAGAAATTTTTCTCCATACTATCTTATGTTTTTTGCCATTGTTTGGTATTGCCATGTCTCCCACAAACTCTTTATACCCGAAGACATTTCCCACTTGACACCATATATGTTTAGGAAGATCTCTAAACACTGTCTTGCCACTTTGCAATGAATGAATATATGATTAACCGTCTCTGCCTCTTTTCACATGTAACCCCTATTACATAGAATACTTCCTCTCTAATGCAAGTTTTCCTAAGTTATGCAAGCTTCCTTTGTTGCAATCCAACTAAAACAAGCTACTTTAACTGATGCTTTTGGATTTCCATAAATTACTGATTGTGATAAAGCCCTTGTTATTTTTGTAACAGACTATAGCATCAGTTGACCATCAGTTGACCGTCAAAACACCATCATTGGTTGCTTCCCAGATTAATGAGTCTTTCATGTTGTCCTCTAATCTAGTGTCATCAAAAGCAAAAAGTGCAAAAAAAAAGCTCTGAGGCTTGTTGGGGCTTTGAGTGCAAACCACAAATGAAGAGTGAGCTTTACTGAAAAAAGGTGCAAAGGGAGACTCAATACAAATACATATATGTTAGTTCAAAACTAATAATTATAAGCATGAATGACAAATATATGACCAAAGAAATAATAAAAAAGAATTAGGATAAAGTGAAATATCAATTGTTTAGGGTCGCTTCTTCTGAAGAAACTCATTGGCAAGGAAAAGTATGTCTCAAAACGTTGATGACGACATTGAAGCGCACATTAAGCGAGGCGAAGCACTCAACACATTGCTTCGCCTCGCTTCTGGACTTAAGCGTGCCTTCGACAACACAGCACCAATCTTACAGTGTCCAATAATTGCATCAATCGAGCAAATTCATATACTTTCCATTGAGAGACCCCCCCCCCCCCCTTAAAGATAAGTTGTCAACCAATGCTTTAGTACAAGTCAAATACCTCTCATTTTGTTTGTGGAGCAGCTATACAAAACAAAGAACTTTGATCCAAAACTTTCACTTCCCAGACATATATCAGACAAGAGTTGGGCATTATTAACATTCCCTAGTTTCAGTTTCACAAACTGATTATATTGATTCATTACATTACTGATTGTGCTCCACACTCGCCACTTAAAAGAAGATTATTGAGCATGGAGCCCACATGTCTTTCCACCCCATTTGGCATCTATCAACAGTTTCCATGATTTTTGCTGTCATCATTATATCTCCAAAGCCGTTTAAATAAAAAGTTTTTGCTATGCAACTTTAGATTCCTCACTCTCACCCCCTCTTGGAACTCTTCCTGCCAAAAACAAGGGACCTACTTCTCATCCGAGGAGTTAGTAGGTAGAAACAGCCCCCTCTCTGTCTTTTTTTTTTTTTTTTTTCTTTCATTTGACCAAATGGAACTTTTGTTATCAACATTGCCTTCCCACAGAAATTTCTACCTGTTAGTACGCAACTTCTACTCCATTGCTGTTGGCATTTTATGAGAGACGTCAAATAAGTCGGTATACCATCCATGACACTGTTGATCAGTGCATGTCAACCCCCAAAAGATAAATGTTGTCTCCCGTGGCACCAGTTTACTGCTACACCTATCCAGGACCCCTATCACATCTTTGATTCTGTTTGCCTCAAGGTGGTAGGCCTAAATAGATGGTTGGTAGTTCCACCTTACAGCCCATAACATCTGTCAGATCATCAATACATTGCTCAACACTAATACTAAACACATTATTCTTGGTTCATCAGTGTTTTGGGAAGCAAGAACCGGAAAAAAAGCGATGAGGGCTCGCTTCACAGAAGCGAGAAGCGAAGCGCGTGCTTTTTTTTAAGTAAAGTGATATTTAGTATAAAAATAAAAAAATTAAATAACTGAATAGAGGTAATATATGATTAGATTAAAAGTAAATAGATAGTCAATAATCCTCATAAGTTATAACATATAAAGCAAAAACATAATTAAATCACAAAAGAATCAGTCGCAGCAGCCTAGCAGAGAAAAAGAGAAGAAGAGAACTTACTGCAGTGGCAGCCTGGCAGCAACCAAAAATAGAAAAAAAAAGTCGCAGAGCAGTCGCAAAGAAGAAGAGAAGAAGAAGAGAACTTACAACAGCAGTCGCAGCAATCCAAAAAATAAAAATTGAAGTCGTGAAAGAGGCATGTGAAGTCGCGTAAGGATTTCAGAAATTAAAAAAAAAAGTTAACAATTTACAAAAAAAAAAAATAATAATAATAATTAGCGCTTCTCGCTTCTACAATAGAAGCGAGCACTTTTTCAATGTCGCCTTGCTTCAGGAAATAAAAGCGCATCCCCTGCGCTTCGCCTCGCGTCGCGCTTTAAGCGCGCTTTTTCCTCTTTTTATAACACTGTGGTTCGTATACAAGCATTATACAACCTCATAAGCTAGTAATACTCCTCTGAGATGTAAGAGTGTATCTTTTTTTAGCTTATGCTTCTTCTTTAGCTTATTCTATTTATTATAAGGCTTGAGCAAGATGTTGAAGAAGCCATTGACGACAGATTTCTCTCCAATTTACAAGCAAAAGATGAACAATGTATTGTCCCAAGATTGAGGATTGCAGAAATCTGATATCCATCTTCTATATACTTTTTTGCTAACAACACATACTTCCTATACCTTAGATGAGTACAAATGTTGAATGGCACTTAATGTTGCATCAGAGTTGCGTTGAGATTACGCGTCATACACATACATAAAGTTCATTCTGATAAATGATGTTTCAAATATCCAAAATCTTGCTAGTCTTTTAGGGGTTGTGAGTATCTGCATGTCCATCTAGGCTCTAGATGCAGCACAAAGGTTTTAGCAGAATTAAGTCAACCTTGTGCAAACCTACATGTGAAAAAGTAATAATGAAATTCCTCTAGAATAACTTAAGGGAAAAAAGATATGACTTAATAGTAGAGTGAAGACAATACTCTCCTCACTGTGGGTAATACGGGTGTTAGATTCTGTCATCCTTCAAGTAGGGAAGTGATTGTTGATGATTTTGGATATCCTCCAACAAACAGAGAGTAAGTGGAGGGGAGTAGTTGCAATGTACTACGGGACTAAAACATATGATTGCCATTCTTTAGCTTTTTCTACATCTTAAGTTAGTGGAGTATGGAGAGTTTTTCTTCTTCTTCTTTTGGGGAAGTAATGTAGTGGACTATGGAGAGGAATTATTGAGGGAAATTGAGTTCTCCAAGTTCAATAATCTCATGTTAGAAGCAAACTTTGAATTTGGCTTATCAACTCAGTGTCAAAGACTCTTCCGATGGACTAACTCAATTTTCACTTTTAATCATCTCTCAACGTGTGAAGTGAAAGACACAAAAAGTCCCCTAGCAATAAGCTCTCAACACCAAGAAGTATGTCCACATGACATGTTGGTGATAGTAGAAATTGGCATGTGGCGAGCAAGGAAATGCATTGGAACCCCTTTATATGTTATGGTCATGATGGAAGAAATAGAAATGATATTAACGCTATTGAAAGTCTCAATTGGGAATCAAACGGCTCCATTTACTTCTTATCTAAATACATAACGTTGAAATATCTAGATGGACAGATAAGTGACAGCATAGCTTTGTAAATCATAAGACCATCTTTAGCAGCATCACCTTCTCCTTGTGATTTCCATACATCTCAATATAGGAGCCGGTTTAAGGCACATACTCCGAGCTGCTCAATTTAAAGTGCAATGCGCCATTGTTCCTTCCCACCTTTTAAGCTGGTTGGGAGCTTATAATATTGGCTAATTTCAAGTTTCGGCATCATCCTTTCTCTTAGAATATCCTAGGATTGCAAATTCCGTCGTCCTATTTATCTTTTTTAATTAAGGTAATTTTTTTTACTAAAAATGGCAAAATCTCAGGTATATAAGCAATAAATATACCAAATAGTAGAGAATTTACAACATTTGTTGTCCTATTTATCTTAGGGTCGCAGAGATTTTGTTTACCCTATGTTTGGTGAAATAATAAAATTTTCAGATATCCAAAAACTAGCAATTTCAGAAGATAAAGCCGCGGATTCCTTCCTCTTTTAAGAACCTGATCTGTTTCCCAATAACTGGAGAATACTAGACACTGCCACTTCAGTGGAAGTAGATGAGATATCACCACCGCGTCACTCAACATCAGCGCAATTATTAACAGGCAAAAAGCAGAAACACAGAATATAAACACAAAAACTCCACCAAGCAGCAACATGTACAGCAAAAATAGCAGCCCAAGTAACATCAAGATGTCCATCGTAAAGCAAAATTAAGGAACCAACTCTTTTACTCCAATTTCAATCTAGAACAAAGATGTGAGCAAGAGAAATTCTTTAACATATATAGTTGCAATAGCAGAGATCAACTAATGAAATTATAATAATATCTTACTTAACGACTCAGATGTGAAGCTGAAGAGTATTATTCCTCACAACAGACTTAGAAAACTAAAATTATCAGATTCAAACCCTTCAATTACAGAAATTTAACAGCAAAACGGAAAATCAAACAAAATAAGAGCTGATCGCTACTAACATCCAGTTAAACCTGCAAGGGAACTACTTTTTTTTTCATAGACCCAATTTGTAGATAATCAATTACACAGCAACACAATTGCAAGAAGTAGAAAACATATATATCGAGTAACTCGCCTCTTTTCCTCAATTATGGTTGGAGAAATGGTGAAATGGAGTTCGCTTTGTTCCCAGCAAAATGGCGATCAAGATGAACTGTCGAAAATCTCAGAATTAACAAGAAGAAGAATACGGATTTCGTTGAAGATCTCAATGAGCTTTACTTTATTTGTTTATAAGTTTCTCCGTTGTAGACCGAGAAGTTGAGTTAGCAGAAGAGTCATGGAGTAAGGGACAACAAAGGAGAGGTTACAGGTAGGATCCAGTCATTTTTTATGGGCCGGGTTGACCTGTTTACCTGGTCTCCTCTTTTTCACCTCTCAAAGAAATGGACTGTGTAATTCAGTCAATTACATTCAAATTGTTCAAAAGTATATTTTATTGAATAATATAAAACTATATATATATAAAAAAAAAGATATTTCTGTGTATTAATATTAAGGAATGAGAAATATGTCTTGTATGGTATAAAATTATCTTATGATATATCTCTTTTATGAGAGTGTTAATATGATATGTTATACAAAATATTAATATTGTATATGTATATCTTCAATTATTGAATATATTGAATTCGTAATCCTCTTTTTAATGACCTTTAAAAGATAATGTATCTCGTTATAATTTTACTATATCAACTTCAATGAAAAAAAAATCTAGTAAAAAGAAAAGGTATAGATATCTTGTAAAAGACTGTAGGTGTTGTCTTATTAAATATTTTATAAGAAAAAATCAATTGGACAAATTCATAAATAAGGGGAAAAGTACGATGCGTACTTTACTTTTCCTGATGAAAATTTTAATTGATATCTGATAGTCGATGCATTTCAATTTTATATCTTAATTTTTAAATGTTGGTGTTGGTAATGCTTTAAAAAAGTTTCAATATTATCACTTGAACGAATTTGTTAACTCTTATCTCACCATTTCGTTGAAGATCATGTGTAAAAAAAAAAATGGTGCAATATGATTTACTCGTTCTTCTTGATATATATTTTCTTTAGTTGAGCTATAAAGCAATATTATTTTCATACAATATTTTGTAAATCTTTTTTTGCATAAAAAGATCGCATAATTATAAAATATATTTAGTCATTAATTTGAACCATACGCACTCTCTGTTGACTTCATAAATGACTATTCAATTTGCATGATTTAAAAAAGTGTCAATTATTTATTGTTTCATCGAATATCATAACATAACTACACCTGCATATGTTAATAGACAACCTACTTGAGATCTGACTTTATGTGGTAAACAAATCTGTTGCATTTGCATAATCGATTATTTCTTATTTGGATGGATTAAAATAAAATAATTCAAATTAATTATTCATTGAAAATATTTGAATATATGCTTAACACCTCTTTGGTGTCTTCTTGTTAGAGAGAGTTGAATCACACCAATAAACTTACTGCATAATATATATATTTGATTAGATAATATTAACAAAGTACATTAGTTTCTAATAGTATTGATATGTGAAATTTTATAACCATTAAGTTCTTGATTATTTTATTGGTATTAGAATAAATTTTTATTTATGTCGAGTAATCTCATATTCATTGAAATACTTAATAAGCTCGTTTTAAAACCTTTTAAATCATTCAAGGATTTTCATATAAATTTTATTGTCTATTTAAACTTGAAACAATTTTATCATACACATTCAAATTTTCATATATAGACCAAAACAAATCTTATTGCATTCACCACATGACAACACATCCTTCATATAATAATGTCTCAATTTTTAGAAAAAAAGTTTCCCAAGATACAAATTTTATTTTACATTTTGTGATTTTATTCTTTTCACAATAATTTATTCCTACTTCGTTAGCATCATATGTAGTTTTTGTGACGTGATTTTAAAATTATCATTTTTTATCAGATGAATAAAATATATTGTCAGGATTCGAAATGGATGCAATGACACTTGTTTATTACAATCAAGACAAGTCAGCCTTAACCCAACGAAATGAAAAGAAATTGTGGAAAGTAAAACAAGAATAACATAAAAGCAAAAAACTTATTCATTATAACAAAAACCCTAAAATATGATTGCAAGTGTACAAATCATTAGTACAATAAGACAAAATTTAAAAGACAACACAAGTCTCAATGGATTTCTAGAATAGGAAAAAGCATAAATAAGGAACAAGAGAGCCCGTCAAAATGACAAACAACTACCTTTTAAAGTCCTTTGACAGCCTTGAAAATAGGAGAAGAAGAAGATCACACGGATTCGGACTCAGAACCTACACAAGTGTAGAAGCAAAAGCAAAGAGTGAGTATAAAACAACACGATATTCAGCGAGCAACCTACTAAACAAAGCAAAACTAGATAGAAATTGAGTAATCCTTTCATCCCAACCGAACCTCCTCATACTACAACTTGTATAGAAATCAGTCCAACCTAACAGTTCTATAAAGTTCACAAGGTTTAACAATCATGGTCTAGCAGTCACAGTTCAACAAACCACGAGTATTAAGTATGTCAATCACAAGTATTAAGTAGATCACGCACAAGTATCAAGTAGATCAACCACAAGTATCAAGTAGATCAACCACAAGTACCAAGTAGATCAATCACAAGTATCAAATCCATTACTTTTCAGTATCAAGTTCCTCAAATCATGGTAATCAAACACTTGCCGAAATCACTTCCCATCAGCATAATATCATTACCAAATTCATTTTCCATCGATTTTATATCATATTACTAGCTGGACCATTTTTTTCTTCGATGTTAAATCACATTAGTAGACGGAACCACTTCTCTTTTACTTTATATCATATCACTAGGCGAAATCATTTTCATTCGACTTTATATCATATCACTAGTCAAAATGATTTTCTTTCGGCTTTATGTCATATCACTATTCGAAACCATTTTCCTTCAACTTTATACATCACGTGTCTAATTTCAATGCACAACAATCAAATGCAAATAAACAATTCCTCACCATAAGAAAAAGACAATAGTTTAAGCAATTCAAGGCAACAATAATAACATCAAAGTTTTTCATCAATCAACAATTTAAATCCACAACAAGTCAATTCACAAAGCATTATGACCAATTTTTTCTAGCATTTCATTCATTGTGGTTAGTAATGTAAATTAAAAGGACAACTTATTCAATTTGTGGAGACAAATTATATTCGAAGCGATATGCATAAGTTGGTGAATATGAAGAAAAAAAGGACAATTATTCAAATATTTAAAGTACAAAGCCTTTAATTATAATACATTTCATTAAATATTTGATCTATTATGTTATAAAAAGGAAAAGCTATAAGTTATGAAGGTTGGTTATGTTATAAGTTGTGGTTGTTTGAGTGTCACGCACATATCTACGTGAATAGTTACGTCTCAATGATAAAAATTTCATTAGGAAAGAAAAGAAGATAGCATTGCAACAGATTCTTGAATGTGTTGCTTTATGATAATTAATTTAAAGATGATCATCATATAATTAACAACTTATTGTGGTGTTATTATTTTCTCAGTATCTTCCTTGCTATTTGTATAATCGTCTTATTTTTTCATGTTTTTAGTTATCACTTTTTGTTACGAAGAAAACAATCATTTAGTAATTAAAGAGATTAATTATATAATTTGAACTTTTGTATCAAAACAACTTCGATATTGTTGTCCAGTTATATGTCTTTTACTTTTCTATTAATTGCGAAATCAAAAAAATAATTAATTAAGTAATCATTATTAGCGGATTTAAAAAGAACAATAGTCATTAGTAATTATATTTTGCTACAAAGATACAACTACTTCAATCATTGAATTAGGGGCGGACCCATGCTATAGGGAGGGGGTGCACGTGCACGTGCTAACTTCCAAAAGAATCATATATATATATATATATATATATATATATATATATATATATATATATATATATATATTTCGGAAAATTTGTATAAATTAGAATATATTTAACAGTGCACCCGTAAAAAAACATAAAAGTGTCCTTGTGCAATTGGTAGAAGCTAGAGATATCACCCTTTATCCAAGGGTTTAAATCCCACTTGAGCCTTTTTTAAAAAAAGTTTGGCTTTATACCTCATATTTAAGCTATATTTAGAATTTAAATACACTTTAATTACTTGCTTAGAAATTCAAAAGTGTATAAAGTATTTGTACTATAGTGAATGTCTATCATGTGGAATCCTTTTAGGATATGCGGTCCTCTTCATTGTAAAATCATCCCTCAAGAGAAATAATAAGTCTTGTCTTCTCTCTATTTTCTTCTTCTTATTCTATAGTTTCATAACACGTTATCAGCACGAGACTCTACTTTCTCAAAAAGTGAAGGTTAGGTTTGAAGAATTAATAAGGTATTATTTATTCTTTTGTTTTTAATTTTGATCGACAATCTTACGAAACTAGAGTTCATTGCCCTTCAAAGTTCGGGCAGGAACTACCTTTCATGGGTGTTGGATGTTGAAATCACCTTGATGCAATAGGTCTTAGAGACACCATAAAAGAAGAAAATAAGGCATCAAAGCAAAACTGTGTACGAGCAATGATATTCTTGCGTCATCATCTTAATGAGATTCTGAAAATCGAATATCTGACAGTTAAGGATCCACTTGTTTTGTGGAAAGCCTAAAAGAAAGATATGACCACTTGAAGATGGTCATACATCCAAATGCACGATATGATTGAATGCATCTAAGGCTACAAGACTTTAAGTCTATACATGAGTATAATTCTGCCATGTTTAAAATCACTTCTCGGTTGAAATGATGTGGAGAAACGTTTAGTGAGATTGATATGATGGAAAAGACATTCTCCACTTTTCATGCCTCGATTTTGCTCTTGCAGCAACAATATCGAGAGAAAGGTTTCAAAAAGTATTTTGAACTAATTTCTCATCTTCTTGTGGCTGAGCAAAATAATGATTTATTAATGAAAAATCATGAGAATCGGCCTACTAGATCTGAACCACTTCCTGAAGTGAATGAGGCGTACGCCCACCATGCTAGGCGTGGAAAAGGTCGCGGCCCTAATAGTGGACGTGGACATGATTATGGTCAAGAACGTAATTTTTGTCCTGGTGTTAATCATTCATCAAATAAAAATCACAATCAAAAGGAAAAAAAGAAAGGATGAGAAACGTGAAGCAACTAGGGAAGGTTGTTTTTGATGTGATGGAAGAGGTCATTATGCATGTGATTGTCGTACTCCCAAACACTTGGTTGAGCTTTATCAAGAATCGCTAATGAAGAAAGAGAAAAATCCTGAGGCAAGTTTTATCTATGAAAATCAAGTTGACATCTCGCACTTGGATCTACCAGATTTCTTCACACATCCTAAAGGAAAGATAGATCACTTAATCGGTGATGGTTCTGTGAACATGGAAGAGTGAATTTTTTATGGTAGTAGTTATTAATAAATTTCATGTAATAATAGTTGTTTACATTAGTATTTTAAATTAGTTTAGTCATATTTTTGTAGTTCATTAGTTTGTTTTGTCTTAATTAGATAATATATATTTTTCATTGATTTATTTATATGATTCTAATATGATAGTGTTAGTCAAATACTAAACTTTATCATGTGTTTTTACTATATTAGGTCTTTAACTTGATGTAATGTTAAAAACATGCAGTCTGTTATTAACTAGGATTTATCATGTTTTTGTACTATATTAGGTCTTTAACTTGATCTAATGTTAAAAACATGCAATCTGTTATTAACTAGGATTAAATAATAATTTTTTTTTCCTAACAACTCGTTATTGTCTTAGAGGAAGCAATAAACTAAGGCTCAACTTTTAATATTTAATTATTATTTTATTACATTGAATATATTGTACCCTTTTGACAACACTAATATTTAATATATGTTTATTTTGTGTATGTCATTCATGTGAAGATACGGATAATTCTAAAAACATATTATCGAAGTATGAAGACATTTGCTTGATTGATTCTGGTACAACATATACGATATTCAAAAATACAAAATATTTTTCTATTTAAGTATGGACAAAATAAATGTTACTACAATTTTCGATAATACTAATATGATTGAGGGCTTTGAAAGAGCCATTGTAATTTTGCCCAAGGAAACTAAACTCATCACTTATAATGTTATGTTTTCTCCAAAATCTAAGAGAAACTTGTTGAGTTTTAAAGATATCCGTGAAAATGGTTATCATATCCAATCAATGGATGAAATTAATCTTGAATATCTTGGTATCACAAAGAATGTCTTTGGGCAGACATGTGTTATAGAAAAGTTTCATGTTTTATCTTCTGGCTTGTACTGGACAAAAATTAGTGCAATTGAGGCACATTTTATAGTAAATAAGAAGTTTGTTGATTCCAATACATTTGTACTTTGACATGATCGTCTCGGACATTCTATGTCTATAATAATGAGACGAATTATAGAAAATTTGAATGGACATCCATTAAAGAACCTAAAAGTTCTTTTAAATGATGAATTTTCTTGTACTGCTAATTGTGAGACCATCACCAACGGAAGTTGAGATTGAGTCCCCTATGTTCTTGGAACGTATACATGGGGATATTTTTGGACCTATTCACCCACCTAGTGGGTCATTTAGATACTTTAGGGTTCTAATAGATGTTTCTTCTAGATGGTCTCATGTGTGCCTATTGTCATCTCGTAACTTTGCATTTGCAAAATTATTGGCACAAATAACAAGGTTAAGGGCACACTTTCCTGATAATCAAATTAAGCTCACTCGTCTTGATAATGCTGCAGAGTTTGCATCTCAATCATTTAATGATTATAGTTTAGCAATTGGGATAAGAGTTGAACACTCTTGTGCTCATGTTCATACTCAAAATGGTCTCGCTTAGTCATTAATTTAACGTCTGCAATTAATAGCAAGATCACTGCTTATGAAAACTAGGTTGCCCACTTTTGCGTGGGAATATGCAATTTTACATGCTCCAACACTTATTCTTCTCAGACCGATAAATTATCATACGATTTTTCTATTGCAATTGGTTATGGGTCAAGAACCTAATATATCCCATCTAAGAATTTTTGGATGTGTTGTACATGTGCATGTGGCACCACCAAACCGGAATAAGATAGGCCCCTCAAAGAAGGTTAGAAATATATGTTAGGTTTGACTCACCCTCCATTATTCGCTATGGTTTGATTCACCCTCCATTATTCGCTATCTTGAACCATTGACTAGAGACATGTTTACTGCTCAATTTGCAGATTGTCGGTTTGATGATACAGTTTTCTCAAAATTAGGGGGAGAGAATAGTGAAATAAAACAAGAAATTTTGTGGAAAAAGTTATCATTGTCTCATCTTGATCCATATTCTTCTATTTGTGAGCAAGAAGTACAAAAGATTATTCATCTGTAGAAAATTGCAAATCAAATGCCAGACGCATTTACAGATTTGAAAAGGTTTAATAAATCACATATTCCTGCAGAGAATGTCCCAACTCGAATTGATGTCCCTATAGGATCATCCACTAGTGTCATAGCTAATGAGTCAAAAGCACACCTAAAGCGTGGTAGGCCAATGGGTTCTAAGGATCATAATCCTAGGCTAAGAAAGATTAAATGCCAAGATGACACTATGAAAGAATCTCATATGAAAGTTCAAAATTTGACTAATTCTGATATTCATGAAAGAATCAATGAACTTGAAACTCAAGGAAATAATGAACTAACCATAAATTTAAGAGATGTTGAAACTAATCCGAATCGATCAGAAATAGTGGTTGGTTATGTCTTTGCATATAATGTTACAACAAATATCATGCAAGATAATGAGGATCTTGAACCTCAATCTGTTATAGAATGTCGACAAAGAAATGATTGGCCAAAATGACAAGAAGCAATTTAATCAGAGTTGAATTCACTTGCCAAGCGTGAAGTTTTTTGTACCTATAGTTTAAACACCTAATGGTATTAAATTTGTTGGTTGAAAATGGATTTTTGTGCGAAAAAGAAATGAGAAAATGAAATACAAAGGTATAAAGCACGCCTTGTGGCACAAGGATTTTCTCAAAAGCCTAGCGTCGATTATGAAGAGACATACTCACCCGTTATGGATGCAATAACATTGTGTTATCTCATTAGTTTCACAGTTCATGAGCAACTTGAAATGCATTTGATGGATGTGGTTACAACATACTTTATGGATCACTTGATAATGAGATATACATGAAAATTTCTGAAGGATTTGCGATATCTAAATCATGTAATTCAAAATCTTGAGAAATGTATAATTAAATTGCAAAGATCATTATATGGTTTGAAGCAATCTGGACGCATGTGGTATAACCGTCTTAGTGAGCATTTAATTAAGAAAGGTTATACAAATGATGCAATTTGTCCACGTGTCTTTATAAAGAAAACAATATCGAATTTGTTGTACTTGTTGTTTATGTTGACGACATAAATCTTGTTGGAACTCCAATAGAGCTTCAAAAGGCAATTGATTATTTAAAAAATAAATTTGAGATGAAAGATCTGGGAAGGACAAAATTATGTCTTGGTTTGCAAATTGAGCATTTGACAAATGATATTTTTGTTCATCAATCTGTCTACACAGAAAAAGTGTTGAAAATATTTTGTATGGATGAAGCGCATCCATTAAGTACTCCGATGGTTGTTCGTTCACTTGATGTGAATAAGGATCCATTCCGACCTCAAGAAAAGGATGAGAAAATTGTTAGTTCTGAAGTACTATGTCTTAGTGTAATTGGTGCACTAATGTAACTTGCTAATACTACAAGGCCTGAAATAATTTTGCTGTTAATTTGTTAGCAAGGTATAGTTCTGCGCCTACTAGGAGACACTGGAATGGGATCAAACACATTTCGCGATAACTTAAAGGGACAACTGATATGGGCTTATTTTATTCTAGTAAGTGTAGCCCCAATCTTGTTGGCTATGCTGATGCAGGATATTTATATAATCCACACAAAACTAGATCCCAAACATGTTATGTGTTTAATGTGGGGGGATTGTCATATCTTGGAGATCTACAAAGCAGTCCATCGTAGTCACTTCATTTAATCATGCTGAAATAATAGTTTTTCATAAAACAAGTAGAGAATGTGTGCGGTTAAGGTCTATGATACATCTCATTCGAGAGAAATGTGGTTTGGAGTGTGATAAAGTACCCACCACTTTATGGGAGAATTCATAAAGGGAGATAGAACAAAGCACATTTCACCAAAGCTTTTCTATACACATGAAGTTAAAAAGAATGGTGATATAAATGTGCAACAGATTCGTTCAAGTGACAACGTGGCTGATCTATTCACCAAGTCTCTACCAATTGTAACTTTCAAGAAGATGGTGCACAAGCTTGAATGCGAAGATTCAAGTCTCTGGATTGATGTTCTTTTTTTTTGACACTAGTAACATTGTATTTCAGTCAGTACTTAGGTAGTACTGAAAAATCATATTTACAAAACGAAGAAAATGATTAAAGTTCTTCCAATGCTAAAGCAGGAAACTAGATGGATCCTAAACCATCTATGATTGACTCAGTCTCATTTGAGTAGACATTTGTACACCAAAACAGAACAACAGAACACATTTAAGCTTGACTTCCTGCAGGTTGTTGTCCCTATTTTCAAAACATCTATCATTTCTCTCTCCTTATAGTCCACCATATACAAGCATGTATTATCCTCCATCTTTCTCATTTTGTGCCCCAACTCCAGCCTCCTCCCAACTGAAAAGAGTCTCAGCAATCTTACGAGGCATACTCCAGGAAATGCCTCTGAGATTATGGAAAATCTGCCACAGTTGAACAGTGAAATTGTAGTGTAGAAAGAGGTGTTTTACTGTCTCTGTATCCTTACCACATAAGGAGCATCTGTTGCATAGAGATATACCTCTCTTGGCCATATTGTCCAATGTCAGAACTGCTTTATTGGCTAGCAGACAAGTGAAGCATGCCACTTTTTGTGGCACTTTGATTCTCTAAATTTGCTTCCAAGGCCATTTAAAATCTTGATTCTCCATAAGACTTGTTTGTTTATATCCTTCCTTCACCCTGTATCTTCCTTTGTTGTGCCCATGCCACCATAAATAGTCTTCACCTGGTTGAATTCCTTGGAAACTCTCCAGTTGTTTGAAAAGTTCAATCATTCTGGGAATTTCCCAGTCATTCAAGTTTCTTCTAAAGATCATATTCCATCCTTGTGGTGACCACATTTCAGCAATAGTTTTCTCTTGGTGTTGAGTCAAAACAAAGATGTCAGGAAAGAGATCTTTAAAGCTCACAGTACCCACCCATTATCAATCCAAAAACTTGTTTTTCTACCATTTCGAACTTTGACATTTAATTTATTACTGAGAAACTGCCAGTATTCTAATGGCTTTCCAGAGGCTAATACCATAGGGAGTGTTAACCTCTTTAGTTACCCATGTGTTCAGTTGCTCATACTTGCTATTGATTACCCTGTACCAGAGGGCTTGGTCCTCCTGATGGTACCTCCATAGCCAATTGACCTTAAGTGCTTTGCTTTGGGATTTAAGGTTCTTGATACCTAGTCCACCTTGTTCTTTATTTCTAATAATGTTCTTCCATTTGACCAAATGAAAACCCTTCCTTTCCTTATTGCCTTGCCACAAGAAGTTTCTTCTAACTTTATCCAATATTTGAACTACTGATTGGGGTATATGAAAGAGAGATAACATATACGTAGGGAGGACATCTAAGACTAAGTTAATCAAAGTTAGTCTACCTCCCAAGGATAGATATTGTGATCTCCATCTGGTTAATTTCTTTTCACACTTCTCCAGAATTGGATTTCAAATTCTATGGATCTATACTCGGCCCGCAGAGGCATGCCCAAATATATTGATGGCAAAGTGCCTATAGCACCTCCAAGGATTTGAGAAAGGTGATCCATTTCTAGAACCACATTAATTGGATACAAGTGGCTTTTGTCCAATTTATATGGAGCCCAGAAATGGCTTCAAAATACACCAATATAAGTCTTATTATCAAGAGTTTCTCCTCCTCAGACCCACAAAAAATTAGTATATCATCAGCATACTGCAAATGTGTGATCTCTACACTATTTCCAGCAACCTTGCTAACTTCAAATTCCTGAATTCTTCCTGTTATCTTAGCTATATTCAGCATGTTGTTGAGTCCCTCCATGGCTATGATGAATAGGAAAGGGGATAATCCCCTTGCCTGATCCTTCTGTGTGCATTGAAGAATCCTTCTGGTGACCCAAATTTCACAGTTGAGATACAGAACTTGATCCAGCTGGTCCACCTCCCACCAAAACCCATTTGACTCAGCATACTTAAAATGAATTCCCAGTTCACGTGGTCATATGCTTTCTCAATATCAAGCTTGCATAATATACCGGGTTTTTCTGAGTCACTCTGGAGTCAATTACTTCATTAGCTATGAACACTGCTTCTATTATCTGCCTGCCTTTGATAAAAGCCATTTGTTGCTTGTCTACCAATTTATCCACAACTCTCTTGAGTCTTTCTGTCAGTACGTTGGAAATCAACTTGTAAAAGCTTCCAATTAAGCTGATGGGTCTGAAATCTGTGAGTTCTTTTGCTCCTGTCTTCTTAGGAATCAGTGCTATGTAAGTTGCATTATAGCTTTTTTCAAACATCCAGTTGAGTGAAAATTTTGGAATGCCCCCATAATATCTTATTTAATGATGTCCCAACATTTTAGATAAAATCTCATTGTGTAACCATCAGGGCCAGGGGCTTTGTCTATAGCACACATCTTTAGACACTCAAAAACTTTTTGCTCCTCAAACGCAGCATGCAATACTTCTTTCTCATCCTATGTAATGGTAGGGTGATTGCTAATATTTCCAGAAGGCCTCCACTCTTCAGGTTCTGTATATAACTTCTTGTAGAAGGAAATGATTTCTTCCTTGATATCATTTGGCTCATATATGGTCTCTCCCTGCACTTCGAGCTGATCAATGTGGTTATATCTCTTGTGGGCATTAGCAGTTTGATGAAATTTTTTTGTATTCCTATCCACTTCCTTGAGTCATAAAGCTCTTGATCTTTGCCTCCAGACCACTTCCTCATTCTTTAAACACCCCTCATACTTCATGAAAAGTGTTGCTTTTTTGGCTATTTCCTCCTCTGTTAAAGCTCTATTTTTTAGATGTAAATCCAGCTCAGCAAGGTTGTTCTTTTGCAAATTTAGATTTCCTTGTTCAATTCTGCTCCATTCTTTCAATTTTCCTTTGAGAGCTTTGAGTTTACATGCTAAGATGTAATCAGGCTTCCCATAGAATTCAAAAGCATTCCACCAGTCTTTGATTCTTTCAACAAAACCTTCTTGGTTTAGCCCTCTGATTGATGTTCTCATTAGGGGGAGTTAATACGCGTTATACTCTTTTTCCTTTACGAGGTTTTGTCCCACTAGATTTTTCTTGTAAGGTTTTAAGCAACCTAGATGCGTATTAATAGACATGTGTACTCTTTTTCTTTACTAGAGTTTTTCTTTTCTTAAAGTTTTTTTAGTAAGATTTTTGACGAGGCACATCATCTATGAATTAGACATTCAGGGGGAGTGTTATAAAGTATTTGTATTATAGTGAATGTCTATCATGTGGAGTCCTTTTAGAATATGGTTAAGAGTCCTACTTGGGGACCAAGTTAGATTTTCCCAATAAATAGAGGGGTCCTTTTCATTGTAAAATCATCCCTCAAGAGAAATAATAAGTCTTCTCTTCTCTCTATTTTCTTCTTCTTATTCTATAGTTTCATAACAAAAAATCTATATAATTTGAGAAAAAGGTGTTTCAATATATCAAACAATGCCTTTTGGGTTTTCATATTTAAGAAAAACTACAAGATATAGCAAACATCAATATATATTTAAGATAAATAGCTATAATGTACTTATTTTATATTATATGGATATAATTAAATATGAAATAGCAAAGTTAGTTTATTACACATGAATACTCATTTCTTTTTTAATTTTATATGTATATTAACATATCCTAAATAGCAAAGTAATTAGTACACGCCTAATTAATTATGTTACGCATGTCTTACGGTGTTTGTTTCCTTATTTACCCACATCAATGTTTTCTCTTTCAGTATTCATATATCATGGATTATTTTTTTTTTCAAAAATCCTTCTGATTCACTATCCTTTTGCATGATTGGAGGAACGATTGTTGTGATTCATCTTCATTAAGTATATTCTAATTACATTTTTCTTGTTTTTATCAAGATTATATTTATATACATTTGTATGTTTCATCTATTTTCATAGGGTTTCAGTTGAAGATGTTTTCATTACAATGGCGAAAATCAGTTTGAAATAATCTTTTTGTGTGTGTTTGTGTCATTCGATTTCTACAGTTTCAATTAGAATTAACCAAAAGAAACTCCAAAACTTTTTACCCTAATGGCAGACCACACAAAGCACCATCTTTTGCTTTGTATTTGTATTCATTTGTATTTTGAATCAAAACACTATGGTTGTTCTAAATTTATCTTCATTTGTATATATTTTGTATTTAAATATAAATATATTTGATGTATTCAAATACAGATACAAATGAATCCAAATGTTTATATATATATATATATATATATATATATATATATATATATATATATATATATATATATAAATGTATTCTTTTGTATTTATATTCAAATGTAAGTACTAAATATATTATAAATGAAAGCAAATTAATAGTTATATAATTGTATTTTTCTATATTTGTATACAAATATAAGTATCAAATACATTATAAATTACAGCTGATTGATACTTAAAAATTTAAATTTATTTGTATCTGTATTCAAATATAAATTTCAAATACAATATATAAGTAAAGTCTATGTAACTGTTATATTATTGTATTTGTGTATGTTTGTATTCAAGTGTAAGTGTAAAATACAAAATAACAGAAGACTAGTTCACTGTTAAATAGTTATATTCATATGTATTTGTATTTGTATATTATTTTCATCTACATGTCTTTATATGTATTGAGATATATTTTTTCAACATACAAGTGTTCTTATTTTTTATTTTTTTTGTACAGAGTTTGCATCTTCGATTTTAATTTTTTGAATTTTCAAAATAAACAATGTTAGACTGTCACTTTAGATTAAATATACTGGCAGATTTTTAGGAGTAATTTTAGTTGTTCAGCCTATCTAAAATATCTTATTTAGTGCATTATAATTATAATTGTATCATATAAATAATTTTGAAAAAATGTAGATAGATATTGACATAAACTGTAGTCATTTTTTGTTGTAAATAACATATTTATAGCTATTGAACTTTAATAACCCTATAACTATGGTCATTTTTGTAAGTTACTCTTCAATTTATATATTTATTGGGAAGTGCAAAATGACCCAAAAAATTTGATCAGAATTTGACCAGAATCGTGAAAAAAACTATTATAATCTTTTTCCTCCAAAATAAAATTAACTTTCTGATATTTTTTAAATAATATGAGCATTTATTATTTTGATAAGATGAATTTTCTAGATCCCATGCGTTATTGCTCTTCAATTATTATTTTTTGTCATTTTACTTCTCTTTATTGACTTTTTTTTGCTCTTCTTATAAAAAAAACAAGAATATGGTGAAAATAAATAATTATATTTAAGCACTTAAATTGGTAAATTCATTCTATGAACTAAATTAGAAAAGGTATTTATTTTATGTATATATTGGAACTTCATCAATGTAAAATATTTTTTAATAGCACAAAAAAATTATAATTTATTTGATTTAATGTCAACTTCTCTATGTATAGAATATAACTCAATTTCAAATGCACTCTCTATATTTCAAATTTAAACATTTACACTTTATGTACTATAAGAAATACACACTTACACATCCAACTAAGTTTATTTATAAGTAATTATATTAAAATTTACTTATTAAATAATAAATTAGAACTATGAAAAATGTTTTTGTGAAGTTATTCTTAAAAAATTAATTAGGGTCGATACTTATAAGTAATACAAATTTTATGATTTCTATGATGTTTTGATGTTTATCATATATAAAGTGTTTTGAGTTTTGCCTGGCTTTATTAAAATACTTTCAACTTATACTTATAAACTTATTTAAATATGTATTTTAAATTTATTTAAACGCAAATTCATAAACTTACTTAGTTAGAACTCATATTGATAATATAAATAAGTAATAATTCACATATTATCAAGTCAAAATAATATAAGGGTGCAAAACTATCACATATTTGATATGATTGTTTTTAAATAAAATTGACATAAATGAACTATATGATTTTTATAATATTTTGATATCTACCATCTCTAAAGTGTTCTGAGTTTTGATTGTCGTTATTAATATAGTTTTAGATTATATGTTAAAATATTTAAATAAATAGCTTAAATTTATTTAAACATAATAATTAATAAAATTATATACTTAGACGTCATATTAATAACAAATATGAGTATTGATCTATAAGTTATTAAATTGACGTAATATAGTGCAGGTACAAGACTATAAGTAACATTAACACGTTACTCTAGGATATTCTCAACAATATACAATATACTTTAGTAAAATAAATATGAATTTCAAAATTTACAATTAAATGATAAGGATTAATACGATTCTTCATTAATTAATTAACTGTTCATACATCGTGTGTTTTTCTTTTAGAAAAATAATAATATAATTTTAGGACATAGATATTTTAAATAACTATTAATAATAATGCATTTTTTGTAGGAATGTCTTGAATTAAGGAAGTCATTTCTTATAATATAATTGTCTTAATACCAGGGTTGACTACTCTCTTTTTAATATAATAGTAACATTGATATATATAGACAGAGATAATAATTAAATAAGGTTCAGAATATTTTTTACACTTCATTATTATACCACATTGTTTGTTTGATCTTCATAATAATAATATTGTGTATACTATGTTGGATTATTATTAGGAGAAAAAAATTTGATATACTCCTTAATTTTGTGATATAGAGATAATATATATTATGTAAAAAAAAAGATCACATACACTTTTACTGCTACATGTGCAAATTAAATAACTCATATATCCTTTTCTGACTAACGAAAGTTAAAATTTGAATGTTTAATTTATTTAGTTTAGTTATTAAACCAAACAATATTCATATAGAGGTAAATCAGATAGTTTTTTCACGTGATTTTACTTTTGACTTTTTTTAATTCAACGGTTAATTTGGGTCTTAATTATCTCCCTCATGAATATATTTGTTTATCATTATTTGAATTTGTTGTTCCTATTTAATTTTTTGCTTTCATTCTTTAGTGTGGAAAATATGAGAAATAAAAAGAATAGTGAATGAAATAAAAATGATTTTTTTTAAAAAAAAGCAAACAAAAATAAATTTTTCGATTATATTGAATTTTATTTTGTAGTTATAAAAAAAGTTGATGCATCTATAATAGATATTGAAAAATTAAATTTGATCAGCAACATAGTAAGTCAAAATTAGTCATTGAATTAAAGAAAATAAAAAAAAAAGACAAAAATTCATTTATGAAGAGGATCAAATATACCTTAAATTAGTGCGAGAAGGGTCAAAAACACCTTTTGTATTTTTATTTTGTTAAAAAAATTTAATAGGTTTTTCATTTCTGTCAGCGAAAAATGATCTTGGTTGTTCAAGCATACCTCAACATATTGCGAGAAGGGTCAAACATACCTTGAATAATTTTTATTTTATCAAAAAATAATTTTGAATCAATTTTCTCTTTCACTTCCGTCAAGCTAAATTTTTTTTTTAGCTATATCAAAGTTATATATGTAACAATTAAAATAGACGTGAGCCACCTTCTTATAACCAAAATATATTATCTCCAAATCACAATGTTAAAAAATATAATTTATTATTATTATTAGTAATAGTAGTAGTATTATATAACTGGCACAATATATATGACACTTTTGATTAATAATTTTACTTGTCAAGTTATTTTATGAATCTTGTTGTGAGATAAATATATTTTAATCTTGCCATTTAAATTTTAAATTTTATTTCTTAATTGTAAATTTCAAATTTGTGTTCTTTATAATTTATATTGGAAAGCAGAGGGAAGAAAAAAATTTATCAAGGCTATCATTTTGTAGCCTTTTTAAAATAAATTGAAATTAACACGTATTATTAATTATTAAAAAATAATTAATAAATTTTAATTTAAATAAGGATAAGAATTTCAAAAAGTAAACCTGTTTATAGTGTGAATATGTCATTATGGCCAAAATTTTCTGACAAAAAATAAAGAACAATTCAAAAAAAATATCAAATAAAACTTAAGATAAAGAAAGGGTTTATATAAGAATTTGAGAATATAATAAAATAATAAAAGTATGCTCTCTTTAACAACTTAAATTTTTAAATGAAATGATTACGATATCAATATAGATTGTGAGATCGAATCTCATCGCCAAGTTTAACCTTACTTTTAGATGAGATGATCAGAATTTTATTTTTTTAGAAACTCAGTCATTTTACTTTCTTGATGACTCAAATTCACAATTTTAGGAACTCAATCATTTTGCTTCCTGATGACTCAAATTCAAAACTTTATAATTAAAAGTGAAAAGTATTTACCATCTTACACTTTAGTCATGGAGTGCTTTTCCAAAAGTTTCCTAATCCCACTGGGCCATAGTGTCTGCAAAGGACACACTTCTTTTTCAAGTACAACACAAATGAGCTTAAGCCTAATTTTATCCTTTTTGTACCTAACTACACAAGAATAAGAAAATCAATGTACCAAGTTTTAGAAATTTAATTCTTACCACCTTCCGAAGTGGCTAGCTATTAACATTTTCTCAAATCTTCTTTCACAAGGGACTTCACACTTTCATAGCACTCGTTCTTTTTCCTTGTATTTAAGTTAATTACGTTGTACCTCAATAAATTCGCTCAACACCTACTACCTCACATTAAAATAAATATAGGTCATATAAAAAAAATATCACCTAACAATAATCTTTATTTCTACTAACATTTGAACTGTTTTTTCACTACATTGACCATTAAGCACACACTTGGGTGCAAGACATTCTTCATTATCTTGCATTGATAGTCTATTCTTTGGAAAATAATATACTCTTGGAGCCTATGTCAAAGTTTCAAACTCTCTTTTATGACTAACTATTAACAAATCGTAGCAGTAAGGACTTCTTAATATTGTGTTACGAACAGAATATTAAGTATTCTTTCATCCTTCATCTTTATCAGAAATCTCATATTCGAGTCTCCTTAGTAACCAGACAGCAGGTGGAAAACAAAAAAAGAAACAAAGAAAGATAACAGATCAAATCTCTGGAAATCGCTAGATTAAAATCAAGCCGTTTCAACAGTTCAACTTCAGCAAGTCAGTCCCAGTCGATAACTTGTATTTAAATGTGACAACCAAACATATATAAAAAAAAGTTATCAGTACACACACCAAACCAGCTAATATGTAACACGTTATTTTCATAGAATCCTTCATCAGTAACCATAAGCTATTGACAAATCCATGACGAATTCATCAAAAAAAAAAAGCAGTAACTTTGAGAAATATGACGAGCACCATCGATATTTTTTAAGAGTCCAAGCAACATAGACCGTGGAATAATGGAAGGAAGAGCCCAACCAAAGCACACATGATGGCCGACAGTTTCATGCAGATGTTGAAGTAGAATATAAGTTCTCCACTATTATATTGTATAGAAAAATGATTTCATTTTGCATTGAAGTTAGTGCAGTGTGAGGGCATGGGGGTTGGAGTAGAGTTGGAGAAGGGGACCACTCAACCTTTTACTTGAACCTTCACCTTCACCAATCAAATGAAGCACAAACCCAATGGAATACTAATTCTCAACATTAGCCACAAAATTCTTCTGGGCAACCTATTATCTTTTTTTTTAAAAAGAAAAAATCTGTTACAAATGAGAAATGCCATTATTAAACAGCACATAAGAAACCAAATGAATACCACCACTAACTGCAGCTTTTTACTCCTCCCAGAGCCTCAATATTTAGTGACTCAAACTTACAACCGGTTAGAGGTGGTAGGCCAAAGGTGGAGAGTGCCCTCACGTTTCTTCCTCAAAAGGAAATATGAATCATAAGCAAATAGGTTCAACATAAAAAACATTAGATGATTCTTCTCATCTTAGTAAACAGATACATGGTATATATTGGTGGGAGGTATAGGTATCACATGGATTTAGTCAAGGTGCGCAAAAGCTAGCCTGAACACCACGGTCATAAAAATAAATTAATTAAAAAAACACCAACTAGGCTTGTGGGAAGGGGAGGGATCAATAATGCATCATATTATAATAGAGAATAAGTTTTAAAATGCATACAAAGCAAAGTAAATGAAAAAAAAAATGAAGGCATGAAGATTGCATGTAAAAAGGGCAGGGGACCACTCTACAGACAGAATCTATTGGTACTTCCCAGACAAATAATGCCAGACACAACCTTATAATACACTATATATAAAAAATTATAATGATGGAAAATTATCTCAAAACTAAAGCTGATTTCCTAAATCAGGATTTAAACCATGAGGTCCCCCCCTCCATAATTGGCAAAATTAATTGGTACCAGTCATTGTATATAGCATGACCTAGCTATTTACAAATAAATTAATATAGTACTAAGTGTTTAGAAAGGGACTAAAGCATTTCATTAATGCAAAAAATATAACATAAAAATTGTACTTGCCACAAGCTACTTGCCATATAAAAAATTGAACCAATGTATATCAATGAGGTCATCCTCATTGCCCTAGAAAAAGGGAGAAAAACATGGTGCTCATCACGTTTTGCTGTCTTCACAGCCATGCAAATATATTTCAAAAATTTAAAGCCAAGAAACACATCTACTACAAACTTCAACTGATATATGTGTTGCAAAAGAAAGAAAATATATGAATTCGTAAATACTAATCCCTCAAAACAGATTTCAAGTATGTAGTTACAGTTCGCAAGAGCCATGTAAAGCACCTTTCCGAAAAGGCTTAATCGTGCCAGAGATATGTGTGACATCAAACATATCTCTGTAGAGAAAAAAAGGAGATTCCTATAGCAAGTAAGTAGGCAGATCTGTACTGCATTTCCTCATCAGTTTAGACAGAACATGTAAAACATATTGCAAGTAGCGGATATAACGGTACAGTTGTGACAGCAAACAAATGATTATAGATGTTCAGTATAACTGTATAAGACATGAAAAACATAGCCATATGAAGATTCTAATAATTGGGACTAACCGAGATGTATAATGGTGGTAGAGACCAGGACGAACAGACAACAGCCTAGTGATCGAAATGGCTACACATAACCCTTGGAATCATATGACGGATTAGATTTCTAGCGCATATACATGTACTACAAACAAGATGCTAGAGAAAACTAATGACTGATTCAAACAGAAGTGATTGAGTGCTTAAATTTGTTCGGCGAACTGAAAGATGTTATCCTGGAAATCACCACAATATGTTAAACAGAATTATTATTGAAAAATTAGGTTTTGAAAATGAAGAGAATGGGGAAAAGGAGCTCCCTTCAGTCCAAGCAAGGAAAGAGAGGGATAGAAAACTATCTCCCGCATCATTCACTCAATCACAGTAGCACAAAACCTATCCTTTCTACTGAGTGGTTGGATGAATGAGTCGGCAGCTAATTCAACCCCATTTCTCCTCCGTGAGTGGGCTGAAGGAAGCTCTCTTGGACCATTCCTCAATTCACAAAACTTTTACAATGAACTTCTTCAACTGAACAGCCTTAGTAATCACCAAAATCACATCTCGAATACAATATATGAGATTCCGAGGAATAAATATACTAACCTCAATCTACCAATATTACCTTTCCACAGCTTTACATTCAACTCCCCCCCCCCCCCCCCCCAAAAAAAAATTAGGATATGTTACCAGTCAGTAATAGTTCACCATGATATCTCAGAATCAAATTGCAGAGAGTAAAGGCAGCCTAAAATGAAATACAAATACAATAGACACAACCAAAATCATGTTTAAATAATAGTTCAAGGTTAAAGAACTGAAAACCAAAAGTACATCTAGTTTTATTTTTTGTGAGAGAAAAAGCCCCTTGTTCCCTCATCTCTTTAAGAAAAAAAAAAACACTTTTAACAGTGAACTTATATTTCTCATTACATCCATGATAAATCACAACAACAAGAAAAAAAACTTTTTTGGTCACACACCAAAGTTTGAGAAGAAACTCAGAATAGTTACAAAAATAAATTAACATGGAACAGCATAACCCATGGCAAACTTTCACACACAAACACAATCTGTTAACTAAGCAGAGTCATCTCTTACCACAAACCCTATAATCAATAACAAAAATCAATCAAAAAACATAAAGATCTCTAATCTACCATTCTAATGAATCTATATACACAAGGAACTGTTCAGAATCAGGATAATGTTAATTCGAGGAGTAAAAAAGAGAAAGGATGAGAAATCGAAGAAATACTTATCTGTTATTAAGTAACCAAAATCCGGCGAATAGTCTATGTGAAACCCTAACTCTGCAATACAAACGCTTTGGCAGCAATAAATAGAAAGAAGAAACAAAGAAATTCAGAAGGAAAGGGAAATGAGATAATGAGTTTTAAGAAATTGAAAGGAATATGAAGGGGTAAGTGATGGTTGCACTAAATACGGAGAGTGTATAAATACACAAAGATGAAAAATGAAAATGAAAAGTCGCTTTCGCCATGAGAGTGAGGTATGAGAAAGCGACATTGTCAACAAAATCTTTCACATTTACAACAAACATTACAAAATATAACACACAAAAAAAAAAGAAAAGTAATTATTATTGTTATAAAAAAAGTGAAACAAGAAAAGATGGAAGATATGGGGGGTCATTTTATCTGCAAATTCATACCTTGTGGAGCGCATTAACAAGTGAGTGAAGAAGAAAGGAAAGGAGGTGGAGGACAGTGAAATACACATTTTAGATCAACGGTGGTTAAATTGAAATGTCTGCAACTGTTCAACTTTTGACCCCTTTTTTGTAGTCGATTTATGACTCTTTTTACCCCTTTTCCAGCTTCACCCAACTGTTGTAATATAATTTGTAATAAAGTTGAGGCTGCCCTCAGGTAGTTGAGCCCCTTTCTGATATTGGTTTTGAGTTAAAAAGACATTTCTACCTTCAATTTTAATTTATATTGTATTATTGAATTTTCAACTTCACATTTATAACTTTAATGGTTTAAAATCTCTTAGCACAAAGTTTGAGTTGAAAATTTCTTTACCTATTAAGTTTTGAAATAAAATTTTACTTAGGTCAACTTCAAACAATCATATATCCCTTCTCATAGTGAATTAGATGGCCTATAACCTATCAAATTAAAGGTCACTAAGTCATCTTTCCAACGCCGCCAAATTTGCCTCATTTCAAGTACGGAGTAAAAAGTTATGATCGTTTTACTAGAGACCATCATATCATTGAAAAGCTAACAAAAACCATGACGGCAGTTGTGACATGTCAACTTTGAAAAAAAATCAGTGTTTTTGTCGTTTTTGACGATGAAAGTTGACGGGCCATCATGTCCTCTATCAGGCGCGACTCAAGTTTTGCGTTTCTGATTAATTAAGGGTATTTCGAACCTTCCTCATCCTTTTTAAGCCTAAAATTTGACCCTTATCACCTTATTAAGGATTTGAACAGTGTTAAAATACTCTTTTGTGTTTTTTAACACTGCAAATCACTAGAACAAGTTCCAAGAGAAGAAAATTAGAGATTCAAACGTTCGTCAAGTTTCCATCAATTTTGCCAAGAACTTTTCTTCCAAAATATGTAAAGTTATTTATAGTGATAGACTGAGTTCGTCCTCAGGCCCTACATCTCAATTTGAATCGGTAAAAGTTTAATCTGATTATATCCTTAGTTTTGAGAATTCTTGACATGAGTTGTGTTATTGATTCTGAGTTCTACATCCTTGATCATAAGTTGTTATATATATATATATATATATATATATATATATATATATATATATATATTGTGAATCTTGAGTTGATCTGTTCATTTCTATATTTCAACATGAACCCTATTTTTAGTCATAATTTTTGGAATCAACTCAGTAGTGCCAAAATGTATTATTATGTTACACTAAGAAAAGAAAAAATTTGATTTATAAATGAGTTTATGAGTTTGCCTCTTTTAAGATGATAGTTTGAGCAATTATCTCAAATCAGAGAAAGCGTATGTTTTATAAATTTGAGAATGAGTACATATACTATTGAGTAGTATTGAGCACTGACATTATGAGTTCAGACAACTCAAAATCCTAATAAATGATGTCTTGTCAACATGGGTACAAGATCAAACTTTTTAGATGAGAAGTTCGATACCCCGGCACAGTATAGGACGGCTCTGACAATGAGGGTAGCCGTTGTATTATCACTTAGCTCATAGTGATGGTTGTCGGTTAGAGAATCTCTCAAATAGAGTTAAAATGTATTTTTTATTATATCACTTGTATATTCGGTAAGATGAGTAAATGTTTTGGTTAAGTTTTAGTAATTTCACTCCTTTATTTCTTTACATTCAGTTGAGTATATATATTTATATCTATTGCAGTCCTTTCATTCAATTATTTGTTATTGGGCTATATTGCATATTCATACATTCAATGTATTGTTGTCATCGAATTCGGCCTGCATATTTTAATGATGCAGATACATGTTCTTAGAATCCTCAACAAGAGTCTGTTAAAACCATCCGCTCATCAGATTTTGAGTGAGATCTCCTTATTTTCGGATGACTCCAGTTTTATGAGTTGTTAATAGTAGTTATCTTGAGGAGTCATTGGTCTTGTCCCGACACTCATTTGTGTACGGTAGATGCTTCATAGATAGACAGTTTTGGAGAGTCTTTCGGTTCCAGACATTTTATTTAAAAATTATGTTTCATACTCAGTATATTCAGAGAGTTTTGAAATTTAGTTAATTGTTGATTTAACATTTCTTTCAGTTTGATGCTTATGTATGCATGAGTTAGTCTTCCTCTTGTAGTCAGCCAGGATGAGGTTCGTTTGGGGGTCATCAATGATTCTCGAGTGTCGTCCACGCTGGGGTGTAGGCTTGAGTCGTGACAAACCCAATAATTTTCTTAATTGTTTTTTTTTCATTAATTGAATGTGTTACTTAATCTATTCTTCTCTATTAATGAATCTAAAGTTCGATCCTTCTAATTTTGTATTTTGATTTTAATTTTGAGTTACTAACAAATTTTTAAATTGATGCAAAATAAGTTATGATGAAAAGTGTGTGGTTTGAATATTAGAATTGGCTTAGTGGTGAACAGTCGATGAGGACAGAGACCTGATGGTGAAGGTGAGTCACTACCAATGTTACTTGGTCCGTTGAAGAGGAAAGAAATAATATACGAAAGATAAAAAAGTAATAATAAATAAGAATAAAAGAAAACATACATAATTTCTTTTTCAAAAAAACAGAAAATTAATAAGAAATAAAAGAACTATTTATAAAGTTAAAGTTTAAATTATCTTTTTACCACTCACTTTCTTAAAGAGAATGAACCACATATTCTTTGCAACCTCAACATTTAAGGATCAAATAATTCCGCTTTAAAATAGTCAAAGAGGATTATCCAACTTCCATAAATTATAAGTATGCAGTTGAGAATTCAATATTTTTAAGTAGCGGGGAGCGGGGAGTATTTTATTGTTTCTCTAAATCTTCATATTAATAATTATTATTCAAAAAACGTGCAAACTTCATAATGAACAAATAAAAATAGTGGAGGAAGAGAGTAAGTACAACATTATTAATATTATGGATGGGGTGGAAAAGATTTGTTGTCCGCGACTTGGGCGCAGACTTCGAGCTAGCCTCCACACCACGTCTAAGTGATTACGAGATTCAGAGACTAAATTATTACTTGTGATGGACGTGCGACACAACTAAAGGTAAATAAGTGTCTGTGATGGCTCTCGCTGTGTGAACGTCTTACACCGCAGCGAGGTCTGCGCCTTAAGTGTGCAATTGAGAATCCAATCAATTAAAGTTTGCATTGAGAATCCAATATATCTCTTATTGATTATTTAGCATATCTCATAATTCTTGTTAAAATTTATTTTTTATATTTATATTTACATTTGTGTATTATTATTTTATAATTTGTACTTTGTATATTGTTTTACGTATTATCTTGAAGAATTAGAAAAAAATAATGGTAACATCAATATTTTTGTAAGATTAAAAAAAGAACAATTAAAATATTTTGCCCCTCTAAAAAAAGTAAACATTGATTTGAAATTTGAATATGTTCATTTTAATTTAATTTAATAAAAATAAACAATAAATTATTTTTTATAGTAGATGATCTTGGGTATATTTACATGCCTATAATGCTATTTATGCCTACATGGGGGCTTAGTTTGAAGCTGTTGAGTCTAGGTTAAGAGTCTTATTTAGTGAATTCCGTGTTTCCAAACTAACCAACATGAATAGCTGTGCAGGAAGGCGAGGTGAAAGATATCTGCACTAAAAGGAGTTAAATAGAAGCGACAAGAAAATCTAAGGATGAAGCAAAGTAAAATGAAGCGAAGAAATGCGTCAAAGGCATCTGCGTGCCAGCCCGCGTCGCGCAGATGGGAGAGAATTATTGAGCTCGAATTAATTTTCTAAGCAGAAGACTGTGTGTAGCTTCTGCGTCGCGCATTTGAGTGCAGACTCTCAATTTGAAAAAATCGCGAGGCAGTGCACCTCGTGCCAGTCCCACGTCGCGCGCATGAGGCCCGAATTTAGAAATTCGAATTTAGTATAAATAGGGTCTTATTGTAATTTTATTATTATTCTTTTTCTAATTTTCGAAGGAAGAACATCAAAAACGATACTTGGCTGTACGTAGGGTTGCTTTTTATCTCTTTTCATCTTGTAATTCTTGGGAATTATTTACATAACATTGATTATTGTTCTTAAGATGATGAGTAGCTAAATACCCTATTTCGAGGGCTGTGGCTACAGGATGAATGAAACTTGGTTATTTTGTTAAGGTTTTGTCTATGAATTGTCAATGACCGTTCTTACTTTCTTGCTTGTTGTATTTCATGATTGGCCACCATAGAATTAAATTCATTGTCCAAATTGAACTCGAGAGAAATAAGAGGATAGAACGTGGAAAGTAAGAAGTCTGGTTAACTCTAAATAGCTAGGGTTGATTCGTTTCTAGGCTAGAGATATGCCTAGAGACCTTTCTTGAATCATTAAACAGGAAGATAACGTAACACTCAACTTTTATTCATCTTATCCCCGCTCAACGATGTAGTTAAGGTTGTAATTTTTGTAGGCGATTAAAGGTCGATAGACCATGATCATACATCTAACCATGTGGTTCAGCGAAGAGATAATTTCAAAAAAGTCTTTAATAGATGATAACAATTTCATGATTCCTGATAAAAGCCGCAGTCTTGGATTTCTCCCATAATATCGTTTGCAAATTAAGAAATTGAATCATTGTAGGCATCTTAGTTAGACATAATTCTTAGTTAATACTTTTTATAAAACCTGGATATTGCACTTGTTTTGCGTTAAGAATTGAAAAAGTTAATAAAGTCTAGTTTGAAGTCCCTGTGGGTACGATACCCGGCTCCTTAATAAGAGTCATTATATTGCTTGTACGATCACGTGCACTTGCGTGTGCGATTTGACCGCAACAGTAGATATTCGTAATAGTTATTCTCTATAAAGTAATCTTAATATTAAAGTACAATGGTATTTTTACTTTTCATAATTTAACTTTCATAAGAATTATTAGAGAAAAGATCAGTCAAACACAATTTGCTTTTAAAAAAAATAAAATCCAAATGAATTAGCCAAACGAAGATTGTTTTTGAAAAAACACAATTTTCTGACAAAATATTTTTTATAAATGATTGTAAGAATAATAAACAATTTTAAGCAGCAATGTTAAGCAGAATCATAGAGCATGTGTTGACATTGATGTTAAAACTTACTTATTTTTAGAAGTACTTTTTTCAAAAATACCTTTTTAGAAAAATATTTTTGAAGAAACAACTTGCCTTTGTCTAATTCATATGAAAAGAATTGATAAGCTCACTGTGTTTAAATAATATTTTTAAAAATGTGCTATTAATAGTCAAATTTTGAAAAAAATAAGTATCGATGCAGTGTTAATATTAAAATTATTTTACAGAGGAAAATTATTTTAAATATTTATTATAAAATTTCTAATTACATTTTTTTTATTAATGTTATTCATAAAAAATAATATTAAAGATTAATGTAATATTGACATGATGATTTAAATATAATTAAAAATACCAAGTAAAACAAATTTTAAAATTATTTTAAAATTAAATCACCACATACAAAAAAGTCACCACAAAAATAAAGATAATCATATTTTTTTTCTAATTCCGTAAATGCATTGTTGTTACCTTTTCCTAATCCTACAAAATAATACGTAAAATAATATATAATCATAAAACAAAAAATAAAATAAACTTTATATCAAACTTATGATATATACTAATTAATTAACAACAAATATATTAATAAATATGTATATATATGTCAGGAGTACTCTGGTCTTACAAATAATCAGAGGCAGATCTAGAATTTGAAGGTCGAGGGTGCCATAACATTCAAGTAAAATAAAATGACTGGTTGCTTTAATTTTGGATTATATTTTAGGTTATTAATTTTATTTTATTTTATAAATAAATCGATCAAATGTGCCTATAGTAATATTTTCTTTTAGATATTATGGGATCAGAGATAACTAAACAATTCAATTTTTATTTTCTTTTTGAAATTAAATGTCTTATTCGCTGAAACTTTAAGAGAAAAAAAGTAACGTAAAAATTTGAGCTTGTATAAACCATCTAATAATATTAACATAATATATTCATCTTCCATTGACTTTATGTGTTGTTGGAGATATATAATTGAGAAATAATAAAAACTGTAGTTTCAGCCTATTCATCTTACTTAGCAAAAACGTCGGTGAAGATCGAAAGAACCTTTAAATTTTAAAAAAAAAACATTTTTGAAACTTATGTTTTTTCTAAAAACCATTATTTAAATATATTCTTAATAATATTTATTTGACGCTCATAATTCAATACTCACTAATTACTCACTAATTGATAAAACAAAATAAACACGTTACATTCAAATCAATAGATGAATAATTAGTGCGATAGAAAGTAAAAAAAATAAAAATTAATTATGAAAAGGGTTCAATTTAAATTAATAAAGAATAGTAAATAAATAAGAATGAATGGAGAAAAGAAAAGAAAAAGAAAAAAAGGAGCAACCAAAAATAATTAATGTTGTTGCTAAGGTTCAAACCCACATTAACGAGGTGGCAGACCCTCTCTTTAGCCAATTGGGCTATTCCGTTGTATAGTTACTGAGTGGCAAAAATAATTTATATTTAATTATTATACATATATACATGTGTATATAACGTTTTTTCTGAAAACACTGGATGCCATGGCACCCCCACCCGTACACCTAAATCCGCCCCTGCAAATAATAATTAAGAAACAATTTTTTTAACTTCTTTTCAATAACAAAAAATATGTACTTGCTTTCATTTAAAAATAATTTACTGATTTATTAAACACTTAATTTTTAAAATAAAAAGGTTATTTTCTCGAAATAGGTTTTTTTTAATCTCTCAACGGCAAGTAGGCAAATATCAAACATGCTCTAAGTTTTAAGTATTGTATTATTATGTATATATAGATGGAATATAACTCTCATTTTACCTATATTGGTTGTATGTACTAGGCCGCTAACTCTCTCCTATAAATAGAAGCATACGTAATCTCAATCAATATCAATAATACAACCAATTCTGTCATGAGATTTAATTTCTTCATGTACAACCATATCTTATCATTATTACATTTGTTAGTTTATTTGAGCCCGTTTGACCATTTGATATTATATTATTATACGAAATCATGATATGATATCATAATACAAAATTATAAAATAAAATTAAAGTTTTATTTGAACATGCGATATGAAATTTGATGTTGTATATTTTCTCATAAACATAAGAATCTCATAAGTTGTAAAACTATTAAAATAGTTCCAATTGTTTATTCAATCTTACCAAATAAACAAAAAAATTATAAATTCGCATAACATATTATTACATTGTTATTTGTTCTCCACTTAAGTAATTGTTTCATCTAACTTTAATTCAATAAAAATTTGAACATAAATTATAGTGTACTAGTTTTTAATATTACTCAACAGTCGGTTGGTGTGAGTTAAAGTGACTATATATTGGTGAGAATAATAAATTTTATGTCGGTGAGAATAATAAGTTTTAAAAAGTAACGATGTCATTATAAATTTTATTTACATATAAAATAAATAATTAGTAAATATAAATGTGGGGTTGTTTTAACAAAATATAAACTCATGAATTAATTTTTGTATTAAAAATATCTTTCATGATATGAAATTCTCATATCATAGTTTTTTGAGAATATATCACATATGATAAAATAGAATCATGAAATGGAATCAGCATAAAGCACATATCCAAGCACTAATTCTATCTCATAATACCATATCGTAATGTAATATCGTATAGCGAAACACCAATTTAGTTTTAGTCCTAATAGATAGGAACAAAGTAGATTGATGTCTTGGTATTGAAGTGCATGCTAACTGATTTTAAATATTCTAACTATTGAGCAATAAAAAATGAAGGATAGGATGAAACAACCAATGGAATCTTAATGTCAAAATCATTTTTGAATAGTATATTTATAAGAATAAAAGTGGTTGATATATCTAAATCAAAGAGTTCTCGTCATGAGCTGTACATAAGAAATGAGAATTAAATATGTCAAAGCTTCTTATTCCATCACAAGGTATATTATAATATCACTCTTTTAGCATATTAGTACCATTATTAGTGTGTATTTCATCTCATACCTTATCCACTTGTAGTTAATTGTATACTAAAAGAAGTTATATTAATAATTTTTGTCTCACGTGTTTGGTAACAAGTCAAAATCATAATGTTATTTCTATCTACCGATACTCTAAAGCGGTGTTAGGTGAGTTCATGAATTTAAACGCACTTGTTAGTTTTTTTTTGTAAATTTTGTATTTGTATTAAAAAATTATATAAATATGTATATATTGACATGTTTACTCCAAACAAAATTAATTTAAGACTTCCAAATTCTTAAGTCCTAACCTTGGCTCTACCTCTGCGGCAATACTATATGCATCTTTTTCTATGTAAATATACGTCACGTCATTAATTTAGAGCCACTCTGTATTGATTTAAAAAAAAGTTTTTTAGTAAAAAAAATAAAAAGTAAATTTGGAAGACTTTTAGTTTTTAACTTTTTTAAATTATTTAAAATTATTTTGAGTTACCTTTAATTGCCAAACACTTCTCTAGTTGTTAGCAAGAAAAATATAAATCATTTATGATTAAAAAAACAAAAAGAAAGGAGAAGTTAAACCAGATGAATTTGACTCCTGATCATTTCATTTCTCTCCATTTGTATCTCCAATTCTTATTGGGATGAAGTAAAATATCTATAAATTAATACTCGATAAATTAATAATCTTTTTAAAGTAATATTTTTTTTTAGTCCCGACGTAGGTCAATGGAAAAAAATCACTAATTTCAATAAAATAATAAAATAATGTATTTCAAAAAGACCCCTATATAAATATGTGGTCCCGTTAATATCACAAATTAACAATTCTTTAAAAGTACAAATATGTCTTAGACAATTTTGTGAAATTTGATTATGTTGTGTTCTATTTTTTCTTAAAATTTAAATCTAGTTGAAGTTCATCTCTAACTTTTCTTATTGCATCCAAGAGCTCCGGCGTTGTCTTTTTGAACTGCACCATAAAATTTTGAAGAGTACTATATGTGATAAGTGATTCCTTACGCATAATTGGATAATCCAACAGGTTATTGATATCTATTTTATTGTGATAACCGAGATCATTAATCATGACATCGATTTCATGAATGAAGTTTTCTTCATTCAATTTCTTTGAGATTGCATCCCCCGAACGAATTTTACAGTGTCGAAAATAATTTGCTATTGTCTCTTGCTGAACATTTGTTGTCCAAGGAGGGATTACAAAACTGATAGCATCCAAAACATTACTCTTTACTGGATTAGTTTATCCCACTTCATAGTCTTCTAATATATTGCGGTTACGATAATACATATTGAAAGCTCAAGGTTGAACTTAGTAAGATATGATGATTTTGATGTATTCGTTGTACTTTATATATAATATTTTTCTATGTGAAATCAATAAATATAATACATAAATTAGTAAGATACAATTTGGCGTGTTTATCGGTCGGTTCGGTTCGGTTCGATTTTATGTATTATCGATTTTCAATTTTTAAATATGGTAACCCAATAACAAACCAATAAGATACTCTTTAACGATTTTGATTTATCGATTTTTGATCGTTATGGGTTCGGTTTTCGATTTACCCAATAAAAAAATGTCTATAAAATATTATATGACTTCTCACTTCTCTAAATTCTTTGATATAGTGGAACTAGAAAAATAATGAAAATTGCATCAATAAGAGAAAATAAAGTACGAAAGGCGATAATTTGATATAGGTATAGTGTCTAGTTATATATTAAATTATTAATATTCAATAATTAGGAAGTGTAAAATAGTAAATTATTACCGTCTTATTGGGTTATCGGTTAATAATCCAATAGTAAAAATCGATACCGAATCAATAACCCAATAACTTTTTTTTATAAACTCATTAAAAACTCAATAACCCAACAACCCAATAACAATAACCCAATCAAAATTAACTTTCATAAAATCTCAAATCGTTCTTTAAATTAATAAATATTAATTTATAAATTAAATAATATCTCTATAAAATAATAAAATTTCATGGTCCACCTATATTAATTTATAAATATTTTAATGTACATGTCATAAATTTAAATTTAATGGTTGACATAAGTCTTCATCATAATTAAGATAATTAATTACTTCCATATATTTAATTTTTAAAATACTTTTGTAATCTCACAATTTTAGTTGTACATGACATTTTTCTTAAATATATTTAAAAAAATTTTTACTTGTCTTTCGTAACAAAAAACCGTACTTGCTTTAAATTTTTTCGTTAGTGTTGTAAAAGTATATGGATGACATGTGGGCCATTCTTGAAGAGTCATTACTTGTTATATTAATATGATGACATATGGAGTCACTCATATTTGAGGTGTAACCACTTGGCCAAATGGATAGCTTATAAATGACCAAGTGTTTAATTTATTTTCTCTTATTGGCTATAAATAGCCATTGTATTCTTCACAAAAGAAAGTAGAAAGATTTGGCAAGCATTATTATACTCTCCTTATTTGTTTTATTTTAGTTTATTGTTATAAATTAATTAGCTACTTATTTTATAACACGTTATCATCATAAGACTCTGCCAACTTGAGCTACTTTCAATAGGTAAAAAGGGTAAAAAATTCATTTTTTCTAGAAAAATAAATAAATAATAATAATAATAATAAAATGTCTAATATTTCTAAACTTGAATTTGTAGCCTTGGATATATCGGGTAAAGGATATTCATCCTGGACACTAGATGCTGAAATCCACTTGGATGCAATGAGTTTGGTAGAAACCATCAAAGATAATAATCAGGCATCCAGTCAAGAACGTGCAAAAACTATGATCTTTCTCCGTCACCATCTTGACGAGGGGTTGAAAATGCAAATCTCACTTTAAAAGACCCCCTTGTACTGTGAAAAAATTTAAAATATAGATATGACCACCTGAAGTTGGTCATTCTATCACAGGCACGTCATGATTGGTTTAATCTGAGATTATCTAGTTTTAAAAGTATAACTGAATATAATTCTTCCATGTATAGAATTATATCACAGTTAAATTTATGCGGAGAAGAGGTCATTGAACATGATAAACTTGAGAAAACATACTCCACATTTCCTGCCTCGAGTATGCTCCTGCAGCAGCAATATCGAGGAATGAATTTTTAAAAATATTCTGAATTACTTTCACATCTTCTTATTGCTGAACGACATAACGACCTTTTGATAAAAAATCATGAAAGTCGACCTGTTGGTTCTATGCCACTCCCTGAAGTGAATCAGGCAAATTATCACCAACAAGAAAAAGGTTGTGGCTCCTATCGTGGTCGTGGCTCCGATCATGATCGTGGTCGTGGTCGTAAAATAAATTACAATCATGATGGTCATCTTGCACCGAAAAATGACCAACAGTATAAAAGGAAGGGTGAGAGACAAGAAGTGATACAAAAGAAAAATTCGAAAAGTGTATGTCATAGATATGGAGGAATGGGGCACTGGTCGCGTACTTGCCGATCATCTAAGCGTCTGGTTCAACTTTATCAAGCATCCTTGAAAAAGGGTGATCATAATCCAGAAGAAAACTTTATCTCTCAAAATAATGTTGAGCCCATGTATAAGATTGATAATAATAGAGAAGCAAATGTTGAGCCTATGCATCTGGATGTAGCTGATTTCTTTATATTCCCTGAAGAAAAAATAATCAGTGACGATCCCGCGATAAATTAGATAGTTTTATTTTCTGTTTGTTTGTATTATTTGATATGTTTGTATTTTTTTAAATCATTGTAAATATAATAGCCTTGTTTAATAGTATTATTTTACGATGTTTATATTTTGTTTTTTGAAGAAAATATGAATATGCCCCAAACTTCGTTTGAATCAATGATCAATCATGAAGATATTTGTGTAATTGATTGTGAAACAACGCACGCCATATTCAAAGATGAGAAATACTTCTCTTACTTGCTTAGATGAAAAGGAAATGTTACTACAATTTCTGGTAATTCGAACTTAATAGAAGACTCCAGAAGAGCTACTATATTCTTGCATAAGGGGACAAAACTTGTTATAGAAGATGCATTGTTCTCTTCTAAATCACCAAGAAACTTGTTAAGTTTTAAAGATATTCGCCGAAAAGGACATCATATTGAGATAATAAATAAAATGAACATTGAATACCTTGGCATTATCAAGATTGTCTCAAACCAGAAATATATGTTAGAAAAATTATCTACTTTATCTTCTGGCTTATATTATGCAAAAATAAGTACAGTTGAAACACATTCTATCGTAAACTAGAAGTTTACTGACTTAAAAACTTTTGTGCTTTGGCATGATCGAATAAGTCATCCTGGATCAATAATGATGAGATGAATTATTGAAAACTCAAAATGACATCCATTAAAGAACCTGAAGATTCTTACATGTGATGAATTTTCATGTGTTGCTTGTTATCAAGGCAAATTGATAACTAGGTCATCACCAATGAAAGTTAACATTGAGAGTGTGTTTGGTATGAAGGAAAACATTTTCTGGAAAATGTTTTCCAATTTTCTCATGTTTGGTTGGGACAAAAGTTTTGGAAAATTTTTCCAAATCAATTCATTTTCCTCAAAATTAAGAAAAATGACTTTCCTTCAAAAATTCAGGAAAACATTTTCCAAAACTCTCCTCCAATTTCAAATTACATTTTTTTGGGGGAAAAACTTCAATTTTAAAAAAATATTTTCAATTTCAAAATTTTATTTTTTCACCCAATCACTGACGCCCCCCACCACCACCACCACCACCGGCCATCCCCCCCCTCTCTCCCAAAAATTAATTTTGTTTGTAAAAATATTTTAAACTTCAAAGTTTTATTTTTAAACTCCTACCTCCCCTCCCCCCGGTCAGCCCCACCCCACCCCAACCCCAACCCCCCAAAAAATTAATTTTGTTATTTAAAAATACTATCATCTTCAAATTTTTATTTTTTCACTCCTACCCCCTCCCCCTGCGCCCACCCACTACCCCCACCCTCACCACCACCCCATAAAACAATAATTTTATTTTTAAAAAATATTTTTAATTTCATAAATTATTTTTTACTCTAGTAAAAATAAAAGATGTCTCTCAAAAATACTTTTCGTTCATAAATCAAACACTAAAAATCATTTTCGGAAAATATTTTCTACTCACCAACCAAACATGAGAAAATAAGTCCAAAATCTACTTGTTTTCCAGGAAAATTCCTCCATACCAAACACACCCTGAATCACCTCAATTTTTAAAACGTATACATGAGGATATATGTGGACCTATTCACCTATCTAGTGGGTCGTTTAGATATTTTATGGTCCTAATAGATGCATCTTCAAGATGATCTCATGTGTGACTCTTATCATCTCGCAACCTGGCGTTTGCAAAATTATTGGCACAAATAATACGATTAAGAGCGCAATTTCCAGATTATCCCATTAAGGCAATTCGCCTTGATAATGTTGGATAATTCACATCCCAAGCATTTAATGATTATTGCTTATCAATAGGGATAAAAGTGCAACATCCTGTAGCTCATGTTCATACTCAAAATGGTCTTGCTGAGTCATTTATTAAGCGCTTACAGTTGATAGCAAGACCTCTACTTATGAAAAGTAAGTTATCCACTACTGTTTGGGGTCATGCTATCTTACATGCAGCATCACTTGTTCGTCTCAGACCGACTCATTATAATAAATATTCTCCGTCACAATTAGTATTTGGTCATGAATCAAATATTGCTCATCTACGAATTTTGAATGTGCTGTATATGTGCCAGTAGTACCCCCGTAGCGCACTAAGATGGGCCCCAAAGAAGGTTAGGTATATATGTTGGGTTTGATTCACCTTCCATAATTCGCTACCTCGAGCCAATGACGGGAGATTTATTTACTGCAAGATTTGCAGATTGTCTATTTGATAAAATAAATTTTCCGCAATTAGGGGAGGAGAAAAAAAAACTTAAAAATGAAATTGCATGGAAAGTTTCATCATTATCTCATTTCGATCCACGTTTCCCTATGTGTGAACAGGAGGTCCAGAAGATCATCCATTTGCAAAACATAGCATATCGAATGCCAGACGCATTTACTAATTTGAAAAGGATAACAATGCCACATACTCCCGTAGTAAACGTACCTATCCGGATTGATGTCCCAAAAGGACCATCTACGAGTGGCATGACTTCTGAATCGCAAACACGCTTGAAGCGTGGCAGACCATTGGGTTTAAAGGATAACAATCCTAGAAAAAGAAGTACGAAAAATGACACTACAAAAGAATCTCACGAAGATAAGATTCCATATCTGATTAATACTGATATTACTAAAGGGATCAGTGAACCCGAGACTCAAGTGAATGAAGAACTTTCAATAAGTTCTACGGGTGATGAGATAAGTTTAGATCGATCGAAAATCATAGTTAATAATGTTTTTGCATATAATCTTGCACTTAACATTGTGCAAGACAGTGATGATCTTGAACCTTTATCTGTCGAAGAATGTCGACGAAGATGTGATTGACCAAAATGGCAAGAGGCAATTAAATCAGAATTAGACTTACTTGCTAAACGTGAGGTTTTTGGACCTGTAGTCCAAACCCCAAATGGTGTAAAATCAGTTGGCTATAAATGGATTTTTGTGCGAAAGCGAAATGAGAGAAATGATATTGTAAGATATAAGGCATGCCTTGTTGCACAAGAATTCTCTCAACGACCTGGTGTTGACTATGAAGAAACATATTCACCAGTTATGAATGTAATACTTTTCGATATCTCATCAGTTTAGCTGTTCATAAAAATCTTAAATACATTTAATGGATGTGATTACGGCTTATTTTTAAGGTTCACTTGATAATGAAATTTATATGAGAATTCCAGAAGGACTCAAATGCCTGAAGCATATAGTTCAAAACCTCGAGAAATGTGTTCAATCAGATTACAAAAGTCATTATATGGCTTAAAACAATCAGGACGCATGTGGTATAATCGCCTCAGTGAGTATTTGATAAAACAAGAGTATATAAATGATGTCATTTGCCTTGCATTTTTATTAGAAAACAACATCAGGATTTGTTATTCTTGCAGTTTATGTTGATGACATTAATCTCATTGTAACTCCAGAAGAGGTCTAAAAGACAATTGAGTATCTAAAGAAAGAATTTGAGATGAAAGACCTTGGAAAGACAAAACTTTGTCTTGATCTACAAATTGAACATTTAGTAGACATGATCTTCATCCATCAATCTGCCTATACTGAGAAAATCTTAAAACGTTTTTACATGGACAAAGCACATCCATTAAGTACTCCAATGATTGTGCGATCACTTGAAGTGAGTAAAGATCCATTCCGACTTCAAGAAGAGAATGAGGAACTTCTTGGTCATGAAGTACCTTATCTTAGTGCAATTAGCGCACTTATGTATCTTGCTAATTCTACGAGACCTGACATAGAATTTTCTGTTAATTTATTAGCAAGATTTAATTCTTCTCCTACACGAAGACATTGAAATGAAGTTAAACATATATTTGCTATATCTAAAAGGGAATAGTGATATGGGTCTATTTTATACTAACAAAGATAGTACAGATCTTGTTGGTTATGCAGATGCAGGTTATTTATATGACTTACATAAGGCTCGATCTCAAACAGGCTATCTGTTCACATACGGAGGTACTGCTATATCAATCTACGAAGCAGTCCATAGTCGCTACTTCTTCAAATCATGCTGAGATAATAGTCATTCATGAAGCAAATAGAGAATGCGTATGGTTGAGATCAGTTATACATTTTATCAAAGAAAAATGTGTTTTGAAATGTGATGTCAAGATACCCACGGTGCTCTTTGAAGACAATGATGCATGTATAGCTCAATTAAGAGGAGGCGTCATAAAAGGAGATAGAACGAAGCATATTTCACCAAAATTATTCTTTACACATGATCTCCAAAAGAACGGTGATATTGATATACAACAAATTCGTTCAAGTGATAATCCAGCAGATTTATTCACCAAATCTTTACCAGCCTCAACTCTTGAAAAGATGGTACAAAAGATTGGAATGTGAAGACTTAAGCATTTGAATATTGGTCTTTATCAGGGGGAGTAAAAACGTGTTGCACTCTTTTTTCCTTAGTCTAGGTTTTGTCTCACTGGATTTTCCTAGAAAGGTTTTTAATGGGGCTACAAGTAAAACGTATTGTGAATGTCTATGTATATTTGTTTTCAACTTTTGATTTACATAGATATCCAAGGGGGAGTGTTGTAAAAGTATATGGATGACATGTGGGCCATCCTTAAAGAGTCATCCCTTGTTATATTAATATGATGACATGTAGAGTCACTCATATTTGAGGTGTAACCACTTGGCCAAATATATTGCTTATCAATGGCCAAGTGTTTAATTTATTTTCGCTTATTGGCTACAAATAGCCATTATATTCTTCACAAAAGAAAGTAGAAAGATTTAGCAAACATTATTATACTCTCTCTTATTTGTTTTATTTTAGTTTATTGTTATAAATTAATTAGCTACTTATTTTATAACATTTAGCTACTTTTTTGTCCCTAATTGTTTTTAGGTAAAAGACTCAAAAAATGTCCTTTGACTTACTGAAAATAGTTTAAAAATATCCTCCTTTCAAGTTTCATCTATTGATTTAATAATGTCTTTAATGTTTTTTTTAGATTAATAAAACTCATTATTAAATAGAAATATGATATGAAATTTAACTAAATAAGTTATCTGAAATGCTCATAACGTTTTCTTTAGGTTAAAATATGCTCATTACTTAACAAAAATATGACATGAATTTTCTTTAGGTTTGAAAATGGCCATTAATAATTGTGGGATTGACTTATATTTTGGAAATAATTAAATAAAATATGTATTATTTTCCTCATGATTAAGACTTATTTTTATTTATTGATTAAATCTGAGTCAAATCTAAACCAGATTATTGCATTGTTCATAATTACTCCAAAAATCTTTATTCTTACAAAAGGAAAAATTAATGCCACGATATAGTAGAAAAGGAAGTTGTTTAAACAGTAAATACTTTTCACTTTTAATCTTAAGCTAAAAATGTGAGTTTGAGTCGGAGTCACTAAAGAAAGCGAAAAGGTAAGAGGTCAGGAAGGATTTAAAAAAAAATCCACGATATGGCCTTTACAGAGATATAAATGATTAATCTCCAACCAACCTTTTTCAAATTTTATATTATAGAAGAGCCATGATTAGGACGACCAATTACAATATTGTAATTTTAAATAATATTCATGGGCAAAGTTATAACTTTATAATTGCATAATTAGTGGTCAAGATAATTTTCTAGAAGAATCCAATAATCTTTTCAAGAGTCACAAAAAGTTTTGTTTCATGTGTGACTCCACATAATCATTTTATTTAATTTAAAAAAATTAATTTGTAATTATTTGATTATAATAATGTAAAAAATATTTATATAATTTAAATAGTTCATATATGTTTATTGCTATTCAGTATAACCTACCATCTTCCATTATGTAATTTCCTTTTAAATTATATACAATCTTTTTTAAACATAAGTATTCATATAGTTTAACAGAAAAGGGTAAAAAATATCCTTAAACTATTCGAAATAGTTCATATTTATCCTTAAATTATATTTCGGCTCAAAACTCTCCTTTCCGTCAAACTATTGGGTCAAAAGTGCAATTCTTATTAATGAAAGTTGTTAAATGCTATGTGAATGCCACATTGCACGCCAATATGGTTCCACTGCCACAAAGACTAAAAGGAAAAGGGTAAAAAATACCCTTAAACTATTTGAAATAGCTCATATTTATCCTTAAACTATATTTCGGCTCAAAACTACCTTTTCTGTATTTTTGTTAGAATGAAATTACATTTTTATTCTTGGTCATCTTTAATACAAATATATCATCCTATTCATTTTTATTTTACTTTTTAACATCTTTTTCTTTAATTTCAATCTAATATATTATTAATTTTATCATACTAATTTATTTTCAATTATATTAGTTAGAGCAAAAATAAAGATTGAAATAATTAATTCATGATATTTTTATATAAAAAGTAAATATTTTTTATACGCATAATGAATTGAAAAAATATTAAGAATTAAATTAAAGTAATAGTAAAATAGAGCAATGATAAAATAGATATCACAATAACTCACAAAAGAAAAGAAAGTGAAGTAATAACAAAATAAGTTAATGGTAATAATAATAACTTAAGATGTTTCTAGAACTATTTAATTTCTTGTTATCGTTCTTGGTAGATTTTTGTTAGTGTGAAATTATATTTATGCCCTTGATCATTATTCACTTCATATATAAAAAGATGTTTCTAGAATTACTTATTATTTTTCTAAATAGATATTTGTTGGCGTGAAATTATATTTTTGCCCTTGGTCGTCCTCCCACTTCACTCTTCTATATAATAGAAATATCTGGCTATGTGACTATAAAAAGAAATTTTCTAGAATCACACTTGATACAAATAAAGAGACCTCCTCTCTTTCCATTACTGCTCACTCTTCATTGTTGTCTCCATTTCTTCATTGATGAGTGTCTTTTTCTCTTCTGACTATTTTATTTTTGTTTTTTAGTTCTCTTCCTTCATATTCTGTTTAAATATTTGTAAAACGCATTTGCATTCAATGAATAAAATGTTTTTTTTATTTGTAAAGTGCATTTAAATTTAATTAATTTATTAGATGTTTCATAGACAAAGAAAACACATCAATTTAAACTAATTAAAATTCGTGTGGTATGATATTTTTGGTACCTCAAAATTCACCTGTGTGATTATATTGGCTATGTTGTTGTAGTCTATTAAGTACAACTATAACTTATAACATAGTTGTATACATATAACAAAATCCACTATTATATTTCAACAATTTTGAATTATATAATGTAACTTATTGGGATATACAACACACCAACAGAGACCATTCAGCTACCAAACACAACATTCAGTATTGTGGTAACTCAGTTAGTTACATATATTCTTGGTGTTATTTGTTATGATTTTCAGTTTATTTTAGATTTATTTGGCCAAAAGCAACGAGTAATGTGATTCGTGCAAGTTTTTTTCTTCTTACTTTCCATTCAAGTACCTTGTGTTGAAAATTATATATGATTGCAAAATTGGAAAATCAAGGCGTAAATGATAGTATTTGCTCACATGTTTGAATCATATCATTGTAAAGTAACTTTAGTAGAAAATATTTATTTAAAAATGAAAATTCATAATCGCAAGTGTAATAATTATTAGTGCAAATAGCCGATATACGCTATTTGCAATCTCTATAATTTAAAAAAGTACAATTTTTTAAAAAAAGGATTTCACTACAAAAAAAATTTCTCTTCCTAGTAGAAATAAAGTAGGATGTGTCTTAGGTGAAATATAACCAAAGCTTTATTCACCATAGTTTAATTTTCGAATGTATTTAAAACTTGAAATTGTTGAACATGCATTTTATGAATCATTGTTAACAGACCTACCAAAGGTGATTGATGTGGTTTTAACTTTACGTTTGTAATGTTAACATTCTGTCATAGTTAAGACATTTCTTAGCTATTCAAGGTTTCAAGTATCATAATCATATGTTGCTTGGACTCTTTATAAATGTTAATTGGATGTACACTTAATTTTCTATAGGTAGTGAATTTTGGACAACCCAACATTGCTGCACATTCATTGAAGAGTCCGCACAACTTAACTACAATTAGTAAGTAGGGTGGAGTTTTTTGTTCATTTTGTATTTCGATTTTGTTTCTTGAATCTGACTTGACTCTTTTAATCGAGATAGTTGAGATTTAGATCATGTTATAATACAGATGGATCATGAATCTTAGGTAGTAGTTTCAGCTTGACTAATTGACTTGATATGTTTGTATTGTCAGTGTTGTGTAGACTTTGCTATGATTAACAAATATTGTTATTTAACAAGTGTAAATCAAAAAATTATTTCAATATGGTCATGAAAAATATGATTGCTTAAAATAATATAAGTTAAATCTGTAAAAAAATTGATGAAGTAAGTGAGATTTTATTAAGGCATTCAGTTGATGCAAAGGTACAAAAGGGAGATTCGAATCTGAAATTTTAGTGTCAAATTTATATGTTAAGATGTAATTGTAATTTTTTTTTTTTAAAAAAAAGATAAATCAAAGTTGACATTCAATTCTTTGCTAAAAATAATGGTTATTTTTATCATGTTGGCATGTATATGCTTGGTGGACTGTCAGTGAGATGCACTCCTAACTATATTTGAAACTATTATACTGGATTGAGTATGTTGTCTCAACAAGTTCACCTATGAAAACTTCTTATTTCTTACAATGTCATTTTTTGCTTAATCTGATCTATCAAGTATCAACACTTCTGTATAAACTGCCAATACTAACTACATCATTGTATTATTAGTTTGTCCTATAAGTTATTTTATATCATATCTCAGATCAATAACTTTCATTTTTGTATTGCTTCTTGCTAATAATGTAATATCTTTTACTATACATACAGTATAATGAATACAACAAAATTTGTATCTTACTAAATTATGTATTATATTTGTTGAATTTACGTAACAAAAATTATCATAGATAAAGTACAATGTATGTCTGTTTAATTGAAATATATATTTCTTATCTTTGAAATCAGTTACGTATAAGAAACAATTATCGCATCTAGAATTCACATTTTTATGGTACATTTTAAAAAGGCAACATCGAAATTTTTGATGTGATAAGCAAAGTTAGAGATGAGTTATATTTGTACTTTTAAATAATTATTAATTTATAATAATAATGAGACTATATATTTTTACTTTCAATTTCCAATTGCTTTGAAAATGATAAGAAAATAAGGTCTTCTATGATGAGCTTGAACTCAATCAAGGAAAGATGGAAGTGGTTGTTCAAGGTGTGTTGGAGAGTTCTACTACTACAAAATTTAGCGTACACATCTTGTGGAGTACAACTACATCCTCTTTCATTATTTATTTCAATATTTCTTGAATTTTCATTGAGATTGTAACAAAATTCGCTTTTGTAGCAATGTCAGTTACTTAATGATGTCTTATTTTTCGACTATGTAGCATAGAATAAATGACATGTACTTAAAGAATAGTGACGAGTATGCTTTACAAGAAGATATTTTGTAGTGCACTTTCAACATTTATGCAATAAATATTTGATTGCCTCCTTATCAGCGACGACTCTAAACCTTTGGAAAAAAAGCACCGACCTTAGGTCCAAAATTTGAGCGGCCTTATTTTTTAAAAACACAATGTGTTATACTTATTTTTTTAAAACTTCTGTAATAGAAGTTTGATAATTATGAGTACTCTGTCTCAAGAAAGATTAATTAGTTGGCTATAATAAACTTTATAAAAAATATATATTCAAATTTAAGGTATTAATTCAGATTTAGCTTTAGGCCACCAATTTATTAGAGCCGCCCCTGCTCCTTATTATATATGATTGATAAGCCTTGGACAAGATATTAAATTGTGAATGCCTAATCAAACACAATAAAATTATATCATAATTTAAATCGGTGAGCACGAGCAAAAAACCATCTAGTCTTCTAAAAAAGGACAATATTTGGTTCGTTTAACTTTGTTGTTAATTAAAATTTGATAAATAGATAAATAAATACAAAATTTGGTTCGTTTAACTCTGTTGTTAATTAAAACTTGATAAATAAATAAATTATTTGTTTTGTCTTTATGCACAGTTACTCGTTCTATAACTAACAATGATTTAGCTAAATGTTACATTATTTGATTTTAGATTTTTAGATCATTCATTAAAAAAAAGTTTATTTGCATCGGAGGAGATAAAATTTTTGATTGATTTGGTTAATATTGAACTTGATAAATAAAATGGTTGAATAATTAAATATTACATTAGTAGAATAGAAAGCGAGAGTCCAAAATCTAAAGGGTAAAAAATATTGTCAAAAATTCTAAAGGAATGCATCAATTTTTTTTAACCAAAAGGGCGAAAACGCCCCTTATGTAGCGATTTTCTTCTGATGTTGTTACTTTGTTAAAATCGTTGACCTACCAGCGATTTTGTCCAAAATTTCCCCCTTTTTTTTAAGAATATCGCTGCCCGAGCAGCGTTTCTCGTGAAAAAAGTTTTCAAAAAAGTTAAATCGCTGCTATGTCAGCGTCAATTTCTGTTAGAAATTATTAAAAAAACATAGAAATCGCTCCATGCGTAGCGATTTTAGCTTTAAAAGTTTTTTTTAAATAATCGCTGCCAAAGCACGATTTCAGTAGAAATTTTTTCCCAATTGAGTTACTTTATAATATTTTATTGTATACTTTTTCATTGCTAGCAGGGATTTGAAAATTAAAAAAAAATCTTGCTGAAATTGCTGCCTCGGCAGCAATTATTAAAAAAGAATATTTCTTTAAAATTAAAATCGCTACACGTGGAGCGATTTTCAGATATTATTTTTTTGGATAAAATCGCTAGTAGGTCAGCGATTTTGATTCTAACAAAGTAACGGCGTCAGAAGAAAATCTCTACGTCAGGAGCGTTTTTGCCCTTTTGGTTAAGAAAAAAATTGGTATACTCTTTTGAAATTTTTGACCTTTTTTTTACCCTTTAGACTTCGGACTCTAGAAAGCGATGTTAAAAAAAAATTCACAGAGTCTTGGAGATCTAGAGCAGGTCTTTCGTTTGTATCCCTCGTGTTGAGATTCCTTGAATATCAACGCAGTAGAGAGTTGTGACGAGAGAAACTGAAAGTCACTTGACGGTAAGGAGAAAAGGTCATTACAAAAAGAAAAGATTACCTAACTACACATATTTTACCATAATCTCTAAAATCTTTATCATTTAATTTTTTTTCAACTCGGATAAATCACTTCCCTCCCTCTCACCGATACATTCCTATCCCCTCTCTCGGATACATCCCTCCCTTATGCATTGTCCTATCCCCTATCTGATACATCCCTATCCCCCTCTCAGATACGTTCCTTTGCTCTCGGATATATCACTCTCCTATGTATTGTCTTGTTCCTTCTTTGATACATCCCTTTCCCCCCTTTCGGATACATTCTACCCCTTTCGTATTAGGGGTGGGCATAAACATCAAAAAACCGAAACACCGAACCGAACCGAAATTTTTCGGTATTTCGGTTTCGGTATTTTGGTTTTCGGTTCGATATTTGGTTTATATTTTTGTATTTTCAGTATTTCAATTCGGTTTTCGGTACGTATTTTTTTATTTTTCGGTATTTCGGTTTAAACCAAAATATTATATTATAAGTTATAATATATATTTATATTATATTAATTATTTATATTAAATATTTTTTTTTAAAAAAACAAAATCTGAAAAGTGAAAAGTAACTTTTTTTTTTGTCTTTTTGTCTTCTATACTTTACTAATAAAGTACTACTTTTACTAAAATAATTCATCTTCCTCTCTTCCTCAATTCATTCTTCCAACTTCAATCTTCATACTTCATTCTTCATTCTTTCAAGTTTCTTTCAAGTTTCAAGTTTCAAGTTTCTTTATTCTTCAATCTTCAATCTTCATCAGCAGCAGCCACGACTTCAGACGGCCAGCAGGGCAGCAGGCAGCCAGCCGCCAGGCAGCGACTTCAGCGGGCAAAGACCGGCGACCGGCGGCCAGCGATCTTAGGCCAGCCGACCAGTAAGTCGACCACCAATCAGTGAATCAGGTTTGTTTAAAAGGCCTACTAAGCAGGTCCATTAAAAAACTGAAATAAAAAAACCGAACCGAAATATTTCGGTTCGGTATTCGGTACACATTTTACAAGAACCGAAAATCGAAAAACCCGAAAAAAAAAACCCGAAACCGAATCGAAATACCGAATGCCCACCCCTATTTCGTATACAGTCCTCCCATATGCATTGTCCTATCCACTGTCTGATACATACCTATCCCTCCTCCTCTGTCGGATACAATTCTCCCCTATGTATTGTCCTATTCCGTCTTTGATATACCCTTGCCTCTCAGATACATGCCTCTAGTGATGTATCCGAAAGTTTAGTGATATATTCGAAATCCATAAATTTTAAGAGATTTTTATAATTTCGAAAAGAGTAGAAAAATAATGTGATTAACTCTTAACACCATGAGGTTCATGCAAATTATACTAAAAAATATTAATTAATCAAAGATCCAATTAATCATGGAAAAATTTCCGATTATTCCACCGGCTTTCTAACTCGTATCATGCATGATGTATGTGCTATTTGTCCCCGTCCTCATACACATCTCGGAGTTATTTTATTCATGTCGTTAACCCCATGTAATATTCTTTACACTAGAGTACGTAGGATTTAAAACTTTGTGGATTTACGTTTGAGATTCTACACATTAAATTTGACTTGCTGAATTCAAAATTATTACTCTCTTTGTCTTTAATTATTTGTTCAACTTTTTTTTACCTTGTCAATTTTCACAAATTAAGAATTTTTTTTTTCTATTATACCCTCAATTAATTATTTTGAAAAAGATAGAACATTTTTGAAAATTCTAAATATTTAAATCAACTTCATAATAAATAGAGATAAAATAATAAATTTATTATGACAATTATTATTTTCTAATAGATATATCAATTCAAAAATAGATAAGTAATTACAGACGAAATCTTCTCATAATATACTAGCCCTACCTAGATCGTCCTCCGTACCCTAGTAGAGATAATATGTTCTAATAAGCAACAATCATATGGGACCTTAGGAGAGGTTTGAGCTCATTTTCCAAGATTATAAATCATCTTTTCAAGTCCTTCAAAGGTTGCTTTTGTGATATGGTTAATTATTTTCACCCTAAAATCAATATGTACTGTATTATTACATACCAGTAAAGTTCAGATCTTCACAGTTTGACCATAATTTAATGGTCCTTTTTTAGACACATCTGAACTAACTAGCTACACCACCGCTTTTACCTGATATTGTGTCTATATTGCCAGTGCCAAATATTCGAGTCTCGACGGACAGAGGTGTGGAACTAATAGCCTGTATGCTGATTCGAATAAATCTAATGGATTTTTACGACTATATATTTGAAATTCGCCTTCAAATATTTGCTTGACCATAAATTATGAAAATCTATTTAATTTTTTTATAAAAATACAATTCAAGTTAAATAATCTAGATGAGAAACTTCACTTTCACTTAGAAAAGTTCAATTCCAAATAAAATGTATGTCCAAACGTAATTTTAAATTCTAAAAATTCAATATTCAATTTTCAACTTTAACATTTACAACCAAACGGACATACTCAAATAAAATATCATAAGAACTACTAAATTTCTCAATTGTTTTTTTTATAGCAATCTTAAGTGAATATTGAATAAATTACGTTATCAATGGACACTCAATTATGATTTTTTAACTCCAGAAAATCACTCCATTAAAAGTTTTTCATTCAAAAAGTTCAATAACTTTCTTTTATAACCTCAAATTTACTAAAAAAATAAATAATTAATGATTACATTACCTTAAAACTATTTGAGTATACTATACATATGTAGTAATGAAGTCAATAAATGTAGAAGTATCCATCTATGTATGGTTAAATGAACACAAATGTGGCAGTAAAACATTTGATTAATAAAGATATTGAACAGAGCCTCTTGTTTTTCCAACAGTAGGAGAAAATGTTATATCTGACATGGTAGGGGACCAATCCCATATATTTCACAGCCATTTTGGTCTATTGGACAGAAAACAGTGGAATCATAATAGATGTTTGTTTGACCTTAACTTCTCAAAGAAACCAGAAAAAGAATGAAGATAGAGTGACAAATATTTTTTCATCTTTAAGAAGTTTTGAGTTTGACTTTTTCTAAATACAAAGTTATTTTTTTTATTGGGGAACACTTAGATCTCGAGTTCGAGTTCTCCGAGATATAAAGTCATCTTTGTTAAGAGGCACTTTACCTTCAATATAGGACTTCTTAGCGCAAATCCAGATTTAATCAGACTCTAATATAAATACTGAACATCGAATAGAAAAAAAAGTAAAAGAAAAAAAATAAATAGTACTCCTTCTATTTGAAAAAGAATGACCCAGTTTGATTTGGAACGGAGTTTAAGAAAAGAAAGAAGACTTTTAAATTTGTGAATGTATCAAAATGTACTTTAATCTTGTGGTCTTAAACATGCCACGTGGAAAATTAAAGTTAAAGCTACAGTGTTGCCAAAAAAGGAAAGATATCATTCTTTTTGAAACAAATTAAAAAAAAAATAAGATTATTTTTTTTAAACGAAGAAAATAAATATAATTTTGAGGAACAACACAGACCAGACCTGAGACCTTTAACGTCATTTGAATGCAACTTCCACAAAATTATAGGTTGGTTACTATTTATTACGTAGTACAATTAGCTAGCTACTTTCCTTTTGGTACCCAAAAGCCCAGGCCAAGTATCACTCTTTCTGACAATTCCAATCCCCACTAAGCTAGTACCAATCTTTTTCTTTTTTCGTTTCTCATTCTTTGTTAATATTTATATTAAAATTTAATTAATTTAAATTGTGCTATGTAAGACTACCAATATTTTCGGGGGAGAGTTAAGGAATATTTTCATACCCAAAATTACTTAAACCGGAGATTTTTGATTATAAGAGTAGTCTTATCTACTGTACCACATCCTTTAATAATTTTAGCTTGTATTATTCACCTACATGCATATATACGTGTTGGCTGCTGCTTCAATTTACTGTACCTTGGGGCGTAGCTATACTCATTCGTTAGAAAATTATATCATATATATAAATAAAATAATAAATTAAATGATTAAATAACATATTTTGAACAATATCGATATGACGATATAATGTTAGCTCGGGTTTCAGGTGCCTCAGAAAAGCAAAGACACGCAACCTAAAGTGTTTATGTGTCACTAATACCAACTCTCCTTTTTTTTTTTTTTTCACATACCAATAATTTGTTAAATTTGGTCCCCAAATTTTGAATTTTGAGGCTATGGCAATTTACTTTTTTGACTTTTATGTCAAATCTCGTAAGAGATTTTATTATTTTTAGACAAAATATTTGAAATAAAATAGAGAAACTTGTATAAAAGTGTGTTACACATCTCTAGCTATAATAATGACTAAATAATCTTTTTTTTGCAATCTCCAGTAGTTCAAACCATGTTAAAATCTCCACAAACAACTTCAAATTTTGTAGACAAATTCCTTAGATCATTTCCAACAACTCTATAACAATATGAGCTCAAAATTTCTCCCAAAAATTATATTCGAAATTCTGACCAAAGCTTGTTCAATAATAATAACCTACCTTTCTAATTTGATTTCCATGATCACCCAAATCTTACAACCACAATTTGAGCTCAAACATAACAACCTAGCAAATCGATATTATCAACTAACAAACAATATGAGGTACAATTTTGACGATATGAACTCGAATATTTCAACAATAGAGGAAATATAACTTGGAACAAAGTGGCCTATATCTAGTAACAAACGTAGTTTATGACTATCGAGGTAATTCCCACGAAATACAATTTTTCTTTAGTATTTCAGTGGTGCACCGGTATTCTAGAAATCTCATATTCAACTGAAATAAAAGCGATAAAATTGATTTTAATTTTTACCCCAAATAAGTTATGCATTGTATAGTCTCTTCGATAATCATGGACATTTGTTAAAGAGGTCAATCCCCTACTCATTAACAAGATTCAATATCAACTTGCATTTTCTAGTGTATATATTATAGTCTATAAATGGTTGGATTCAGTAATTTGTATCATGCCCATATGGGTCCTAGTGCCCATGCAATGGATGACACCTTTAATTTTCTCCTTTTGGGAAATTCAAATATTTTCTACTAAAAATGACTGATGCATGAGCTAAAAATTCTTCAAAGTATTTATATGTAATTTAGGAAAACATTATTAGGATGATCAGGATGGTGTAAGCTGGGGCGGATTTATATTTGTTGAAGGGTATCACATGACACTACCTTGTCGGAAAAAAAATCTTAAATCTAAATAAAGGTTAAAATATAATGAAGTGACACTACTTAACACATAGAGCAATGCAACTCACTTGGTTAGTCGCCTTAGCTTTCCGTTAGTTGTGAGTTCGAATCTTAACCCTCTTTCTTAGAAGTTGATCAAAATGCAAATCAATCCGTCCAAAGTAAATTCAGGAACCGGGAAATTGGAATGATCAACAGGTGGGGATTAGGGCCGTTACGTTGAAGATGGGGAGGAGACAATAAGTTTGGATCACTATATATATTTATAAAACTTAGTTTCCTTTTTATTGTTATTATCAAGAAAATCAACATATTTCTTATTAGTTTTTTATTTCTTATTATTTTTGTAGAAAAAATATTTCAACCATCCAACAAATACAAAAAAATTTAAAAATATTTTTATTTTTCCTCCATACCAAACACATTCTTTTATTTGCAAGAGATAAATTGGGTGGGGAACAGTGTATAATACACAACAAAGCTAGGCAAACACATGCCCCAAACAGGTAATGAACTCCAACTTAGGAGGCAATTTTTTTTTATAATATCCAAAGGTAGAAGAATCCTACACCAAATTTTGACAAATAAAGCAGAAGAAAAAACCTTATTATAAGGTAGTACTAATTTCACTTCCCAAAAATGTGTGATACTGTTCACATTATTGAAGCAAGTTGAAAAAGTGAAACTCCACATATTCAGGAGAAAAATTACTTGCCTACAATTGTGTATTTTCGATATTTGTTTTGAGATTTGATTAATTTAAATTCTTATTAGAAAACTGCTACACTTTCTATCAAAGACAAGTTCATACTCATAACTCAAATCTAAAACCTTTAATTAAACATATATATATATATATATTTTATTTTATTTTGCCACTTCACTATAACTTTAAAGGGTCTATAAGAGAAGAAAAGCTTGAGTCTATTCTAAAATTGTTGCGTAGCCAAAAATTGCCATGTCAATCAACACTCATCGTACAAAAATTATATTGTTAAACAAAATCATCTATTTTTTTCTTTAAAAAAATCTTTCAGTATCCCTCTTTGTAACCTCTGCCCCGTCTATTGGCAGACCAATTTGGTGTCATACAATGACAATACATTCTCTTGAAGTAAGTGTAAGGGGTGGGTGGGTGGGTTGTGGGGGAGGGGGATGTAGAAAAGAAAAAGAAGTACAAGAAAAGGGGGGAATTAATTAACTACTCTCTTCGTCCGAAATTGTTTGTCATGATTTCTATTTTTAGAGTCAAACTATAAAAACTTTGACTAACATTTTGAGATGTATTTTTTCATTATATTAATATGCAAAAAATTGTAATTTATAGTACTTTTCATATAGTTTTAGAATATCTAATTTTTTTCTTTAAAATATCGAATTAATCTGATCTAATTTACCTTTGAAAATTAGTCAAATTGACTTTCGATAAGCACAATATGACAAACAATTCCGGACAGAGGAAGTATGAATTATTACAGTAATAAATAAATATTTTTAACAATCTATATGAAAACACAAAAATTGACTTTCGATAAGCACAATATGACAAACAATTCCGGACAGAGGAAGTATGAATTATTACAGTAATAAATAAATATTTTTAACAATCTATATGAAAACACAAAAATCTAGTATATCTACGTTACGCAGTCATATTTTTAGTTTACACATGCATACTCAAGTTTCTTTTGCAACAATGTTTATACACATGGCATATGAAATTATACAACTTTATACATTTTATTGAAGATATATAATGTATTAATCTTGTATAAGCGAATACGATAATGTATAAGAAATGTTTATACTGTATTTTTACGTAGTTATACAAAATTATTAAATTTCGCCTACTACAAACTTCAAGACACAAAAAATGGAATTTGGGGGATATTGTACCACAATAATTGTAACTGACATTTTAGACCTATAAATTTAAAGATGAACCACTAATAGGCCAATGCTTGATTAGTTTTATTCGAAATTTTTAAATATTGTGTCAAATTATTTCTGTTGAATTGTTAAATTTGTAAAATCAAATCAAATTAATATATCTCAGATTTTTAAACTTTGATGTTTTTCGGATTTATGTCATTAATGAAAATGATCATAATTTAAAGTGCTAAATAATGCTAAAATAAGTCGAATAAGTATTTAATTAAATGATTAAACATTAAAGAAGAATTAAAATTGGGTTATGTATTTGAAAGGTCTAAACCAATGTAAAACTATAAAATAAATATTCAACATTATTGTCATTCTTAGTGTTGAGTTTTTTTAATTTTTTCTAGCATTATTATTGATTTGATTTTGATTTGGCTTTATTAGATATATTAATAGGAAAAGTTACCTAAATACACCACTTATTTTATCATATTCTATAAATTCTTTACAATTTGAATTTTTGTTATAAAATCCATACTCTTTCCTATTCTCAGATATATCACTTTACGCGATATATCGATCGAATACATCACTTTACGTGATATATCGGTCGAATACATCACTTTACACGATGTATTGGAACGTTAAGTGATGTATCCGAAATTTTGAGATGAGATGTATCGAGATGTTGAGCGATGTATCCGAAACCAAAACGTGATGTATCAAATGTTTTTGGATTTATACTGATTTCACCAAATTTAAGGAATTATTGTAATTTGAAAAAGAGTAAAGATATGATGTATTAGCTTTTAACACTATGAAATTTGTGTAAATTTTTCTTACTAATATATATGGACTACTACTTTTATTGGACCATTCAAAATTATAAGTCATAAGAAACTTGAAATAATATGTTAAAAGATAAAAATATGAAAAAGTATAAGAAATATTTAGAAATTTTACCAAACTAAATATTTTTATACATAATTAGTTTTTAAAATTATATATATATATATATATATACATATATATATATATATATACATATATATATATATATATATATATATATATATATTGTCGGGGTTTTTTGGTCTCGATTGACTTATTTTTATAGTTTAAATCAAACCAATTCAATTATAGTCTGATTTTTTTTTCTAATACCAAACCAAGCCAAAAAAAATTATTAGTCAATTTCTTTTCCAGTTTAACTAAACTTACGATTTAATTCGATTTTATATCCCTAATACTACTTACTAGACATCTTTCATGCTTTGGACGATGTTTACCTTCATCGAGCGAATAAAGAAGATCACTGGGCATTTGCTAAACAATTGTCATTTGTTTAGTTCGTATTAATGTAAGTCTTTATATTTGTTGGGTTTTTCATTTTTGGCCTGATGGTAAAGATCAATTACGATCGCCAGCCAAAATATACGAAAACACATATATATTTGCTAGTTATTATTTATAATATTTATATATATGATATGCATATTTATACTAATATACAAAATATATATTTGCCGCTATTAACTTCGAGGAGAAGCAAAAAGTAATCCATTTATTTGTCCTAACAAGCTTAGTTACTTATTTTATCTTATAGAGAAAAGACATAAAGACACCATCGAAGTTGTCCCATATTTGCATAAAGACACATAAACTTTAAAAGTGTCATATCACACCACTAAACACCTATATATCGTTGTAAATGGGTCATTTTTATCCATTCCGTCGTCTATGTAGTGCGCGTGTTGCTCACTCTCTAGGATAGAATTAACCCGACCCGACCCTTTTTTTTTGAAGAAAATTCGTCTTCTCCTTTTCATTTCATTTCTCAACTTTTTCCTAAAATCGAACGAAATACACAAGTGTTGCTGTTGACGGAAGTGTTGATGTTGACGATCTCGTTGTTGATCGTTGTTGATGTGTATTTGTGAAGATTCTTGGAGATTGAAGGTCTAACAGGTTAGGGTTCTAAAACATATGATAAAAATCTTCACTTTTTTCGATTATTCTGATTTGATGGATCATTATAGTGTAGAAGTGTTGGAATCGACCTCCTATAGTTTCCATTGTTAGGATATTTTTGAGTATGTTGCGTAATTGACTTAGTTAGTGTAGGGTATTGTGTTATTGACTTAGTGCGACTGTTAGTGATTAGGGTTTTGTGATTGTGTTTTATGTTAGGTTAGATGTTATCCACTTAGTTCGAATCTTATTATTTGTCTCTTATACATTTGTAGACTTCAATTTGTACATTATATGCTATTGTTAGTGCTTTTGTTCTGTTAGTACTGTTAGAGCTAAATGTTAGTGCTTTTTCTACTTTTGTTAGTGTTTCTGCTGTTGTTGTTTGTTAGTGATTATGTTTGTTGTGTACAACTTGAAATGTGTGTTTGAATTGTGTTTGTTGTTGTTACATGCTTTTTCAGGATGACTTTTACTCTGATAACTTTAAGATGGTATCATGGGGGTGGGGGTAATAGAATTTGGTCCACCACCTAAATATATTGGGGGGCATGTGACAGAATTCCTAGATGTAGATGTTGATAGGATGTCTTATTTTGAGTTGAGGGCTACATAAAGGAACTAGGATATACAAAAGTTTGTGATTTTTTCATCAAGTGGGATGAATTATTGGTCCTTGTTGATAATGATAAGGTTATATTTGACCTTTTCAATATGATAAATGATGGGGATACAGTGGAGGTGTATGTTTTTCATGGGGTTAGTGAAGCTAATCAGGCACTACTTGAATTGGAGTTTGTCCCCCGTGTGACTGAAAGTGGGGTAGGTGAGGAATCTTTTAATGAGACTTCTAACCCTAAGAATCAGCCTCCTACTTTTACTTTTCCTTCCATCCCTACAATTGGTCCTTCTGAAACTTCCAGCACTCCATTTGAAGCTCAGTCTTCTATTGTGCCTTCACCATCTCCTTCTATTGTGCCTCATTTTTCAACTGTGCATCCACCATATCCTTCTACTGTGCCTCCCCCATCTACTTCTACTGTGCCTCCTCCTTTCTATGTACCTTCATCTGATTATCCTATAATAGATAATGATCCAACTAATGATGAAGTGGAAGATGAATCAGGATCTGAAAGGAATACTAGTGAAGATACTGAGGTTGACAGTGATGTTCATCAAGAGTATGTAGATATAAGGGCAACTAAGAGGTATTTCAAAAGGTCACAAAGGAGAAGTAAGGGAACTACTTTAGATCAGATTAATGTTAATGAGAAAGGTCCAGATATAGGGTATGATGAGACAAATAATGGATTAGGAAAAGCTTAGTTGGTAAGCTAGGAGGTGATGAACCTTATTATCTAAGTGATGAAGTTCCTAGCTTTGAAATAGATGATGAAACAGGTTGGGGAGATGGTGAAGAGGTTGATCAAGTAGTGCATAAACCTGTTAGGAGGAAAAAAACCCCAAATAGAGTTTTGTTAGATACAACTGCTGAAAAGATTGTTTGGGAATTAAGTCAGGTTTTTGGAACTGTTGAAGAATTTAGAGTGGCACTGACAAGATATGTAATCCAAGACCATATTCAAATTGAAAAATATGTAAATGAGCCTGGCAGAGTTAGAGTGAGATGTTATAAAGAGAGTTGTCCTTGGTTGTTGTGTGCAAGTAAGGATAGAACTAGTGGAGATTTCATTGTTAAAACATACAACCCTATTCATAAATTTTTGACATCGACTCATAACTACCTGTGCAACTCAAAGTTTTTGGCCACCAAATACAAAGAAAGAATAACTCAACAGCCAAACATCAGCATTGTGTTGTTGCAGGACATTATTAGAAAGGAGTTGGATATTAATATTGGTAGGACAACAGTGAGAAGATCTAGGACTAGAGTGTTACAAGAGATCATGGGTGATCACATTGTGGAGTATGGTAGAATTTTTTTATTATAGAGATGAAATATTAAGGAGTAATCCAGGTAGTACTTGTGTAGTGAAGGTTGAAGAAGATTCTGAAACTGGGCAAAAAAATTTTGAAGGATTTTATGTTTGTTTCAATGCTTTAAAGAAAGCATTTTTTGGAGGTGCTAGGATGTTGATTGGTTTTGATGGGTGTTTTCTCAAAGGTGTGCGTAAAGGCCAGTTGTTAGTGGCAGTTTGTAGAGATGGAAACAACCAAATGCTGCCTATTGCTTGGGAAGTTGTTGAGGTTGAGAATCAGTATACCTGGACATGGTTTCTTGAACTAGTGAAGAATGATCTTGAACTTGGAGAAGGGCATCAACTATCCATCATTAGTGATATGCAAAATGTAATTACTGATATCCATCTTACTATTTTATTGTTGTTGAGTTTTGCATTTTAATTTATTCTTTTTCTATTATGTTGGTTTGTTAGGGACTAGAAATTATTGTGGATACTTTATTGACACTTGTTGAACATAGAAAATGTGCAAGACATGTTCTTGCAAATTGGTCAAAAAATTGGAAAGGAGTTGAAAGAAGAAGAGTGTTTTGGAGGATTGCTAAATCCACTTTTGAAGCTGAGATGAAGGACAATATAGAGACAATGAGGAAATTAGGACAAGGAGGTTTGGATAATCTTTTATGGTACAATTTGAATACATGGTGCAAGAAGTATTTTGAAGAATATAGCAAATGTGATGTTGTGGGAAACAATATGGCAGAAAGCTTTAATGCTTGGATAGTGCCTGCAAGGTATAAAACCATCATTACAATGCTTGAGGAGATAAGGATGAAGATGATGAAATAAATTGGTGATTTGAGAGAGTTCTCAAACACTTGGATCACTGATATATCTCCTATGTCTTTGAAGATTTTGCAAGAAAACATTCAAAAGTCTATGTAATGTAACTTGACTTGGAATGAAGAAAGAGGTTTTGAGATTAAACACCATGGATTTACACATACTGTGGACATTGTTAATAGGAGGTGTAGTTGCAGATCCTGGCAGTTCAGGGGAATTCCTTGTCCTCGTGGTGTTGTTGCCCTTCATTACAAAAACTTAGAATCAATCTATTATGTGGCTAGCTGTTATAACAAGGAAACCTACCTCAGCATATATGCCAATTTTATTCAGCCAATGAATAACATGAAAATGTGGCTAACCTCAAATAATCCAATTGTAAAGCCACCAAAGATCAGAAAGTTGCCTGAAAGACCAGGTAAGGTTAGAAGAAAGGAAGCAGATGAAAGCAGAAAAACTGGAAAGTTGAACAAAAGAGGTGCTGTAATAACTTGTAGCAAATGTAGCACACAAGGACACAATAAAAGAGGATGTCCTACAAGAAACCAAGCTGGTCCAAGTCAATCAACTGAGCCATCTTCTCAGGCAAGACGTATTGGTCCAAGTCAGTCAGCTGAACCATCTTCTCAGACACAGATACTTTTATTTGTTACTTTCAAATGTAAGTTATATGTAGATGTATATGTATTCATATATTAATATATAGGCTACTGAAAGTGGTAGAGGAAGAGGCACAGGAAGAGCAACAAGAGGAAGAGTAAGTACAATTCAATCACATGGAAATGCTACAAACACAGAGGTAATATATCTAATTATTATATCATTGTTAGATAATATAAATATGCTTTAATATTTTGATTTCAAAGTACAGACTGTAAATGGTAGAGGGAGAGGGAGAGGGAGAGGGAGAGGGAGAGGATAGAAATGGCTCAAGAAAGAAATGTGAATGAAGGACTAAGTAGAGGAAGAGGAATGACTCAACATAGTCAAACTAGTTCTGAAGTAAACTGCAGTGGAAGAGGCCTAGAAAGAGGGAAGAGACCAGTAGAACATGAGAACACCAGTGGAGGACAAACAAGACCTTTTAAAAGGCCAAGAATGGTAGGTGTTGGCATATACCAAGCTGAAGATGAATTTACAACTCTCAATGTAAGTTTACAACTATCAATGCAAGTTTACAATTGTCAATGCAAACCTAATTGTCTAATATTTGAATGTGTATTTATTTGACTAAGCAGCTTGGATTGCCAAGTAAAAGAGTCATCAATACTGGTGCAAGAGTTACAAGAGGGCTAATTTAGTCACTGGTGATATTGGCTACACACCAGTACGTGGATTCAAATGGAAGGGGAAGACAATTATTACCAGTAGCAACCTGGAAAGAATAAAGGCTGAAAAGGTTATCCAAACTAAGTCTGTAGCTGCTGCTAATGTTGTTAATAGCCAAGGCCAAACAACTTCAAGTAGGAAGACTTATGTGCCATGGAAGTAGGGCATTTGATGTTGTCTTGTTCATTTTAACAAACAAAATTTAACTATGCATATTTTTGTGTTATTTTTTGTTGGAAACAAACTCAATTTTGCGTGTAACCAAACAAACTTGAATGGTTGGAATCAAACTCGATTATGAAGTCTTCTTTTTAGTTAGTTTTGTTGTTGCCTTTTTAATTGTAATTGACATATTTGTGAAGTTTCTCAAATGGTTGTCACGATAATATTAGATAAGAGAACCCAATACATTAATAAATTGTTCAAATCATAACAATTTCGACAACAAAGAACAACAATAACTTGAACATTCAACAACTTCTATCCTTCAAGTTACACACACCTACAATTTCAAAAATTTGCAAGTAACTAAAGATGTCTATGGCAATTTTGGTTGCACACACCTACAACTTTCACCCTTCACATTCTTGGTTAGACTTAAACATAGAAAACACACAATAATGATCAAGATGATTAGCTTCAAGTTACAACATTTGCCCTTCTTTTTCTCCTTATCATGACTTGGTTACTTTCAACACGACTTTCATAAGATGTCAATACTTCTTCCAACTCCTTAATTCTCTTTGCTAATATCGGAATAACGTACTTGGATCGTATATCAACTTCTTCTCGATCCCTCCATCTAAAGAAGTTGCATGCATACTCCTAAAAATACGCAAAACACAAATTAAAGAAAAATACATAAACAAAATATCTCCATAAAAGAATTATTAAACATACACGATAGCGTGGACAAAACCAAAATCTTCGAGCTGGATTATGCTCCGACCATGAAGTTTGCATTGATAGTAAGTCACCATGTTTGCATCGCAGTTTCACTCGCAACATCGGATCATTCTCATCATTACAAATACGATTCAACATCGTATTTGACATTTTCAATAAAAAACTAATCACAAAATTGAGAAGAAATTCAACCATAAAAAAACTACAAATTAACGTTTCTACTGGAAATTAAAAGATAAAAGACAAATTCCTACCTTATTTTCTTGAGGAATATGATGAAGTCGTCAAACAGAGAGCACCAACATTGTTCTTGCCATGGAAATCAAAATATTAGGGCTACCAACGGCTATTTTTGAGTTTGGGGAAGATGAAATAAATTGATTAAATAATTAATATTAAAGAAAGAAAGAAAATGACATGTGACTGTTTTAAACTGGTAAATGAAAATGAAAAATGGTCCATGACGCGCCTAACGTGCGTGTAAACAACCCAGACGAGTTAATGGATAAAAATGGCCCATTTACAACGATATATAGTTGTTTAGTGGGGTGATAGGACACTTTGAAAGTTTAGGTGTCTTTATGCAAATATGGGACAACTTCGATAGTGTCTTTATGTCTTTTCTCTATATTATATACAAAACATACATATCGATATTATTTTAAAAACACGAAGGTCTATAAATGCGGATTAAAATTTTTGTTCTTCATTTTAATGCTATGATAAATAAAATTGCCATTTACTATTTTCTCAAATAATTGTCATTTAATTATATTATCCTAACGTTTAAGAGTTTGAAAACTTTACTTACTTATTTGTAATAGGTAAAAATTCCTAATATTTAATACTTTAAATTAACCAAAATTTTATTTCTTATTTTTTTTTTTGCTTATTTGAACCATATAAAATGTCCTAATATTTAAGATTTTAAAATCAATATTCACCTTATATAATTCTTGCTTATTATGGAAATTAACATAAATAAATAAATACAAATAATTTTTTAAAAAGAGGTTCACATTTTTAAAAATAATTTTAAAACCTTTTTATATGAAATATTTGTCATTAGATTGATATAACATTGTTTTTAACATGTATAGCTACTTTTGAATAATCTTGTCTCTTCTTTCTTTATTGTTCTATTGATTGACGGGGAAATATTTATAAAACACGCACATCAAGGGTGTGCTTGATAGGAAGGAAAATATTTTTTGGAAAATTAGTAGATTTTTAATTCATCTTCTCATGTTTGGTTGGTGAGTAGAAAATATATTTCGAAAAGATATTTTAGCGTTTGATTTATGAATGAAAATATTTTTGAGAAAATATCTTTTATTTTTTAACTAGAGAATAGAAAATATTTCTGAATTGAAATTGAAAATAATTTTTAAAAATAAACTTATTTTTTGGGAAAGTAGGGTGGTAGGGGGTAGGGGTAGGGGTGAGATGGAGTAAAAACACTTTAAATTATTTAGGGGGTGGGGGGTCAGGGTGATGGTGGGGGTAAAAAAAATGAAAAAATTGAAGTTGAAAATATTTTTAGAAATAAGCTTTAAATTTATTTTATAAAAAAAAATTATTTTTTTCAAAAAAAATAATTGTAATTTCAAATTGAAGGAAAGTTTAAAAAAATATTTTCCTTCATTTTTTGAAGAAGTCATTTTCCAAAACATCAAACATGAGAAAATTTAATAACCATTTTCTAAAAATATTTTCCTTCCTACCAAACACACTCTAAATTAGTACAGTAATTATATGCCTATCATGAGTCGTTTCATTGCATATTACACATCGCTGATTGTATTTAGCTTCTCCAACATAAATCTGGTTGCGGATTAGACTCCTTTGCATTTCAGTTCGACACAAATAACTTTTTCTTTATATGACAGAGAAAAATCTACAGCCACTATTCTTTGAATATGCACTGCATAAAGCCCACACGCTTATGCAATAGCTCGCAAATCATACAAGAGAGGTAACCTGCACTAGATAAGCCCGGTGGCGAGCTCGATCCAGAAGACAAACTTGAGAACTCCAACATCAAAGTCCCAAACCCGAACCACTACTAAGCCACTCCAAAGGGTAGTTCGACACAAATAACTTATACTAGTAATTCCAGAAAAAACTACCCTTTCCAATTTTCTCATGTGTTGGGGACAAAAATTTTGAAAAATATTTTTCAAATCAACTCATTTTTCTCAAAATTAAAGAAAATGACTTCCCTTCAAAAATTAAAGAAGAGATTTTCCAAAACTCTCCTTCAATTTCAAATTACATTTTTTGGGAGAAAAAACATTAATTTTTCAAAAAAATATTTTTAATTTTCAATTTTTATTTTTTCACCCGATCCCTGACCCCACCCCCAACTCCCCATAAAAATTAATTTTATTTTTTAAAAATAATATCAACTTCAAATTTTTATTTTTTCACTCCTACCCCTACCCCCTACCCCACCCACTACCCCCTCTCCTCAAAAAAAATAATAGTTTATTTTTAAAAAATATTTTCAATTTCATAAATTATTTTTTAATCTAAAAATAAAAGATGTTTCTCAAAAACATTTTTCATTCATAAATCAAACACTAAAAATCATTTCCGAAAAATATTTTCTACTCTTCAACCAAACATGAGAAAATAAGTCCAAAATCTACTTGTTTTCCAGGAAAACATTTTCTAGAAAATTTTCCATAAAAAACATTTTCCTTCATACCAAACACACCCTAAGATTCTCATGAGATTGTCGATTTGAGATGGAGATGAACTGAACTACTTACATGCTGCAACATGATAGAATGTGATTTGAAATATGACAGGACATTATATTCTAAAAATGATTTTTGAACATAAAAGAAGAGGAAAGAAGTAATACTCAAACTAGATTTTACTTTGTTTCACTCAAATTTTCATGTACATTTATTTTTACGTTGCAAAAACATCTATTACCTTATATTTCTATCTTTCACTAATACAAATTACAAGCTCCACATATTTATTGATTGCAGTACCTCCTTGTGACAAAAAGCCATAGGATGGTGCATAATCTTGATAGTCACGCAACAGGAAAATCTTCTGCACCTCGTCTCATTCTGAGTCGATCACTACAATTAAAGCTTGGACTTGACAATTTTCCCATCATCGAATGTTATCATCACCTTGCCAATTGCTCTCCTATCTTTGAGAGCAGTAAAAGCAAGATGGGCCTGCAAAAAGGTAACAACAATGTGCGTTGTTTCAATCCTATAACAATCGACAAAAGTTATATCTCTACAATATTTGAGCTTGAAAAACACACCAGTGACATAAATATGTAACATAGCTTTTAAAAAAAGACCTACACTTACCATGAACCCTTTTAGATGATATCATAATGCAGTTTCCTAAGTCGCATAATCATCCCAACAAGTGGTTGCTTTGTTGGAGGTATTATATGACTACAGTTGGCGTAAAGATATTCCTTATTTTGACAACGTAGGGAAAGAACACCATAGTTTCCAGCTAAATTTGCTAAGGCATGGTGGGAACCACTACGCAAGGTTTTCCAAGAGCATAAACAACGAACTAGCTCTCTAACACCTTGAAAAAGTCATAGCTGATTGATCTATATTTTATGAGGCAGTAAACTACCACTTTGACATCATTTAAGTGAACAACACTTAATGATCTCAAATTGAACACTTAACTTTGGGATTCAATGGTTTATGCCAGCTAATGTTGAGCAAGCTCTATGTAGTTTGAAGGGTTGGAAGACTACAGAAAAACCAAGGAGCAATGAAGACCATTTGCTTATGTATTACGTAGACAAAGTATGGCTAGAAGGACACCGTAGGTGCTCTTAGGGGAGGAGATTATTCCTGTTCTGAAAAGCGGATGTACTTGGTCTCTAAAAGTATTTGGTGTAATTCGAATTTGTTTCTGATTTTGATGGAGCGCTGGATTTCTGGAATCCATAATGCTGGTACTGAGCTTCTTTTTTTTTTTTTTTTTTGATAACGCAAGTGTCTGAACCAACTTGTACATACCTGATAACAAAATGGATAGTATGGATAGCATGAAAGCTTTAGAAGAGCTTGATAGACACCAAATAAAGACATACATTGTGTGAAAGGTCCACCAAAGTGAAAAGAAAGAAGAAAGACTATGTGTGCAATTGGTCATCTCTTAAATTCAAAAATTCACAAAAGAAGACAACCAAACAAGGCCCTATCTCATTAAGAGGAAAATTGTAAAGAAAGTGTCTTCTTTATTTTCTGAGTAGATACAGTAGTCTTTGGTCATTTTGGAAGACTTAGATTACAAAGATTAAGATGAAATGAATATTTGAGAGCTTTGAAGCTTGTAGTTCAAGGGTGGAATCCCATTAGCTTAAGTCTAGCTTAGTGTAGCTTAGTTTGATGGGTAGATCCCCATTGTTAATTGGAGACTCTTTGCTCTTGATTTCAAGTGAGTTTCTCTTTTCTATTAAATCCCAAGTCTCTTATTCCTTGGTTAAATGTTCAATTAGCCCTTCTTTCTTCCCTTCGTTCTAATTTCGATTGAATTCATCCCCAATTGGGATACTTCTCAACACCTCAACTGCAAAGACAGGTCGCGGTTACTAGGTACCGGTTACTGAGCTTCTATTCATGAACAAAAACATCTCTCACCTATCAAAAGAAGATAACTAAATGAATATTTTTTTTAAAGAGAGAGAACTGGGGAAAACCAAAGTAAGCCATTTTTAAAACTACCTTCTTTTTTTTTAAACTGATAAGGTTGAATTAATGCTGGCTACCTCCAAAAAGGGATAATTACAGATTTCCTATCAAATCTATAATCTGGTCTATATCATCTACACAAAGTTGTTTACACCCAAAAAGTAGAGATACTATACAATTCCATTTAACTTTGTGGATGAAATTTGATCTATCTTCAAAGCATCTTCCATTTCTTTCTTTCCAGACTGACCACCATACAAATGATGGTATTAACTTCCACCATCTCTTTTGACTCTTACTGCCTCCCTTCCTAATCCAACAGCTCAACAGATTCAATGTATGTTCTGGCCTTGTCTAATTCATGCTTGTGATGTTGAGAAACAAGTTCCAAATTTGGGCAGTAAACTTACAATGTAAGAAGAGATGTTTATTTGTTTACCCTATCAAGTTGCACAAAAAACACCTAGGGACCAGTTGTATGCCTTTCTTTTGTAGAACTTCTCCTGTTAAACATGCTCTCTTTATCACTAACTAGGTAAAACACTTTACTTTTATAGGAATATCACTCTTCCAAAAGTAGTTCCAATTATATTTTGGGGCCCTGTCATCCCCAGTAGTCCTCTTTTGTAGGCATTGTTGACTGAGAAGACTCCATTCTTACTATGACTGTTGTTGTAGTTATTGTTGTAGTTATAATCATTCCAGCTAGTTTTCCAGTAGCGCTGCCACCCTCTCCACCTCCCAGTCATTAAGTAGTCTTCTTAAAGATATGTCCCATCCCTGTTCTTTCCAACAATCACTCACTCTAGCATCAAAGTTCTCACATATTAGAAACTTCTAATCTGGAAAAAGTTCACTAAGAGGGGTTTGGTCTATCCAACCATCTTTCCAAAATTTAGTTTTGTTTCCATTACCCACCTTAATATACATATTTTCTTCCATTTGTGACCATATGTTCCTGATTGTCCTCCATACCCCCACCCCATATGGTTCAGAGGTGATTTTTGTACACCACGGATTTAGTTCTCCATATTTTGCTACTATAACCTCCTTCCAGAGAGCTGCATCTTCCACAATGTATCTCCATAACCATTTCATCAAAAGACTTTCATTTTGTAGCCTCAAATTTTTGATCCCCAAACCCCCTCTTTCTTTGCTAAGAAGAACACTTCCAGTTGACTAAATTATAATGTTTTCCCTCCTTAATGATTTTCCATACGAAGTTCCTTCTAAGCTTGTCTAATTTTTTCACCACCTTTTTTTTTACAAAGGCAACAGTTTTGTGTATTAATCTTCAGCACTAAAGGCTGGGGTCCCAAATTTACATCATGGAGCTACATACAGTTGCGTGTAATTAAAACAAAAACTAAACTAGATCCTACTTCATCTTACAAAGGACCTAGGATATCTCTAACAACTATAGGATCATCTACATACTTCCAAACTGCACCAATTTTTTCACCACCTTTGCTGGGATTGGAAACAAGGACATCACATAAGTTGACAAAGAGTCCAAACAGAGTTTATGAGGATCAATCTACCCTAGGGATAGGTATTGTGCCTTCCATCTATCAAGTTTCTTTTCCGTTTTCACCAGAATACCAGTCTATATCTCCATTGTTTTATTTTTGCTACCCATGGTAGACAAATGCTCTATTTTACATCCCAATATATTTGCTAGTTGCTGGATCTGGGGGACCTCATTTACCGGAAAGAGACTACTTTTTCCCCCGTTTACTTTCAACCTTGAAACTGCTTCAAACAAAACCAAAATCATATGTTGTAGGTTAACAAAAGATGATAGTGTCATCCCCATAGAGCATATGACACACTTCTTTTTCTTCCCCCACTCTATCTCCGACCTGAAAGCTTCTAATCCATCTATTTTGTGTTGCAATCCTCATCATACTATTAAAGCGTTCCATTGCCAAAATAAGAGGGGGGGGGGGGGGGAGGTCCCATTCACAAGGATAGAAAACTAGACTGTTTTTATACATACATCAATCCACTTCATCCATTTGCTGCCAAATCCTATTTGACTAAGAGCATTCAGAAGGGAAGGCCAATTCACATGGTCATAGGCTTTCTGGATATCCAATTTGGATATTAGACCAAGGGCTCCTCCTTGTTGGGAAAACGCAGACAAGCACAAAAATATATATGGTAAAAGTAATGGAAATAAAATGGAAAAATAACGACACCAAGAATTTTACGTGAAAACCCTTTTAAATAAGGGAAAAACCACGGGCCAAGAGGAGCAACTGATATCACTATAGTAAGAAATTTTACACTGTGTAGTCACGAATACAATACTCAAAGTGACTACTAAACACTCAAAAGGAACAACACTCTTTTGGTTTCCTTCTTACTAAAATATCGCTCACACTCTATTTTTTCTTCACAGACTATTTTCTTGTATAGTCTACGGAGTACCTCATTTTGCTCTCAAAATGGTTTTTTCTCTCTAACTTGGTGTGTTCTACAAATGAGCAAGAATGCTCTATTTATAGAAGGAGAAAACCATGCCTATGTCACTAATGACATAGACAAATATAGCAAAGTCAAAAATGATTGCAAATCTTACCAATTTGCCAACCACCAACCAAATCTTTGATTTTCAACTCCAATTACTATTCCTTTTTAACAATTGCTTGTAGTAATTGAATAGCTAAAGTTGACCAAAAAATGGGATGGACTCAACAAATCTCCCCCTCCAGTCCCATTTACTAGAAGAAGGTATCTTCATCTTCTTTAGAGAGAGCTCATACCCACAAGTTCTTTGCATAAATCGAACTTGTCTTTCGGTATCGTCTTGGTCAGCATATCTGCAGGATTTTCACTTGTGTGGATCTTTTTGACGTGAAATGATTCACTCTCCACTTCCTCACAAATCCAATGATATCTGACGTCGATGTGTTTTGTTCTTGCATGGTACATGGAGTTCTTGCTTAAGTCTATTGCACTTTGGCTGTCACAATAGACAATATACTCCATCTGATTCAAACCAAGCTCTTGAAGAAATCGCTTTAGCCATATCATCTCCTTGCCAGCTTCAGTAGCCGCAATATACTCAGCTTCAGTTGTAGATAGTGCAACACACTTCTGCAACTTTGACTGCCATGATATAGCTCCCCCTGAAAAAGTAAACAAATATCCAGTAGTGGATTTTCTGTTATCAAGGTCACCTGCCATATCAGAATCTGTATAGCCTTTCAAGATTGGATTTGATGCTCCAAAACACAAACATTCATCTGAGCTTCCTCTAAGATACCTGAGTATCCACTTCACAGCTTCCCAATGCTCTTTTCCCGGATTTTCGAGAAATCTGCTCACAACACCAACTGCGTGAGCAATATCAGGTCTAGTGCACACCATTGCATACATTAGACTTCCGACGACGGAGGAATATGGAACTTTGGCCATGTTCTCTTTTTCCTCCCTAGCTGTAGGACACATCTTCTTGCTCAACTTCATATGACCAGCAAGAGGTATACTAACAGGCTTAGCATTCTTCATATTGAAGCGCTCTAGTACACGTTCAATGTACTTCTTCTGGGACAAATAAATCTTCCTTTCATCTCTGAGACGAGTAATTCTCATGCCCAAAATTTGTTTGGCATGACCCAAGTCTTTCATAGCAAAAGACTTACGCAACTCTTTCTTCAACTCGTCAATCTTGAAAGTATTCTTGCCCACAATCAACATATCATCCACATACAGCAAGAGGATGATAAAATCACTGTCAGAAAATTTTTGTACAAATACACAATGATCTGAAGAAGTCTTCTTATAGCCTTGCTCCCCCATAACAGATTCAAACTTCTTGTACCACTGTCTATGAGCTTGTTTTAGGCCATAAAGGCTCTTTTTGAGTTTGCACACAAAATTTTCTTTACCTTCTACTTTGAAGCCCTCAGGTTGTTCCATATATATCTCTTCTTCAAGGTCACCGTGAAGGAAAGCCGTCACATCCATCTGCTCAATCTCTAAATTAAGACTAGCAGCCAAACTTAGAACTGCGCGAATCGAGAACATTTTCACAACAGGAGAAAATATTTCGTCAAAGTCAATACCCTTCCTTTGACCAAATCCCTTAACAACCAATCTAGCTTTGTACCTGGGCTTCAAGTTGTGTTCTTCAACTTTAACTTTGAACACCCACTTGTTCTTCAAAGCTCTCATGCCCTTGGTCAATTTTACCAACTCATAAGTGTGGTTCTCATGCAAAGACTTCATCTCGTCTTGCATGGCTTCAATCCATTGATCCTTGTGCTCATCTTCCATGGCCTCCTCATAACATTCAGGTTCTCCCCCATCTGTGAGTAACACATACTCATTGGATGAATAACGGGAGGAAGGAAACCGCTGTCTTGTGGACCTCCGAAGCGGAATATTTGATTCATCCACAACTTCACGAGCAACAGGATCATCAATAACAATATAATTGTTATTATCAACATCAACATGTTGATTCGATACATGATTCTGGGCGTCACCATGATTATCAAGCCCAACAACATCATGCACATTTGTGTGAGGAACATCATGATGAACTATACCATCAAAACTTGAAGATTCTACCGTTTCGCTTTGTCAATATCTTCAATTGTTTGAATCTCCATGAAAATAATATCACGGCTTCTCACAAGTTCCTTTTCAATTGGATCATATAGCCTGTAACCAAATTCATCTAGGCCATATCCAATGAAGATGCATTGCCTTGTCTTGGCATCTAACTTTGACCTCTCATCTTTCGGCACATGTACAAAAGCTTTGCAACCAAATACTCTCAAATGGTCATAGGAAACATTCTTTCCATACCAAACACTATTTGGTACATCACTTTGCAAAGCAACAACAGGAGATAGATTAATAACATGTGGAACGGTCAATAAAGCCTTACCCCAAAATGAGTTCGGCAACTTTGCTTCAGAAAGCAAACATCTAACTCTTTCCAGCAAGGTCCTGTTCATCCTCTCAGCCAAACCATTAAGCTGAGGAGTCTTGGGAGGAGTCTTCTGGTGTCTAATACCTTGATGCTTGCAGTATTCGTCAAATGGTCCACAATATTCACCACCACTATCAGTACAAATGCATTTCAGTTTCTTTCCAGTTTCTCTTTCAACTGAAGCCTGAAACTGCTTGAAGACACCTAACACTTGGTCTTTAGTCTTCAAGACAGACCCAAAGTTTTCTCGAGCAATCATCAATGAAAGTGACAAAGTAGAGTGCACCACCTAATGTCTTTGTCTTCATTGGACCACATAAATCAGAGTGCACCAAATCAAGCAACTCTGTCTTTCTCGAAGGAGGGTAGGACTTAAAGGAAACTCTATTTTGTTTACCAGCCAAGCAGTGCTCACACTTTTCTAATTTAGCACTTTTGAAATTTGACAAAAATTTCTTCTTGGCTAGAACATTAAGTCCTTTCTCGCTGATGTGGCTAAGCCTCTTGTGCCATAATGTTGAAGAGCTATCGCTCTCAACCGCATTCACCATATCAACACAAGCAGAGGCCGTAGTCCAGTATAGACCACGACGTTTGTTACCAAGAGCCACAACCAAGGAACCTTTAATAAGCTTCCATTTTCCATCACCGTTGATACTAACATATCCTTCATCATCTAAAACACCAACAGAAATTAGGTGCAGACGAACATCCGGAGCATGTTTCACATTGTTCAAAACTAGTTTAGTTCCAACGCTAGTTTCCAAACAAATTGTACCAGTACCAACCACCCTAGAAACAGTCTCATTACCCATACTCAAAGTTCCAAAATCACCAGGAGTATAGGAAGAGAAAAAATCCTTCCTTGATGTCACATGAGATGAGGCACCAGTATCCACAACCCAGCTTGACTCATCACAAGCAATATTTATCATGTTTGCATCAAGAATGGTAACAAGATCTTCGGTGGTGACGGTGGCTAGGCAATTTTCATTGCCATCTTCTTTAGTTTCCTCTTTGTTTTTGTTCTCCCTCTTCAACTTCCTGCAGAACTTCTTCGTGTGCCCTTTCATACCACAATGATAGCACTCAATATCTTTAAGTCTGCCTCTGGATTTGCTCCTATTTTGTTCTCTATTATGAGAACCACGAGTTTTGTTTCTCCCCCTGGGGCCAGTTATCAGGACATCCGACGAAGAAGAACCAAGAGATTTTCTTCTCATCTCTTCGTTCAAGACACTACTCTTGGCAGAATCCATAGAGATCACACCATCCGGAGCAGAATTTGACAATGAAGTTCTAAATGTTTCCCAAGAGTCTGGTAGGGAACCAAGTAGAAGCAAGCCTTGAATTTCTTCATCAAATTTGATGCCCATAGCAGATAATTGGTTCATGATCCCCTGAAAATTATTCAGATGGTCTGTCATCGGAGAACCATCATGATACTTCAAACTCAACATCTATTTTATTAAGAACATTTTGTTGCTGCCAATCTTCCGAGCATATAAACATTCAAGATGCTCCCATAGGGTTCGAGCATGTGTTTCCCCAGAAATATGGTTCAACACATTATCGTCGACCCATTGCCTAATGAATCCACAAACCTGTCTGTGCAACAGATTCCACTCTTCATCTGTTTTATTATCAGGCTTTACAATGGTAAATACTGGTTTGTAAAAATTCTTAACATAAAGCAGATCTTTCATTTTTCCCTTTCAAATGGCATAATTAACAACATTCAAAGTAACCATTCTACTTGTGTTGGCTTCCATTGTTTTCCCCAAAAAATATAGTTATCGCAAATCAAAGTAAATCTTTTCTGATGTGGAAGTTCAGACTGTGCTGCAACCACAGAGCATACTCAGATAAAACCTTGGCTTTGATACCAGTTTGTTGGGAAAACGCGGACAAGCACAAAAATATATATGGTAAAAGTAATGGAAATAAAATGTGAAAATAACGACACCAAAAATTTTACATGGAAACCCTTTTAAATAAGGGAAAAACCACGGGCCAAGAGGAGCAACTGATATCACTATAGTAAGAAATTTTACACTGTGTAGTCACGAATACAATACTCAAAGTGACTACTAAACACTCAAAAGGAACAAACACTCTTTTGGTTTCCTTCTTACTAAAATATCGCTCACACTCTATTTTTTCTTCACAGACTATTTTCTTGTATAGTCTATGGAATACCTCATTTTGCTCTCAAAATGGTTTTTTCTCTCTAACTTGGTGTGTTCTACAAATGAGCAAGAATGCTCTATTTATAGAAGGAGAAAACCATGCCTATGTCACTAATGACATAGACAAATATAGCAAAGTCAAAAATGGTTGCAAATCTTACCAATTTGCCAACCACCAAATCTTTGATTTTCAACTCCAATTACTGTTCCTTTTTAACAATTGCTTGTAGTAATTGAATAGCTAAAGTTGACCAAACAATGGGATGGACTCAACACTCCTTTCATTCTTGAGTCAATGCATTCACTAGCAATGAGTGGTGCATCCATGATTTGCCTCCCCTTTACAAAAGCCATTTGATGTTTGTTGATCAACTTCGACACCACCTTTTTTAACCTTTCAACCAACAATCTAGCTATGATCTTGTAGACTCCCCCGCCAGACTCATTGGCCTAAAATCCTTCAACTCTGATGCTCCAGGTTTCTTTGGGATTAAAGCGATAAAAGTTGCATTAAAACTCTTCTCAAAAATCTGATCAGAGTGAAAATTGAATTGTATTGGTGATGTCTTCCTTAACAGGGCCCAAAAAGTCTAGAAGAATCCAATCGGATATCTATCAGGACCTTTGCACATTAGTTCAAACATTCCCTTATTCTCTTCCTCAAAAGGTCTCTGCAGCCTTACTTTTTCTTCTTTAGTGATCACTGTAGCCTCCTGCAGACTCAACTCAGGTCTCCATAGGTCTCCATTTTTCTGCTTCCTTGTATAGGTTTTTATAAAAATTATGCACAGCCTCTTTGATCACAACTTGATCCTTAGCAACAACTCCATCCACTTCCAATTGGTCTATATAGTTGAATCTTTCATGAGAAGTTGCAATTCTGTGGAAAAATCGTGTTCTTGTCACGTTGTTTTAGCCATTGGGTTCTTGATCTTTGCTTTCAAGCTAATTCTTCCTTTCTTGCCACATCTTCAAATTCCATGCCCATATGTGTCTTTTGCAGCAGTTCATCATCCGTAAGGGGCCTTTGTTACTGAATTGTTTCCCAATTAGAAATTTGATTGAGAATATCTTCCTTCCTTTGTCTCCCGAACCCTTATTATTTTTGCTCCACACCTTAAGCTTCACTTTCGACATTTTTAACTTTTTCCACCAAAATATAATCTCTATGAAAAACTCCACCTCTAACCACCATGTTTCAAATTTAAAATAAGACATTTTCCACCCTTCATCTCCGCAGGACACTTTCGGGAAGACTGCTTTGAATTATATGTGTAAAATTCTCTCCCCACTCTACACAATATAGAAATCTGTTAATTCTAGAAGCACAAATATTATTCTCTCCCTTTCTCCAGGTGAAAAAGCCGCCACAAAAAGGAAGATCAACCATCTCCATTTCTTCAATGCAGGATGAGAATTCTCACATAGCACCGGTCAGTCAATTTGTTCTCTCTGGATATCTAGTGACATTGAAGTCACCACACACTACCCAAGGCCCGTTAATGTTATGCTTCAGCTCTAACATTTCTTGCCATAACACTCCTACTTATTCTGTTGCAGTCTGCATATACTGCACTGAGATACCAACTGAAATCATCATTTACTCCTGAAAACGTTCCAGTTATACTTTGGTTTCCATTCAGAAACAACTCCCGCTCCACTCCAGATTCTCCTATCCCAAAGTTTTAATATCCCCCCACTACTATCCCATCCAGCTGTTACTCCAAATGCTTTGTAAAATGTTATCTATTGATCCCTCTAATTTTGTCTCAACAAGAACTAGAACATCAACCTCCCATTGCTTTAATAATTTCCTCACTATCCCCCTCTTGCTCTCTCCATTTAACCCCCTTACATTCCAAGACAATTTTTATTCTCATGATTGCTTGAGAGTTAGAATTCTCCCACTGGATCTTGGCTCTCCATCCTTGAAATTCAAATCGAAGAATAAATTTCTGATTTCTTTCGGGACTATGTCGTTCTCCTTTGTGACTTTCTGACCTTCCCCCAACCCATTTTCCTTAACCCTCTGATCAAGTTTCATCAATGGAGCATGTGCTTCCCTCCTACACCCCTTAAGATCAACTCCAAACAGTTGGCTCAAATTTAACATGTTTGCGTGAACCCATTCAGTTGCATTTGCTTCCATTTCTTCCCCGTACATGATTTCCAAAGTGTTTGGAAAATATGTCTCCTCCTCTCTTTGTTTTTGACTTTCGATAACCTCGTCAATTATTAAAATCTCCCCATGATTTTGTTTTTCTAACGTATCCTTGTTTGCTTTCTTTTTCCGCCTGCGCCACCCTTTTTCTTTCCCTTCATGCAAAGCTCAACCTCCTAATTCGAAATCAAAATTGACAAAATTACTTACCTCCAAGTTGTTCTGCACTCGAATGGCTTCAGCTGTGAATGACATTTTAAACTCTATTGGGCTTGAATAAATAGCTTCAAAGAGTGGCTGAAGGTTGTGTTGTATTTAGATCAATGAGCTTCTCAGAAGTGAGCCCAATAGAGTTTGGCCCATCAGTAATTAAATCCCTTCCCATTCTTAAATCTGTACCACATGTCAAGTCACTACGGCCCACATGTAGGCCCGGCAAATTCAAAAAGCACTCATGCCCAGGCACATGCCTACTGCTCCGAGCTATTCCTTTCCCTTTTCTTGATATATTGATATTCAATATATTTTCGCCTTCTGCAGATCCCCTATTTTTGTGTAAAGTCATTGTCCTCTGGTCAAAACTGTGAAAAGATCTAAACCCCAGTTCCCTCTCTCTTTGGTTCATAATCTCCTCCTCTTTCTTCTTCTGGTTGAGTGTCAGCAGCTCACACCAAATCAGAAGTAGTATACAAAGTCTCCGTCAGCCACTTCAATTTCCGTCAAGATCCTATCCCTCGGTCCCCTTACCCTGATCCGAGCCCATCTTAGATGATTTTTCAGTTCGATTTCTTCTTCATTTTCCAGCCAACCTCCACATCTATCCCCATCTCTTTCATCACCTTAGGATTCCGTAACTGCAATGGAAGGCCCAATACTCTGGATCCAAAACCACTCGAATCTGAAGGATTCCGACAACGCACCTATCATCGACGACCACCATTCAAGGTTCAGGTTTTGGCCTTATCTCTTCCAATCACCCATGAGGATATGCTCCGCATCTCTTCTCGAATGGAATTCAAACAGGAAAAGAAAACCATTCATATCACACACTTGTAAATTGGGGATTTCTCAGTAGGTTTGGCTTGCTCATCTCCTCACATCATTCCGGATAGAGGCCTCTACACCAACAGTGAATCTACCCACCAAGCATTTTCCTCCTGTGTGCTTTCCTTCATCAAGGGCTTGTCTTCAGTCTGTTGATTCCATTTACTTCTTGTAATAGCCTTTTTGTAATTTCCGTTTCCAGTAAAGGGTTTATTTAGCTGAACACTTGGTGCGATAGCTACACCTTTTGCACTTGATTTTTCATTAATAAACTCCTCTATATTTTCAGCAAGTCTTCCCCATCCTTCATTGAAATTGTTTTCTGGAATAATAATAACTGACCTGCTATGACATATGACTGCAATGATTGAAATAAATTTACCATATGTAGGTACAAATATCTCTACATCTCCACGATATAAAGCTCTTCCCTATGTTGCCAGAAGCTTCATGACATCTCTTGCACAACCATATAATGCAACCTTGCTTAGAATCATCCTTCTCACTGAGAGTAGTACTCTCCACCCAGTCGGACCATATTCATGATGCAGAATGGGACCTCGTAAGGTCATAACATTTCCTTCCCCTTCGAAAAAAAATCATGTTTTCCATCTCGGGGAAAGAAACAGATGGAGGAGAAGAGAGAGAAATGAAAAAGCCGCAAAACTCCGGTGGTGAAAGACCACTGGAGAGGAATTCAAAAGCCCTGAGGGGACTTCTAGATTTTCTTTTTGAGAATCGTGCCTGAGAGCATTTTTTTCACTCCTGCATCTTCATTAAACCTTCTTGCACTTTTTTTTTTTAATACTTCTGTTCTGCCCCAAGTACGTTGAACAGGGATTTCTCATTTCACTTTTCTCTTTAAAAGGCAAAAAGTTTGACCTGTAAATAACAGTTAATCCTTCTGTTTTTGCTCCTTTGCATTGACATAAATTTATTTGACTAAGAAATTATGCTAGTAATTGCAAATTATGGGACTTTGTACATTGAAATGTATTTGATATCAAACAACTTGAACTTAAACATGTGATATACTGTAGTAACAATTTAACATCTTTTGTCCTTGTCTTCTAAGGTTAGCGGGAGTTTGAGTCCTTAAGTTTGAATTATAGCATATAATCCCAATTAATTTTAACATTATTAGGGTTCTCTTAAAAAAAGTAATGAGCAATACTGGTGTGTTTAGCATGACGGAGAATGTCCTCGAAAATGCTTTTTAGGTATATAAGTGATTTCCTACTTATTTTCTAGTGTTTGGTAAGTAAGCAAAAATATTTTTATGAAGAACTAAGCAAAAATATATTATCACAAGACCATTTATATATAATCTAGCAAAATACTGTGAAAGTAGGAGGGATTGGAGTCTAGGGCCTCGGAGGCGGTGGTATAAGTGATGGTCAAGGGGTGGAGGTGGGGGTGGGGTCATTGGGTGGGTTGGAAGGAGACAATGAACTCGTTTTTCCTACTTCCATTAAGGAAGTCATTTTACTTGTTTTCCTAGAGGACATGTTATCCAAAATTTTGTCCAACCAAACATGGAAAAATTGGAAAATGTTATTCTCCATACCAAACACACCCTTAAGTTCTCTATTTTGTTCCTGAGTTTCTAAACTCATGCTGTCAGTACGTCTGACAACCAGATTGTTTTACATAAGGACGAAAAAGAAAGTAACTTTTGCCTTAGTCATCAAAGGTGTCCCTTTGGGCCGGCCTCAACTCAGGATGCAATACTCTGCAATGGTTGTGTTTTGGCCTTGTAACTTACATTCATAACAATACTAGGACGATAGTTGTAGTGTAATTTCACAACCTCTGTATGAATAAGTCCCATAGCCTCAGCCTTAATTTCCATTCTCACAGACTCTGGGAAACTAGATACTAGGCCCACGAACCTGGACTCTAGCACAACTAGGGCTGGTTCTATTAATGGTGGCCATATCTAAGTGAAGAGGTTTACCCGCTGCTGAGGCTAATGTGAATAAAGATTCTTTTACAAATAATGTAGGCAAAAAGATTAGGAAACAAGATTCATGCCATAGCCTGTGTTATCTAAAGACTCTCAAAGTCGAATTATAGATCAGTAGGCACATTCTGAATATCTGATAAGCTATACTTTCTTATCCTTCATATAGCATGCATGCTTGGACAACAAATTGACGAAGTCTTCCAGAAGAGCACATCTAATAAGTATGTGCTTGTTGTGCAAAACTCTTATGCAACAAGTACCATTGATACCACACTACACAGGTATTCCTTTCCTTATATCTTTTATATCAGGCTAGCCGTACAAAAACTTACCAATCACTGCATATCGTAAGTATTCGATAATGTTCATACGAGTAACTTCAGCCTCTGTTCATTAATCTACTGGAACAGCATTGTCATATTCAACTTGTCTCAATGGAATAGGCTCAATAGTAGTATTTGCAGGTAAAGCAGACTGATTCAGATAGTTTGGATTCAAATCATTCAATAAAGTACCATAGTTTGTGACGAGGTTGGGGATTGAGAATCTGTAGGAAACTTTACATTAGGATTTTGGGAAGTGGAAGAAATAACTGGCATTTGAGTGGAGGGAAGTGGAGGAAAATAAAATCAGGGTATGGCCCACCACCGGGATCGAGGAGTGGTGGCCAGTGGCAGAGGCATAAGTAAAGTTAGGTCAAAACAGTGGGTGTGGGGATGAGAGAGAAAAGAACATTTTTCTCTCATATGACAGTCTTACAACATCCACATTACAACCAAATGAAAACCCCTACTTGATCTTTACTTGAGAACTCTTATATTAGTGGATAGCAACAAAACAAGCAAGCTTATGGTACTCTTCTGTGTGGCAAAATAATTTCTTTGCTGAGTGTGAGTGTCATAGTTCTTGAACATTCCCCTTCATTTTGCATTTATTGGCTTGATACCTTTTGTGAATCTGGGGTAATCTGTTTGGTGAGGCATAGGGATTCCAGGGATGCAAGAGTTCATTGTCAACACGTGACTATGAGCAAGAAAAATGGTGTTCTACTCTCTTGGTAGATCTAAGTCAAGTTTGCTGATTAACAAAGCTCTAAACTTATTTTGACATCCTTCAACTGTTGTTTTTCTGGGGTTCTTTGTTTTTGCTCGAGGACAAGCAATGGTTCAAGTGTGGGGGAGTTTGCTAAGTCACATTGATATGTGTATTAATGCTTTTTCTCATATAAGATTGTTGAGTTTTGAGTATTATATGACGTAATTCCTCACTATTTATGTTGTTTTAATGATAGGTGTGCAATGAAGGAGACAAGGAGAAAATACACAAGATTCAAGCGAAAGAAATGCAAGAAATGAAAAAGAATTAGCTGAAGAAATATTGGATGCAAAAGCCCGGATCGTCCCAGCAGTCAAGTTTCGACCGCTGCGACACTACTTCAGGAATTTGAAAACCAGCCATGACCATCGCAGTGGTGAAGTTTTGGTCCTCACGACGGTGCGACTGGAATGCAGAATTTCAGCTCATCTATTTTAGCTCTGAGCGAGAGGGATATAAAAAGGGGTTTTGGAGGAAGCTAGGGTGGAGGGGACAGAACACATCTTTTGGATGAAAAGAGAGAAAAGGAACATAAAATTCCAAGTTTTGATGATAGTTTGAAGATTTATCACAAGTTTCTTCTTGGTTTTGATTCATCTTCTCTTCTCGTCTCTTGAATTATGTACTTGTTCATGTTTAATTTAACAATGGTTGATTTTTCCCAACGTATGGAGCAAACTTTTTGTAGTCGAGTTAAGATGAAACCTATGGTTTGATTAGTGATTACTTTCTGTCTTTTTCTCATGTGTTCACTTGATTTCTTGAGGAGATATTAAATTATTAATCGCACAAGAGATGATTGAGTTTCTCCATTGTTTAATTCTTTGTCAGACGTTCTACGGTTGTATATTAATTCTATTGCAAGAAAGAATTCGTAACTCAACTCTAACTCTAGAAGTGTCACAAAGATATTTGAAAGAAATCAATATTTGTAGATCAATAGGGAATCATTGAACACTACCCTTCATGTTTTATACTTTTTGTTTCTTTCTTTTCATTGTATATCCGAAGGGAGTATGATTATTAGAAGGGACAAGAAGGATTGAATGTATTCGTAAGAACCGTTCATACTGTACAAAGGCTGGTGAAAGGTGAACAAAATCACCAATTATTCAACAGATGGATTCGTGACATGGCTCATTCATCCCCTCTGAATTATATTTGTCTACTTGAGGTGTGCCATTACTCTTCGTTAATTAATTAATTTATTTAACAATCAAACTTCCTCAACTATCGGAATTCTCAAATAGTAATTAATCACTCTCAATTACATACAATTATCCTAATCCTCGTGGGTTCGGCAATCTTTTATACCATCTTTGACAAGCACGAGTTTAGTTTTATATACTGGTTTTGCGCTTGCCAAAATGAATTCAGGTGAATTGTATATCAGCCTTTTCAAATATGAAATACTAATTTCCCTACACATTTCTAGAATCCTTCTCTTACTTTACATGGATTTGATAAGTAATAAAGGCCATAGCTTCTTACCTCTGTCAGGCTGAATGTATGAGAGATGTTGACTGTAATCAAACCCTTAGACAACCAAGATAGAAGCTCCTTCAGAGAATCTCCAAGCACATTGGGTTGATGTATCTTATAGCTTCCCCAATACAGTCCGTGAATTGTCCAGTTCTGAAAAACGAAAATTGTAGAAAAAATTATGCTATTACTATACAAGGTAAACAAATATGCTTTCTACTTTTTCTTTTGGTTTGTGGGGGAGGTAAACAGAGATTAAAGAAAAGTAAGAAAAGGGGTGACGGGTAAACAGAGATAAAAAGTAAGAAAAGTCAATTGTTGCTCATGCTGCTTGTATTATTAGTCTACTGGATAGTTGGAAGTAGCTAGTTCATATAATGAAACAAAAGGTGGAGAGACCACCTCTGATGCAATTATTTAGGAGCAACATGTCTTAGAAGAAAGCAGTTACTATTATATGTCTTGCCATCCTCTTGTGACAATACCGTGAATTTCGACACTTAAGATTCTTCGAGATTGAGAAATGATATGCCACTAGCATGTTTCAACATAGTAGATGTGGTCTGAATTATGACACAGTCTATATTGTGAAAATGAACTTTAACCTACTTGTATTGAAACTAATCAGTGGTGCAAGGAGCTAGTCGTGCCCACAACATGCTTAACTCAACTTAGCAGCCTTGGACATGTCTAAATCAGAGCTACACAATTTGACCAGCAGATATCTCAATTGGGGCATGTACATGTAAGAAGAATATACGGGACAAGATCTGATGCTCCAATCTTCAACCCCATGATCAACTCTAAGAGATTAAACCTGGAAATTGACTGCTATAAGAAATTGTTCTCATCTTCTTCCGTCTTTCTACGTCTTGCTACACCCTTCTCCACTGTCCATTCTGCTCCACTAGTTCTTTCTTCGTGCAGCCCTTTTCTCCAAACATTCTTTCAGTATTCTCCCACTCCCACCAAGCCCTAAACCTCAATAAAGATCATAATCACTGATTCTTGCTGATGCACTTTCTTATTGCTCCTGAAGCATTCAACCTTAATACTATGGAAAAACTTCAGCATCTGTTTCTCTCATCTATCTTTTTCTTCACCAAATAGAAGTTGCCTATGTTTGGACATGTGCAAAGGAGGTGCTGACACCCAGTGAGGAGGTGCAAGAGGCCGGTTGTAGGGGGTATCCGGAGGGGTAGAGATGGCCAAAGAAGTATTAGGAAGAGATGATTAGAATTTAGACAGGACTTGGCGCTGCTTCATATCGCCGAGGACATGAATCTAGATAGAAAGGAGTGGAGGTCATGTATTAGGGTAAAAGGTTAGTAGGGATGAGTGTTGTCTTGTCGTGCGTTGGTTTAGGCTTGGTAGTATATGTCTTAGTACTAATCGTACCTTGTGGTTCTTGCCATATGTTGTGTATTGTGTTTCAAATATCACATATTACACTGTTGTTATTGTATCTTTCTGGTAGACTTTACACTGTCTTTCTTTCTAACAACTATGCTTTCTTCATTGTTTTCTTTTTTTTACTTGGGTTTGATGCACTTGAGCCAAAGGTCTTTTGAAACAACCTCTCTACCTCCTCGAGGTAGTGGTAAGATCCGCGTACACTCTACCCTCCTCAAACCCCACTTCGTAGGATTTCACTGGGTATGTTGTTGTATTAGAAGTTGCCTAGGAGCTAAAGCAACCTATTTTCCAAGTCCAACATCACCTCTAGCCCAACTGTAATTTAGAGGGTGTTTGGCGAAGATTATAAGCTGGTCAAAATGGCTTATAAGCACATTGCTTATTTGGATCTAGTAAACACTCAAACAAATTAAATCAGCAAAAGCCATAAGTTGGTCACTCCCAACTTATGGCTTTTTAGATTATAAGCACTTTTGGTTTGAGGTTCGGCCGAGCGTTTTTCTATTTTATATCTAAATATTTTTTAAAATTCTCAAATACCTTATTGAAAACAAAAAGTCCTACCTTCCTTTCCATTCCATATTTGTTATTCAGACTTTTTCTTACAAATATAATTTTACATTTCTTACTTATTGAGAAATTGCTAGGGTATTTGTCATTTTAACAAAAGAACAATTTTAACAACACTTTTTTACCAAACACATCTATGGCTTATTATCAGTTTGAACACTTCAATCCAAACCCATAATTGCTTATATATCAAATCAGTTTTAGCACTTAAAAATGTTTTTCAGCACTTAGATACCAATCAGCTAATCCAACCAGATTCTTAGTACTCGGAAAAAAAGTTCTGTTTTGGGGCAAATTATGTTGGGCCAAGGCCCATTTTATTGATATCAGAAAAAAGTTTCTAGCCCTTTTTGCCTTATATATTTTGTGGGTCATTGCAGTAGTAGGTTTGATAATAGTTGCTTTGCATATTTGTTCTTCATTTATTCACCATTTTGGTTCTAATTATGCATGTGCCCTTGTTAACAAGTAACATCATCAGTTGCCTGTTAAATCTTGATTCTACCATTCGTCCAAAATTATCTAGAAGCGTAAGTTGAATCATAAAAGCACCGAGGCAGACCAAATCAAGCACATACTAATAGTAATTATTTATTTCAGCTTCAAGCAAATCAGATCTGGCTTGATTCTCTCACAAATCTTACTCCAAACTTGCAACACTAAGCACCATGACCAGATAGGTGTCTTCTACACTGCACATAATGAGACAAACTTGTGTGGCATCTAAGAATAACGCAATCTATGCATGTATCATTGTATCGTTAGAAGATCTTTATTTGGAAATGAAAATACTCAACAAATTGCTGCACTAGTAACCAACAATGGTAGCTGAAGCACATATAAAGTTGAATCACATGCATAGACAAGTCTGGTAACAACAATTCACAGGCTTCACGAGTTCAAACTTAATCCAAGATATAGCATGTAGCCTACAAACCGAATTAAACAACAAACTCCAATAATTATTATTATTATTTTGAAAATGGAACTCCAATAATTATTTAATAGCCTTTTCAACTCTTTAACCTGTGTCTCCAATATACCTGCTTCACATACTACATAACCATCAAGACCATTTTCACTACTGTTCTCTACCCATTCAATTCCAAGACAACAAAGAGGGGACTTACAGATTTCACAATTTAACATTACGGAATTTAAGAAGCCTTCTCGACTCCAAAGTGATCTAACATAGGACATCAATTTGCAGTGGAAGAGGAGTTTCATTAACTGAACAGGGATACATCTTGGTAAGATACTAACAAACTAGAGTAATACATTTCTATTGAGCACTAACATTTCTTGTACAATCAACTGCATTACAAGGAAAGAACCAAATGGGTAAACGGAAAACAGTTAGGGTGCTTAAAGGACATACCTTCACCAATGCAATGTTGGCTGGGATGACAGGTACTTCCCCACTTGCAAATCCAATAACCAGAATTTGTGCCCCCCAATTTAATAGCTTTAAGCTATCTTTTGTAAGTTTCCCACCGACTGGATCATACAAGACATCGACCCCTTTGAGCTTTCTTGACTTCAGGAACCCCTTGACACTTTCAATGACGTTCGCACTGCTCAAGTCTACTGCATGATCAACACCTAAAGACTTCAAAAACTGCACCTTTTCATTTCCCCTAAGATTCAACAGACAAGCCAAGGATAATTTTAGTACAAACAACTTAAATCAACTTTCTTGTATACATAACAATCTACAAGTACCTAGCCACTGCAATAACTGTCGCTCCACAAACCTTCCCAATTTGTACCGCCGAAAGCCCAACACCTCCAGCTGCTCCAAGTACCAGTAAAACCTATAACAGGTAACCAACAGATATCGCACGCTTTCAGGTGTGTAAATAAATCATGTAACAAACTGGCATAAGCCTTTTCTCCCCAAAATCTAAAGGAAGGTGACCTACCTGTTTGGGACGCAGCTGCGCTCTATGCACCAGAGCCACATGTGATGTCCCATACGCAACAGGAAGTGCACCAGCAGCAACTAGATCACACCCATCAGGTACTTGAAACCTTCAATTACAAAGCAAACTCAAGACACTTTTTGAACCATTGAAACAAAACAGAAAAAGAAATATCTAGTTTGTCTCATATACAAAGACCAACCGAGTACACTTCACATTTTTAGAGTATTTGAACTATATGCATCAATAACCAAGCACAAACTACTCTAATTTCAATTGTTTAATCAATTAACTAAGTTAAATTGGACTATATAACTCATCCATATCCATTCTGCTCTATTGGGCCCATTTCATTTCACTACTAATCGGGATCATTCAATAACTGGTAAATAAAACTTTTTACATTCGCACCGCTTAAAATTAACAATAAACCAGAAGAGAATAAAGAATAACTGACAAGTCGGATTCATCGGCGACGATGAATTGAGCAAATGAGCCAAGGGCAACAAAAGAGCAAACGAGGTTTCCAATTTTGAACTTAGTGACATTAGGGCCAACGGCTTCAACGATACCGGAGTAATCGGAGCCAGGGATGAAGGGTAACGGAGGTTTTTCTTGGTATTTGCCAAGGACTTGGAGATAATTTGCGAAATTCAAACTGGTGGCTTTGATTCGAACTCTAACGGAGGTTGGCGATTCCAAATTAGGTATGGGGTGGGAGGTTGAGAGATCGAGTGACGAATTCTCCGAGGCATTTGGTGGCAGAGTTGGGTCGCCCAGTTTTCTTACAACTAGAGCTTCCATTTCTTCCTAGTAATCGTGTCTTTTGCACTCCAGATACCCTTTTTGTACTTAGAGGTGTGTTCAGTATGAAAGACTTAACACTTTGTTTGGATTCATTGTTTCATAATTTATTATAGGGATAATTGTATATAATAGCAAATTAATAACTTAAAATAAATAGAGTAGCTAAGGTTTGATTTAATTGTGCTCCATAGCAAACGTTTGCCAAAATTTGTCAGTTGCCTTTCTCCCAAAAATCTCGCTCGCCACTCTCCCATTGTTGCTCCAATCTCTCGCTCGCTTCCTCACTTTTTATACAAACACAAGTGTATAAAAATTGTTTTTATTTGTATAAAGCAGAGGAAATTGTATAAATACATATATTTTTGTTCCCCTCTTCCAGATCTCGCTCGCCACTCTCCCAAATCTCGCTCGCCACCCTCGCCTTTCTCAATTATACAAACAGAAGCGAAATGTATAAATTGCGTTTCTGTTTGTATTAAGCGTGAAAAAATTGTATATACACATGCAAGTACATATATTTTCATCATATACACTTATAATTATACAATAAAAATAATCCCCTGCCCAGTTTCTTTTGCCTTTCTCCTTTTATCGTTTTATACAAATTCAAATTGTATCTAATTTCTCTCTTTCTCGTTTTATACAATTCGATTCAATTGTATATTCCCTGCCCAAGTCTCTTTTGTCTTTCTCTCTTTCTCATTTTATACAAATTCAAATTGTATATAATCGTTCTATACACTTATAATCATAGAATTCGTTTTATACACTTCGTTTTTATACAATTCTCTGCCCAAGTGTATTTCTCTTTCTCGTTTTATACACTTCGTTTTATACAATTCGCTTCAATTGTATATGTATAGCGAATTATACAGTTTCTATGTTTGCTATGGAGCGCAATTATGCAAACTTTGCTATAGCATACAAATATAATTTTTTTATTTGCTATATGTAAAGTTGCCCTTTATTGTATTACATTGCAATCTAGTGTATTATATGATAGATATAATGTTTGAATAGACTATCGTTTGTTGTTGTTTAATAACATTTTATTTGTTTGGTTTGATGTATCGTACTGTATTGTAATTTATAAATTTACTAAAATATCATAATTATTCTAGGGTTGGAGGTTTGACTAGATTTAAATAATTAAGATAAAGAGTAAAATAATATTATGTAAATATATAATTGGAAAGAGAAATTAAGTAACGGAAACACACCAAATTGGTTGTTCCATTAAATAGGGATTTTCATTGTTACGAACAACGAAATTTAACAATACAATACAATACAATACATTTTAAAGTAACAATCGAAACAAACATTGTAGGTATAGTAACGATACAATACAATACAATGGATAACAATGATCCAAACATAGTATAAGACAATTAATTATAACACATAATCCATAAACATGATTCTTAACTTGATGTATTATCTTTAATTTTTGGGTGTGCACAATTAGATATTTAAATTTGTATAAAATTAAGCAAAGGGATGCATTCGTCCTACATGACACCTTACATGACAATTTTGTGTCGTACATGGTGTCTTACGTGTATTGTGTCATGTAAGACACTTGTGTCTATTTATTCAATTTTATACAAATGTAAATGTCTATTTGTGCACATCAAAATTGGAGGGCATAATTGTTCAGTAAAAGCCAACTTAAAGATCATGTTTATGTATTATGCCTAATTAGAAATATATATTTATATTTTGTTAGAATGAATATAAAGGTAAGCGAGATTAATAGAGGAAGCAGAAGCGAGTGGATTGGGAAAGAGGCGAGAGAAGTTGAAATACATGTTGTATTCGTTATATCTCGAATGCAAATGATATAATACAGTTGAATAAAAAATTATTGTATTCGTTGATACGAATCAATATATTGTATCAAGTGCATCAACGATTACAATTGTATCAAGTAATATTAGGTTCAAATATATTAACTAATACAATTATATCAACAAATACAATTTATATCAACGAATATAATTATATTAATATTGTATTTCGTAATAAACTATATTTTGTACTTATACGTTGTTTTGTGTACTTTTATTTGTGTGTTATGTGCTTGTGTTTATATTTGTTGTGTTATTGTGTTTGTATTTATATGTAAAAATGCATAAGTACCCCAACCTATGCATGAATTCCAAGACACACTTATACTATATTAAAATTCTATTACCCTCTTATAAATAATTTTTTATTCATTTTCGACCTACGTGGCACTATCAATCTGATAGTTCAAAAAAATAGTCAGCACACGCCGAATTCAAAAGATAGTGTCACGTAGGCCGAAAAGAGGTAGAATTTTTTTTTATAAAATAATTTCGGGGGTAATAGGACCTTAGTATAGTATGAGTGTGTCTCTGAGATTTCAGACATAAGTTGGGAAGGGAAGAGGGAGGAGTACTTATGCATTTTCCCTATTTATATTTGTATATGTTAGCATCTGTTGCCTTGAAAAATTTATCATTTGTATTTGTATCATTGAAATAAATCATTTGTATTTTGAATCATAGACAAAAATATGTATCCTTGAAATATCTCATTTGTATTTCGTATCACTGCAAATGGTTTTGTATAGTTGACGATTACCATTTGTATTTTTATCACTGTCACATGATATGTATTTATACATCCCGAATAATTCATGCACTTTTTTAAAATATAATTTTATAAATATTAATGATTTTTTTAAAATATTAAAATTTTAATATATTATTTTTTATAAAAAGTTATCTATTAAGTAACATCACATAATTAAGACGAAAGAATAATTAAGATAAACATAGTTAGACTTTTAAGTTTATCGGTAATTTTTATTTAGACACTTCAATTATAATATGTTTTGAATGAGGACTTGAATGAATATATGATAATGTACTTCTATAAATATTTTCGCCTCAAATTTTTAAAAACACTTATTGGCAGTAGCTTTCTTGCTGTTACATTAGTAATGAGGCAGGTTTATTAATTGCTGGAGTTTAATTAGGAATAGGTGGGTAGTTGATTTGTTTATAAATAATATTAATAAGTTAAATTATAACAAATAGTTGAGCGCCACGTATTTAAAAAATATTTAAATAGTTCAAATTTAAAACCGTTAAATAAGTGATCAATTTTAAACCCAAAGATGGATGACAAGGGTATTTTGGAGTCAATAGATGATTGAGAAGGGTATTTTGGAGCCAATAGGTGAATGGATGATAGTTTTATACCATTTCTAATACTTTAATGATATTTTAGGCCCTTTTCCATATTAATATTTATATCATAAAAATACATATATGATATAATTATATTTTGCCAATTACATCGATGAGAGGAGAAGTAGGAGCGAGCAGAAATTTTTTATGATAAAACGCTAATTATAGCTATAAACTATCATTTTCAAAACTATAATTGTGTATAGTAATATCACATTCACATGTTTGCCATATTATATAATTTCTTTCTTAAATTAACAATTTAATGTTTATTTAAATTTTAAAATAATCATGTGGTGTGTGTTCTAGTTGAGTCAAATATTATTTTATTCAAAAGTAAATCAACCTTCTTTAGTGCTGGCTAATGAAGCTCTTTTCGATGTTTGGTGTGATGAACCACCACATCATCATATCACCTAGGCACCATGTGACATAAAAGTATCAATGTGGAAGACTTTCTTTGGAATAAGACTAGTTCTTAATAAAATATTCTAGAGATATATAAAGAATTCATTGAAAGACTTTAAAATTTCATGGATTTGTTAGGAGGTTCTTGAAATCTTCTAGTAATGTAGAGTTAAGAGCATTATAGAAAAAAGACTTATTTGTAAATATTTAGAAATTTGTATAAAAACAATTATTTATATATTAACCCCTAGTTTGATAGTATAAATGGAGGGATATACATTTGTAAAATCATCAAGAAAATCTTTCAAGTATTGGACAATATAAAACTTTTCTTAAGCAATTTTCTTGTGTCTTTCTTTAGTTCAACATTCTCTTACAGATCTAGTATTAAAAAGTCTTACTTTGAGCTTGCAAAATTGTGAAAAAAAATTGTGAATGCGTTGTCAAGTGACACATAATATGTAGTGAAAATCTAAGTTTATGATATCATGGTGTCACAACAAAAGTTAATATTACTGAAATGAAAAATGAGAGAGACTTTAGCGCTATTAGCACGCCAATGTCAGATAAGATGTTGGGGGGAAGCATCGAAAGAGGAGAAAGTTTCATCAAAAGAATTATTAATTGTTTTCCGACCCAACATCAAGAGAAGCACTGACATGCCACTCACCTTCGACCACCAAAGAGAGTAATGACGAACATGGGGAGTTGTCTACAGATGTCATGCCTGGAATAGAATGGATCACGAAGATTGATACTACAACGCAACCTATGGAGATTTTTGACAAAAGTATCAACGAGGTTGATGAAAAGATCAAGTCTCTTTAGGACTTCACCCCGAAAATATTCAAAGAGAATTGAATGGGCCTAAGCATGCAAAACTGGAAACAAAGAAACCATCCATTTCTTGGAGTGTCGAGTTATGGAAGCATTAAGCACGATCAAAACCATGAAGTCAAAATGGAAGCGCTCGAGGGAGAGACTGAAGTTGGTGGATCCACGACATCCGACAAAGATAGTGAGGCCAAGATTGAGGCTTCTAAGCTACCAATGTTCAAAGGCGTTTGTGATGCACAAAAAGGTAGAAGGAGAATGATGGGTTATTACACTTATGCACCCTATGGAGCTCTAGTCATATTCTCCATATAAAGAACCCTATAGAGCTCCAGTCATATTCCTCATCTAAAGCACCCTATGGAGCTCCGATCTTGTTTCAAACGAAGAAAGATGGGTAATTACACTTATGCATAGAACATCGAGCGCTAAGTAAAGTAACCATAAAGAAAAAAACATTATCCCCCTTATTGCTTACTTGTTCGATAGACTTGGAAATGCCAAGTACTTTACTAAGATGGATCTTCAAAAGGGTTACTATCAAGTTTGAATAGTAGAACGGGATGAGCCAAAAATGATGTGCACATTGATATATAAAACCTATTAATGGTTGGTGGGTCAAACAAATGCACCTACGACCTTTTGCAGTTGATGAATAAGATCTCACATCCTTGCCTAGACTAGTTTATAGTAGTATACCTAGATGACACAGTCATCAACAACAATACCTTAAAGGAGCATATAGAGCACTTGCATAAGGTTTTTTACGTCCCATAGAAAAATGAGTTTTACATCAAACATGGAAAATGTGAGTTTGCCTAGCAGTAGGTACACTTCTTGGGACATGTTGTTAGCCAGGGACTGTTACAGATGAACAAGGCTAAAGTGTAAACTATCCGAGAGTGGGAGGCACCCATGAAGCTAACTAAACTTAGATCTTTTGGACTTTCTAATTATTATAATAGGTTTATCAGTGGCTACTCTGCTAAGGTCGCCCCACTTTCCATTTTCGCTTAACTTTATAAGTATCAGGTCTATTCAGTATAACATTCAACAAGTTATGATATTCTTCAATAAGATAGTCTTGTATCCCATCCATTCCACACTTTTCATTGATAAAAAGTGGTTTGGTAGTGGACTATTCTTCTTGAGAGGTTGATTGTGCTTCCATTTGAATACTTTTTAAGGAGTTATTCTTAGATGAAAAGCCTTTGTTATTATGCCAATTTTTAAATTTTTTATTACCTTAACCAATTATCCTATTAGGTGATGGTATAAGATTGTTTAATTTGGTTCAACAACTATAACTAAGACACAGTAAAGAACATATAGATGTATCGTGATTCGTGAGAATCTTCTTTCTTAAGATAGTAAAAATCATAGCTTATAATATGTACGATTTTTACAATCTTAAGTTACAACTCAATAATCAAAGAAACTCACCCCAATGCCCTCAAAACAGATTAGTATATTCCAACTATTTTACTCAGGATTGACTAATAACTCTAGTTGTATACTTAAAAAATCTCTACTCACACACTAACACTTTACTAAGTCATACTAATTCAATTCTATCATGATTTGATTCTGCATCCAAGACTGATACTTAGGATCATAAGCGATCACAATCAGATCCTTACTATTGGCACGTTGCTAGTGATTAAACTAAACATTTTATGTATTGCAAGTGGAAGCTCAAACATAGCTAATAAGTTAAAATACTTGGGGTATAGCTGAATGAAATGACTAAAAATTCATGAAATTATTGAACTATTAATGTCTAAAATAAAACCTTTAATTTACTGACTGGAATGAAATAAAATGAGTTTGTCAGGGCATGGCCTCATATACCCTCCAAAGCAAATACTGTCTAAAATAATATTTTAACTATTGACTACTTCATGAAGTCCTAGAATTATTAGGTCCCACCAAATCTTGAATAGAAAAGTTGTAACCTATCCATCCATGAATTTGAGAGTGAACACATGAATCTACATCATTATAAGATATATATCAGAATAAAGTATGTGATTAGTATGTGAAGTGTACTTTGTATGTAAGGTGACGCTAAACATAAAATATTTATGATAACACATGCTTTCAATATTAATGAATTTATCAAAATATTAGTCTAAATCAAGTGTGAGGCTCTATTCAAAATCATCTTTCAAGTAATTTATGCTAAAATTGAAACTTGTGTCATGCTAAATTTAGGCTTGAAAATTATTAAGGATAACTATTAAAATCATGTTGAACTGATTCAATAAGGTTTAAAACCAGGTAATCAATCAAGAACAAAACTCATGATGGAATAACATATTACTTGAATTCTAAACATTATGTTGTAATTTTTTTGAAAGAAAGTACAATTTTAGCATGAAAAAGAAATGTTAATCTCATTGAAACCTTACATATATGAGAGAACGAGAGTTCTGGTGTGGGACGTGAATGGAACCTTAATTTGAGTTGGTCTTGAGGTCTATTTTGAGTTTGGGGAGTTAAAGAGCAAAGAATGGGAGATAATTGAGTGACAAATTTGGTATACTTTCCTAAATGGTGTTAAAATTTGTGGCATAGGCTTGAGAAAGAAAGAAAAGGACAAAAATACACCTAAAAGTATGTTTAAAATTTCTAGAAATAGTATTTAATGAATCACCCAATGACTCATGGACTGTCCCACAATTTGTGGGCCAAGTCGTGGCCTATAAGTGGCTTTTTGCCACTCTCTAGATCAATCCCACGGGTCAATCTCATGATTTGTGAGCCAAATCGTGGGAACCTAGCTGACTGAAATGCCTCTGATAAGATGATCATAATTTTTTATGCGGAACTCAGGTTTATGAATACTATGTGGTGTTGGAATAAGGACTCTAAAGCCTTTAACCTAATAGGTAATAAGATACATAAATATACATATTTTAGGAGATATGTATTGGGTTATGAAGGGGTGATTATGATGTCATGCGGAAGCTTATAATTTGCATATCATATGGTTGATAAATCATATAAAAAAAACTTATACTAAAAATCAAAATATTATTATATCAAAACTATTATAAAGAAAAATATTGAAATTGTAGAGAGAATAAATCTCCCATAAACAAAAATCTCTAAACGATTACATTGTGGATGTTCTTGTTGTATGTTAGAAGAAACAAACCTATATTTATAGACTCCCTACTAGGAAAGGACTAGCTACTCCAAAATCTTTTCCTACTCCAAAACTTTTTCCTAAAAGAAAAGAATAAACTAAATATGCAAGAATATTATATTTTCTTTAATGATGAGATTAATCCAGCTAGTGATAACTTTAATTTCATTCCAATCACTGCTGAAGATAAAGTACGCATTTACTCTCGTGGAAACACTCGGTCATAATTAAGGTATTCGGGAAAACAATTGGTCACCAATTTCTACAACAAAAATTAATACAGCTTTGGCGACCTACATAACCTATAAATTTAATTGACTTGGGTAATGAGTTCTCTTTAATCAAGTTCCAACAAGAGGATAATATTCTTACAGCCCTTCATAATGGACCATGGTTCTTCTTCAATCACTTTTTATCAGTAAGGAAGTGGGAACCAAAATTTGTAGCATCATCAACCTGATTGACTTTTTTGGCTATTTGGATTCGCTTGCCTGAACTTCCATCCGAATTCTATGATAAGGACATTTTATCCAAAGTTGGCAATGCTATTGATAAACTATTAAAGATAGACACGTGCACTTCGTCCACCTCCAGAGGCCGATATGCCCGAATCTGTATAGAAGTACCTTTGGAACAGCCTTTAAGAACTCACCTCTACATTGGTACCCATAAACAAACTATACTTTACGAAGGTCTAAACATGCTATGTGTCACATGCGGAAGATTGGGACATTCTCAAAAACAATGCCCCCATATCCCACAAGAGGCAACCACAGGCTCAACTCCACATGTTGTCTCCGACATGAAGCATGTTGAGGTGTTTGTGCGGGTGCAAGAACCCAAATATTATGACATAATTATGTTTCTCGTTCGAGCAAAGTTTGCTGAAATAGTCAAGATCGGTGAGACTATTGAAGACGGTTTGAAAACGGGGAAGATAGCCCGTGTAGCCGCGTCACCTGGATCTTCAGGGTTGTTAAAGAAGAAGAGAGAAGAAATTGCTGTTGTTTCATATGAGGGGAAGAAGACCCCCAGAAGCTCATCATATTCCCGAGGCCGTCCTCGACCTTCCCAACATTCCTATCAAGCTTGCTATACGCAAGCTAGTCATCCAAATAATCCTCCAGTTTATCAAAATGTTGCCCTCTCTTATCCAAGTGTCCAAGCTCCACTATACCAAAGTGCACCCCTAAACTACCAAAATCCATCTCCAGTTTATCCAAATCACTCTTCACTCTACCAAACTCCATCTCCTCATTACCAGGGTATGGCTCCCAACTGTGCTAACGTGCAGTCGAGCTACCGAGCACCCCCTCCTGCATATCAAGTCCAAGCTCCACCATATCAAAACCCCCACCCGAACTACCAAGCTCTAATGCCAAACTACCAAACAAATTCATACCCAAGAAATCAAACTCCTCGTCCGAATAACCAAAGTTACCAACAGGTGCCTCCTCCTCAAGGCAATTATGGTCCGTCTCGACCTAGGGTCGAGAAGAAGCCTTCGAGGAACTTCACCGCGCTCGCAGAAAGCCGAACAAAGCTGTACAAGCAACTGGCTGCGGCCGGATACATCCACCCTGTAGGGCCCAAACCCGTGGATGTCAATTCAAAATTCTACAGACCTGACCAGAGATGTGCTTATCATTCCAATAGTGTTGGGCATGATACTGAGGATTGTATCAACCTCAAGCATAAAATTCAGGATCTGATTGACCAAGATATAGTCTCTCTCCAACCAGCGGCACCAAATGTCAACACCAACCCATTGTCGAATCATGGAGGCGGCAACGTGAATATGATAGAGACAAACGACGATTGTTGTGTGACAAAGGTGATAACTCCAATCGTCCCAGACGAGTTGGAAAGGTCTGTGGCTTCATTGACTATCAAAGAGAAAAAAGAGTTCGTTATATTGACACCTGCAAAGATTATTGCCTTGGTGCCATCAAAAACTCTTATCAAGCCGAAGTTCGTGATTGAAACTGCAGCTGCACAAGGTATGACCCGATCCGGAAGATGTTATACTCCTGAGGAGCTTGCTCTCGGAGGTCAAAAGAAGGATCAGGCGAAAAGGCAGATAAGCGAAGGAGAAGCGGAGGAATTTTGGAGGAGAATGCAGCCGAAGAATTATTCTATCTTCAAACATTTGGAGAAAACTCCTGCCCAGATTTCTATTTGGGCCCTGTTGATGAGTTCTCAATCACATAGGCAAGCTTTGATGAAAGCACTCGATGATACATATGTGCCCGCAGGCACAACCAGTGATAATGTGGCTGCCATGATCCACCAGGTTATTCGAGGACATCGCATCAGCTTCTGTGATGATGAGTTGCCCTTTGAGGGGAAGTCTCATAACAAGGCGCTGCATATCACTGTTGTTTTTCGTGAAAAGGTTATCAATCGAGTCTTAGTGGATGATGGATCTGGTCTTAACATTTGCCCATTGTAGACGTTGAGGCAGTTGGAGTTTGACTTGGGGAAACTTGAGCAAAATCAAGTCAACGTGAGAGCCTTCGATGGGGTCCAGAGAGATACTTTGGGAGCTGTGAATCTTGTTGTCCAACTGGGTCCGGCAGAATTCAGCGCACAGTTCCAAGTCTTGGACATTGACACCAGCTATAACCTTCTTTTGGGAAGGCCTTTTATTCATATGGCTGGAGCTGTGCCCTCTACCCTTCATCAGATGATGAAACTCGTATGGAAGAACGAAGAGCTGGTTATTCATGGAGAGGGTAGTCATTCTGGCAGACAAGCGCCTATTATCGATGAAGTGTCTCGAGGCACTGATTTTTACACGGTGGAGCTGGTAAATGCCACTGGTAAAGACTTGGCCCCACAGCCTCTCATGCCTTCTGTGTATAAAATGATTGCCACTGTGATGTTGCAAGGTGGTTTTGAACCAGGTTTTGGGTTAGGAAGGAATTCCCAAGGAATTGTTGAGCCCATTCAAGTTCCTGCCAAGGGGGCAAAATATGGATTGGGGTATGTCCCCACGGATGACAATAAGAAGATGAAAAAGAAGAAGGATCAAGCATTGGCCAAATCAATCACTCATCTGTATCAATCCTTTCCAGTTTGTGAGCATGCCGAGGAGGAGGACCTTGGGGAGGGAATCTGAGGCCTTTTCGAAGAGATTGACGCCGTCATTGAGGATGAGATCAAGCTAGCTGGTATCCGGGATGCTGAGTCTGGGGAGATGCTGCAGAACTGGACCTCCACGCCCATCCTGATCTCCCAAACTCCTTGGTAGAAAGGCATCGTTTTATACATGTTTAAATTGGTGGTAGTCCGGAAGAGGCCCGAGACCCACCATTTTGCATTTTCTTAATTGCGTGCATTTTAAATTTCTCTCGTGATGTTTGAAAAAGGCATAGCCCTTTGCCATAGCCATAGTTTGCATTATTTCTCTTTTGAATGAAAGCCTCTTTATTTTAAATCTGGTTTATTTACTTACCTGCTATATTTTATTTGTTTAACTTTGTCTATTTATGGTTTCAGTAATATTTTTCAGACATGGGCGGTCTTACTCTTGCCGCTTCCTTCCTCCACTATAGGCAAATTCTCTATAGCTCTCAGTAGACTTCTGCTTCATCTTCTCCAAAGAGTAACGATCAGGAACGATTTCTACATTATAAGCAAATCGCTCGATGAAGTCCTTTGCCAGAGCATTCCAGCTGGGCCATTGTCGGGTTTTATGCGAGGTGAACCATTCAAGAGCTTCTCCGCACAGGCTTCGGCTGAAAAGCCGCATCAACAAAGCTTCATCCCTACCAACTCCAACAAGTTGGTCGCAGTAGGCTCTCAGATGAGCCATAGGGTTCCCCACTCCTCCGAAAGTATCAAATTTCGGGATTTTGAACCCTTTTGGAAGATCCAGATTTGGATGAATACATAAATCTTCATAACTTAGGCCGGCGGCATCAGAGACGCATTGCAGCTCCTTCATGGCTTTCTTGATCTCCTCTTTTATATCTATCTTTGCTTCCTCTTTCACCCTCCACTCTGTTTACTGTTCCTCGTAGTGGTCCAACTCAGAATCGTGCACGTCGTGCTCAGCAGGGACGGGGATTTGGAAAGTGTTTCTTTTGGGTAAGGGTGGAGCTATGGAAGGACTCTGAGTGTTTTGAGCGGTTTGGTAATTTTGTTGATAAGTCTGAGGATTAGTATTTTGATTTAAGTGGTGGTGGGATATTTGGGGATTCAAAGCATTTTGATTTGGATTTTGATTTTGGTTTTGCGGTGGTGGAGCGGATTGATGTTGGGTATTTTGAGGATGAGAGGGCATTTGGAGGTGGTTGTTTTGAGGAGGAGGTGGAGTTTGGTAAGAGGCTGAAGCATATTGCGGATTTTGGGTAGTTGGGTCAATAGCGGGGGAATTCTGAGCGAGCGGCACGCCTTGAGCTGGATCCATGTTAGAGGAAGGGAAGTATATAGGAGGCCTTCCATCTGCAGCATTAACATTATATCCTGGCAGACGCAAATCCTGCGTTCTCTGCATCTCTACCCTCATATCTGCAATATGTTGCATCAACTGCAGAATCAACTCGTTCTGGTCTGCTACGATGGGTTGAGCCACCACAACATCAGTGAGACCCACCTCTTCGTTTTTGTCTCCCATAATCGTCTTCCCTTTATCAAAATTTTGCCTTGGGAAGGAATCTGCGGGACCTTTCGATCTGGTGAAGTAAGGATGATCTGCCAGCTTAATCAACAACAGATCAGTTCAAAAACCTGAGAAGGAAAACAACTCAAAGGCAGATTTGTCAGTTTGGATTCAGAATACAAAATGCATAATATCACACATAGAGCAGATAAACACACAAGATTTAAGAGGGAATGTTAGAATTAATTCCTACCGGGGATGGTCAAAATTGGGTGTCAACAAAGCACATCGCAGGGGACAATCCAATCACTCAGGCGGTTCAAGATTCGCTTGCAGATACATGGAAAACAATGGTTTTTCCACGAAGGTATAAAAATCAGACACGTGGAAAGACACAAGTCGTTCACGCTACTCGGGGCTACAGAAAGACAATGGCGGTTTGCCTAAAGTAGGCGCCGCCCCAGGTAAGTTTTCTGATCCAAAGAAAAAAAATTCTTTAGCACCTGCTAGACTAAATAATACATTTCCTAATTCTAACTCTTTTAATTATGACGTCCTTCAAGACTTATCAGAGGAAGACATTATACCCCTCAAATTAATTCTCGTAACTCTTCTACTATGGCCCATGAATCTCAATCGTTCACATCGCTGGACCCCCATCCTCAAATAAATAATAATGGGCAAAAGAGCCGTTTTTCTTCCAAAAATCATATCTCGACCAGTTTAAATATTCCAATATACACCGCCTCTTTAAAAGACGAATGTACTCTGGAGATTTCACCCCATAAATCATCCTCGAAACTTGACGAGCAATCAATACAGGTTCTGTCCATCCCTGTAACTACTAGTTCGAAAGACACCTCACTTCTAAAGCTATCTAAGGAGAAGACACATACTCTAGCTATGGAGCTAAAATTCAAAAACATTCATGATTGCAATGCTAAATCTCTGACTATAGATAGGCTAACTACACATAACTCTTTCCCCTCTTCAGCTCTCTTTACACACTATTTCTCTGCTTCTCAAAATGACTCGTCTTCAATGGCAATCGATCCATCGTCGAAGGTCGTCGAACAACACCCCCAGACACGAACAACCAACCTCCTTTCCCCTGATTCCTCCAACACCAGTAAATTCCCCTGTTCATTTGAACAACCAAGCTCCAAACATTCCTCCACAACCCCTCATTTACACAACAATACCTCCACCGAACTCGGAGATGCCGAAATCTTGGCTATCATGGGGGATGAACGAAATGTTACTAACTTTTGGTCTGGTTTACAAAAATCAGCCGCTCATGCTCCACATTCAAAATCCGGCTTACCTAGCCCAAATTGTCACAGAGGGGATGAGCTTGGGAATAGAAGCTTACAATCAGTTTCACTGGGGAATGAACCCATACTACCACCCTCATCATCTCCAGGACTCCTATTACCCACACTGGGACCAGTACTCACTGGCACCATTACTCCGAATATCCCTTGGGGGGACATGCCCTTCTATCACCCCCGAATCCGGAGGGCTCTATGGCATGGATCCAACCCAGTCTATCCCCAAACAACCCGAAAATAATCCATCTCCACCCAATAAGTCCATTCGGACCGCCAACCAACCTTCCGTCCAATCCAAATCCATCCAATACTCCACAAGAAACAAACCAAGAAATACTAATCGAGCCCATCCCTACAATGGCGCAACAACTAGCTGTGCGAGACGAAATGCTGCGTCTCCACAAAACTCATGTGATCATCATTCAGGAGGAGACAACCAAAAAATTCCGTCTGGAATGTCCACCACGACTCCACACTCTGATCATGGACATTCGTCCACCGATCAACCTGGAGTCAGGGAAATTCAGTGTTCTTGATTCCTCTCATTCACAACAAAAAGAAGAAAGATCGACCAGAGTCATCAACTCAATCACAGACGAGGACCTCTGTGGTAACCTCTAATTCTGACTCAGATACCCCTCCTCATAAAATGAATTTTATACTTTGGAATTTTAGGGGCTCTCTTAACCCTGACTTTCGAAGAAGCTTTAGGAATATGGTTGACTATCATCGTCCTGCTATGGTTGTTGTACTTGAGCCTCATATGCATAATCAGGACTGTTTTATGAATGATTACTACTTTATGAACGTAACTCAAGTGGGAGCTGTGGGTCAGTCGGGTGGTATGTCCATTCTCTGGGATAACACTGTCCTTTCTGTGGAAGAGGTACGAATGACAGCTCAAGAAATCCACTTCAATGTTAAGGTACATGCTTCTTCTATGTCTTGTCTCTTTTCAGCTATATATGCGAGTACATATGCTCATAATCGCTATACCCTTTGGAATAACCTTATGCATATAGCCGATAATCATAACGGCCCTTGGTTAATTGGAGGCGACTTTAATGAAATTTTAATCAATCTGAAAAATCGGGAGGTAGACCCATAAACAATTGCAGAGCTAATAAATTTGCTTCATGTCTAAACCATTGTAACCTTGTAGACTTAGGCTACAAAGGTTCTTGATTTACTTGGACAAATAAAATATTTTAGAAAGGTTGGATCGTGCTTTTGCTAATGATGATTGGATACATATGTTTCCTGACGTTGATATTCGACATCTCCCTCAAATTCACTCCGATCACCATCCTATTTTAATTAGTCTATTCCCAAAACTTCCTAACCGCCACTTCATCTCTCATTTCGAAACAATGTGGCTTTCTCATTTAGATTTTCCTAATCTGCTTAAGACAAGTTGGCGCGAAGATCTTGCATTACAGGAAAACATAGACACTTTCCAACATCAAGTAAATCACTGGAACATTCACACTTTTGGAAATATTTTTCACCGAAAAAGAAAATCACTAGATGCCTAGAAGGAATTCAAAACTCCATAAATTATCTGACAAGTGAGTTTCTTCAGAATTTTGAACAACAATTACTACTCGAGTATACCACTATTCTTCGACTAGAGGAAGATTTTTGGAAACTCAAATCTAGAATTAATTGGCTCAATGATGGTGATGCTAATACAAAAAAAATTCATCTGTCTACGATTCAACGATGTCGTCGAAATCGTATTACCGCCCTAAAGGATACTGTAGGAAATTGGATTTTTGAACCCACCCTCATTCATAACCACATACATCAGTACTACCTTTTGTTGTTCACCACTGAACTAGATAGGTCGTTCAACCACTCCCCATCCCCCATCTTCTTAACAACAAACTATGCTTCGCTGCTTCAGATAGACATTATTTCGGCATCAGAAATCCACTCAACCATGAACTCTTTTGGTCCTCTAAAGAGTCCAGGTTCAGACGGTCTACATCCCATTTTTTATCAGAAACATTGGGATACTATAGGCCGCTCAGTGGTGGATTTTTGCCAACAGATCTTTAAATTTGGCAGAATGCCACCTGAGATGAATAAGACTTTTCTATGTCTTATTCCTAAAACAAACGCAGACACTACTATTCAATAGTTCCGGCCTATTGGTCTTTGCAACACAGTCTATAATCTCTTTACTAAAATGATCGTCAAACGCTTGAAGCCTTTCCTTCAAGTCGTCATTAGTCCCAACCAATCTAGCTTCCTCAAGGGACGTCGGCCGTTTGATAATGTTATCATCATTCAGGGATACTATCTAGCTATCGACGTATGAAAGGAAAAATAGGGAGTATGCTTATTAAATTAGATTTGGAAAAAGCCTTTGATCGACTTGAATGGTCCTTTATACGCCAAACCCTAATCTATTTTGACATTCCTCAACACCTATCGACTCTGATTATGTCTTGTGTTACGTCTTCCTCCATCTCTATTCTCATTAATGGTACCAGAACGAATTTCTTCCAACCCACGCGTGGTATTCGACAAGGTGATCCTCTTTCACCTTATTTATTTATCATGTGTATGGAGCTTTTATCATAATATATTAACCAAAGTGTACATCAGAACAGATGGATTCCAATTAAGCTCGGACGATAGGGTATTTCTATCTCCCATGTTTTTTATGCGGATGATATTATTCTTGTCTCCAAAATAACCCAGCTAAGCTGTAACACCATCATCGACACCCTCAATAAATTCTCATCCTTTTCAGGGCAAAAAATAAACTACAACAAATCTCTTATCTTCTTATCGAGAAATACATCCTAGGAATATAAAGAGTATGTTACTAGTTCCCTACATATGAAAGAAGGAACTGTAATGGGAAATATCTTGGCTATCCTCTTACCCAAACTCGTTATCAAAGTAGGGATTTCCAATTCCTCATTGACAACTTCAAACAGCGTCTGGCAGGATGGAAAACAAAATTCCTGACCATGGCAGCGCGCACTACTCTTATCCGATCCACTCTTAACAGCCTCGCAAACTATGTCATGCAATTCACTGAACTCCCGAAACAAGTAATCTCTACTCTTAACAAGTTTCAAAGAGCTTTTCTTTGGGGTTCTACTACCCAAGCTCGCAAACTACACCTTATTAAATGGAAAATCATCACTATGAACCGATCTTCAGAAGGTCTTGGGGATCCAAGACCTTTTCCTAAAAAACAAAGACCTTATAGCAAATCTTTCATGGCGATTGGTGATGAATCCCTCGGCTCTTTGGTCAAAATTACTCATAAGTCATTATATTCCCACCAAAGGCTACCCCAAAAAGACCACTACTCCCTTATGGCGAACCCTCCTAAGAGGTTGGCTAACCTGTCAACAAGGAATTCGGTGGGAAATTGGTAATGGAAAAGACATTCTCTTTTGGGAAGACGCTTGGTTAAATCCAAACGAGACTCTTAGACATAAATTTATAGGCCCTCTACCTTGAAATGCCCTCACACGGCGAGTAGCGGACTACATTCTTAATCATCGATGGAATCTAGACCAGGTCATTCACACTTTGGATGACACCACGATTCAAAACATTAAATCAACCTATATCCCAATATACACTCAAGCTAAAGACACTCGCACTTGGGGATTGACATCCAGTGGGATTTTCACCACTAAATCTCTTTACAAAGCAATTCGTCCAGCCCATCAACGATACCAACACCACGTCTTTTAGCCGGATCTGGAAACTTTTTATTCCATCTAAAATTCGTTTTTTTGTTTGGCAGTGTTGTCATCAAAAACTCCCCACTAAATCATATCTCGCGCACATTGGCATTTCACCAACAAATATTTGTCCTCAATGTCACAACTTAGTCGAAGACATCAACCACATTCTAATTTTCTGCCCCCATGCATAATTTTTATGGTCTAATCTTCAACTGTTACATCTGCTTAATCGTCAAAATTTGATCATTGCGCCTCCTCTGGACTGGATTCCTACAATAATCAAACAATTTGAGGAAACTCCTATCTATCCCATCCTTTCATCCACCCTTGTTTACTTTGGTATTTGGACTCTTTGGATTAATCGAAACAATAACCACTTTAACCATACCAATAAATATCCAAATTACCGACAAACAATTCAAAAAGCTATTGAGTTTCACTCTTTGGGACCAAGCACTCGACCTGGAAGTTCCACTTCCATCAACTTATCTTGGTCACCCCCTTCTCTTAACGGTTTCATATTAAACACTTATGGGGCATGCTCGCAGACTACTCGAAAAGGAGGTTTTGGTGGAGTCATTCGCGATTCTTCCGGATCGTGGATTGTTGGATTCATGGGATCGGTACAAAACACATCTCCTCTAGCTATTGAAATGCTTGTGCTTTTTCACGGTCTCCGCATTGCTTAAATTCACAATATACAACCATTAGAAATTGAAATGGATGCTCAGGCAGTCATACAACTACTTTGTAATCCTCATGCTAATCAATCTAATCTCTTGTTTGATTGCAGGTGGCTGCTTCACCAACTGAATAATCCTAAGCTAAGGCACACATATAAGGAAAACAACGGAGTAGCAGATAGTTTAGCTAAAGAAGCATCTTCACTTAACTTTTTGGAAGAGATTGTTGTGTTGAATGCACCACCAAATTTTGTCAACTCCACGCTTGCTGATGATCAGACAGGGAAACAAAGGAAAAGGGTCATCTCAACTATCTCTTATAATCATAGTAGTTTAGATAGTAGTAATGTAGGTAACTCTACTGCTTTGTATCCGTCAATCTCTACTTTTTTGTGTAATATGCAACCTTTGGGTAGCATTGAGCCTACGACTCCCACTCCCTGTATGATGTAGTAATATATATAATATCCTTATTTACCAAAAAAACACACATTTATGTTAATGTTTTAACTTTTCTTTTAGGAGAAATAAACTTCAAATAAGGTAAGAAAATCAGGGCAAAACCCTAACAAATCTCCCATTTTGGCTTGAATTTTCTGGCATAATAATCTTGATTCTCTTACTTCACACAATTTTTATGTATCACTGTTGCTTACCATGATTTAAAAATTGATATGGGTTAAAAATTGGAGTTGTGTATTAAAAGTTATGATCAGGGTTGAAAAGTGAAGCCATGTGTTAAAAATAATATGCATGAGTTTAAAGTGGAGCTCATGCGTTAAAAGTAAGATGCATGAGTTAAAAGTGAAGCTCATGAGTTAAAAGTAAGATGCATGAGTTAAAAGTGGAGCTCATGCATGAAAAGTAAGATGCATTAGTTAAAAGTGGAGCCCGAACATTAAAAGTTTGCACGGGTTAAAATTATTGAAAATTGATTTTGTTTTAAAGGATGGAGCAACAAGATATTACTGAAAACATATTTGAAAATTTTCTCCACATGTAGTTGCACAAAAATCTTCATTATCATCAAATTTGTTGCAAATTGGTTTGACCACTTGAATCTGTCTTCAATCTCATTGAAGCATTAGATCATTGAACCATCAGATCTTTGAACCGTACTCTCTGATACCATTTGTTGGGTTATGAATGAGTGATTATGACATCATGCAGAAACTTAATTTGCATATCATATGGTTGATAAATCATATAAGAAAAACTTATACTAAAAATCAAAATATTATTATATCAAAACTATTATAAAGAAAAACATTGAAATTGTAGAGAGAATAAATCTCCCCCATAAACAAAAGTCTCTAAACGACTACATTGTGGATGTTCATGTTGTATGTTAGAAGAAACAAGCTTATATTTATAGACTCCTAAAACCTTTTCCTACTAGGAAAGGACTAGATACTCCAAAACCTTTTCCTACTCCAAAACTTTTTCCTAAAAAGTAAAGAATAAACCAAATATGAAAGAATATTATATTTTCCTTTCAAGAAAAAGTAAAACATTTATGTTAATGTTTCAACTTTTCTTTTAGGAGAAATAAACTTCAAATAAGGTAAGAAATCAGGGCAAAACCCTTAACAATATGTTTGTTTGAAATTGATCCTTATGAGAATTTATACGAACACTCAACCGGTAAGGAGGCTTTCAAACACAACTTTGCGCTTAAAATTCTTGTGACCATAATTCATATCCAAAACACTTATCACACTAGAGAACTGACATTAAGACCTATGTACAATTTGAAATTTGCAAGTTTGGACATATACACATACGAAGGATGGTTTGAATCCCGTAAAATTTGCAAGGTTTTTGCAAATTCACAATCCTACAAACTCAATCACAACCCAACAAGTAGAAACTCAGTTCTAGCGATGTTGCAAAGAAATTCTTCTACTTTCTTTTATGAATTTGCAATGGGTGCGGACTTTCAATATTCATCATGCCATATTGTGTGTGTATACATATATATATACATGTCATAGTGCAATTTTGATTTGTTTGAACTAAAACAAAAATTTAGTCAATATAGTTTTGGGCTCGAGCTTGGCTTATCTGCTTATATCCAAGAGTAACTTTTACATATAACAAACATAAAAATCACATTTATATGTTATAACTATAGTTTTCATAATTGCGCCCATAGCAAACATAAATATGTATATTTCGCAATACATATACAAAAGAAAGCAGTTGTATAATTTTGCTATACATATACAAAAGAAAGCAGTTGTATAATTTTGCTTTGGTATACATATACAAATTATCAATTGTATTATAAAGCGAGAAAGAGAGAAAGACAAAAGAAAACTGGGCATAAAAAGATCGTATTTGTATAATCATAAGTGTATAGGACAAAAATATATGCATTTGTATTTGTATATACAATTTTCTCTAGCTTTATACAAACACAGACACAATGTATACATTTGTGTTTGTATAAAGTGAGAGATGTGAGTGAACGAGAGAGATCTAGGAGAGTGGCGAGCGAGATCTGGGAAAGGGGAACAAAAATATATGTATATATACAATTTTCTCTCGCTTTATACAAACAAATACATTTTATACATTTGCATTTTTGTATAAAGTGAGAGAGGCGAGTGAACGACCGAGATTTGGGAGAGTGGCGAGCGAGATTTGGGAGAGGGGAGACAGGGGAACAAAAATATATGTATATATATAATTTTCTCTCGTTTTGTACAAACACAAACACATTTTATACATTTGTATTTGTATAAAAGCGAGAGAGGCGAGAGAGAGAACTAGAGTGGCGAGCGAGATCCACGAGGAGAGAGAAGAAATAACAATAGTTTGTTATGGGGTACAATTAAATCAAACTACAATTATAGCATTTAATTTGAACTAATAGTTTGCTATTATATACAATTTTCATCATAAACATCAAACAAACATTCAAATTGAGTATATCATTTTTTGTTCTTTGGATAATTAAAAAAACATTAAGTCAAACATACAATGGGAAAACTTGTTCACCTATTCTTTGTTATCAGTTATTACGGATTCAAAGAAGTTTATTTAGCGAGAATTTGACCATGAAAATTAAATACTTTTTACTTTATTTTAATTTTTTGAAGTTGGAGTTGTGTTTGATTATAGTTTTGCAAATAATATTTTAGAATTTAAATACACCCACAATTTCTAAAAACTAGCAAAATACCCAACTTGATTAATTTACATGAAATATACCATCAAATCTATTCTATCTATACGAGTTATATCTCAAAATGGATAGTTACCGAATGTCATAGATTAAAAAATCTCATATACAATCTATTACATACAATTATAAATATTTTATCAATTTATTTGAACTTATTGAAGTTGGAACTGAATACGAAGTTTTGTTTTTTTTAACCCCTCCCTGGGAGCTCTCATATTTTTTCTCCGTGACTCGAACTGACCACCTTATGATTGGAGTTGTAAATATAACTTTTACAAATAATATTTGGTTATTTGAATGTCATTTTTTGAAAGAAATAATATTAAATATGAAATATAATTTAAATAGGGTCATTTTTATAAAAATAAAGAAATTAAGGAAAATTTTGAAAATATATACACGGTAAGTGAAAACAAGATTTTGAGCGTTTTTTTAAATTTCAAATACAATTTAAATTTTTTTATGATCAAACGCTTATTTTCTAACAAAGTGAAAAACAAATTCGCAAAAAAAATCTCATAGCCAATGGATCCTTACATTCAATAATTGAAGTCAACATGATTTTACTTTTTTGTTAAATCACATTCGGAATTAGAGATAATACCCCAAACATGATTTTACTTTGTTTGTTAAAAAAATAACTCCAACATTCTTTTTTGGAAAACCTCATGCGAACCCATATTCTGTCACATCTTATGTTCATCGGGTAAGCACTATGTGATAAGCTTATGACTAAGTAGCGGATGAGGCTGAGTTTAATCCCATATAATAACTTCTATTATGATATATATCGCTATTTTAAAATAATCTAGCAATGATTTGATGTCAACTATTATGATTAAATTCATCAAATAATAAAATCTAAGCGAATAGCATATTTATCCAATACGATTATCCAACTATACATAGAGATTTTCAGCATACGTTCACTTCAGAGGGACACGAAGCAACGTTTAATATTTCATTCTCTTTGCGGAAACTTCTCTATGCACAAGCATTTGGAAGGAATTTTATGCTCATTCATAAATATCTATAACGAGAAAACAAACTAAGTTTTATAAAGTATTTTGTCTGAACCATTTTACTTGTGGTTCTTATACTAAATAGATGTTCCAAAATAGTTGTTATTTTAAAAAAATGAAGACATAATTAACTACATTATTTCCATAAAAGTTGCCAATTCCACCTACTATAATTCATCCGCCCCTTCATATTGATAAAAAGACAATGGCCCATATTGCTTGCTTACACTAAGTAGGTGTACATGTGTTTGTTTCCTGCGATACTCCCACTCCCATATAGTCCCATCCATTCTTAATTATTTGATAGGCTATGATAAAGTCCCTTCCTATTTTCACCTTCTTCTACTCTCTTCCTTTTAAATAATGTGACATATTTGTCGTCTTCCAATGGATCTTGCTTCTTCTTTTTATAAAATAATAGTTCTGATTCCTTTGACATGAAAGTTTGTCTCATCCTATTTCCACTATGTTTTGGGAGATTAATAACTAATGCTAGCTAGCTAGCTAGCCCTTCTACTTTTACTATATTTGCACTTTTGGCCATGTGATACAATCTTTTATGTATATTATATATGTATAGGTATTAATACATATCGATACAAGTTAAAGGTTTAGTTTAGCGAATAACGTGTTGTAAAAATTCTTTGATCGGTTATGTGTTTTAGTTCTACTAGCCTCATAGTTATACTTTTTTATTACTGGAATTACATTCATTCATATGTTAATTGCACTAGATGTGGTATATAACCTTTAAGTTGATCAAATGGATATGAAAACAACTTTCTTAAATGAAGAATTGGAGGAAGAAATTTACATGAAACAACTCGAGGACTTTATGGTTCCTGATAAAGAAAAGAAAGTGTGCAAACTTGTTAAGTCATTTATGGACTAAAAAAGAAACACCGAAGCAAATGAATTTAAATTTGACGAATATGATGAATATGCTTACATTAAAGACACTCCAAATTACAAGGTCTTGTTTATTTGTATGTTGATCACATGTTGATCATCATTGGAGACACTTCTGACATAAATGTTACTAAGTGTATGCTAGAAAGTAAACTTGATATAAAAGGTCTTGAAGTTGATGATATGTGATCTTCAGTATAAGAATCCTTAGAACTACACAATAGTTAACATTATCACAGCCTCATTACACTGAAAAGTTACTCTTGATGGAGAAGTAGTCTCTTGAATATTTCAAATGGAACAATAGAATATGAATTTATCGCTCTAGATTAGAGCGGTAAAGAAGTTGAATGACTTCAAAAAATTTTGATAGATTCTTTTTGGCTCAAACTTGTGAGACCAGTATATATGCATACAATACTATGATAGCCAAGTTGCAATAGATACGGCAAGAATCATCATATATAACGAAAAGTCTTGTCGTATAGACATAATACCGTGAGATAACTACTCTCTAGTGGTATTATCACTATTGACTATTTAAAGTTTAGAGATAATATGTCGAATTCACTTACAAAAGGTTTAACTAGAGAGACGATTGATTGATAATATAAGGGATTGAAGTTAAGGCTTAAGACAAGTCATCATGACAGTGAGGATTCCAAGAGCCAGGTTCAAGGAGATTAAATAAAGTCGTGGCTGAAGATTCAACATTGTCAAATAATTCAATTCATTCTCGTGATAAAGATAATGTTCAGGAATAAGGATAAATTATTAAGATGTTTTAACGAATTGATAAAGTTTAATTTTTTTAATGATTTCTACGTTTGACAAATTTGGCCAAATAATGTATCTAAGCGATAACACGATTAGAAATCACCTTAAGTGTAAGTCGCTTTAAAGAGGATGATTGTAAAAACTCATTCTCTATACACTTATGAAATCATGACGTGTTCATGGTTGAAACGGACACAATTGTGAAAATCATATATGGTAAATGATTGATTGTGGTATGTGGTTGTCTATATATACATAAAAGGTCGACGGTTAAAAATATCAAATCTACTAATTGATTGAGTATATCCGGCATATGTTCACTACGGAAAGTTCATAATTACGGAAATCCTATTATCCATATGCAATTAATATTTGCTGGTAAAGTACATAATTGTCCATTTTTTTCTTAGAGTCATTCATCATTTATGCGGGGGTTGTTTGGTTTTAAGGTGTGAATAGAAAATGAAGAGTTGTGACTTCTTGAATAGATGTGACTTTTCCAAAGAATTACGACTCTTTTTTTGAATAATTGTGAACTTTTCAAAAGGTTATGATTTTTTCGGAGAATTGTGACTTTTATCAAGAGCTGCAACATTTTCTGAAAGGTTGTGACTTTTCTAAAGGAGAGTAAATTTTTCGAAGGGTTGTGATTCTTTCAAAGAGTTGTGACCTTTCTGATAAGGTATAGTAAGCACATGTTTATACTACCCTTTATTGTCTATAAATAGAAAGATTTTCTCTCGTTTTCAACAATAAATTTTTTGAACTTCTTTTAATTCTGCTTAAACAAATTTTAGTATATTTATTGCATTTGAGTGGTTCACTGGCATCATGATTTTAGGTACCAATATACCAGTGAGTAAAATCGTTCTATCCTGAAAGGATGTACTATATTAACCTCGTGTGCTTGAAGGGAATAACTTTTTTAAGGATACAATGTGCATTCAACAGGCTCAATTTATCCTTTTCAATATTATTTTTGTTTTATCGCAAATTTTATTTCCATTCTATATTAGATGAGGTCACGTGATACCTCTCTATTAGGTTAGACAATAGAGCGGGGTGGATGCGGGGTGGGACATGTTTAAGGCTATGCAGGGAGGGGCGGGTTCAAGATTGTGCGGGGCAAGTGGGATGTGGGGCGATGGGTTGGGTTTTTTAAAAGGAATTTTTTTGGATTAGTGTCTTTTGATAAATAATTACTTTTTTTAACGATATCTTTTATTTATTACCATTTAAAAAAATTCTATGTTAAATCTGTAATATGTATTAAAAGTGAATTAAGTATGCAATATTTATGTATTATAACTATTTTTAAAAATATAGTATGCTTGTTTAGTAAGAAGTTGACACATTTTATTATAAGTGTATTAAAATGTGTGATAAATGTAATATCCATCAATAAAACGTGTATTCTATGTGAATAATAAATTATTCTTTATAATATGAATTAATGTATTATAAATGTATTAAAAGTGATCAAGTGAAAAAAAATATTATTGCAATAAATAGTAAATATTTTTATTATTTATAGTATAAATAAGTTTCACTTTATAAAACTAACGCGGGGTGGTCTGTGATTTTATATGGGTTAAAACTTAATTTTAATTTTACATGTTATAAGAGTGAGAAAACATTATTTATTAAGATAATTTCTTTAAAACTACTAAAATATTCAAGATAGTAAATAAAAATTGTTCAATAAAAGATAATACAAGTTCTTATATGTTTCCTAATTGACCTTAAAAAATAAAAATTTAAGTTACTTTCCTATTAATTGATACAACTTACTGAAAAAATAAATTTTATTTTTAGTATCAAACTTAACTAAGAAAATATTTCAAAAAATTATGCGAAGCGGGTCTATGCGGGGCAGGGAGAGGCGGGTTGAAAATTTAAAAAAAAAATGTTATGCGGAGCGGATTAAAAATTTTGCGGGTTAAGCTCATCCGGCACCATCCCCACCCCGCACTACCACGTCGTCATCCCTATATATGACCTCCATTTATATTTATCTTTTTTTTACTTTTTTAAACCTTTTTTCCCTTTATTTAAGTATTTATTTTATTTTTAATGTCTGAAAAAATCTTTATCTTTATTATATATTTAATTACTCAACTTTTCACCTCCCACTACAATAATATTTTCTTTATTACATATAATTGTCATTTACATATTCATCGTCCTTAATTTAGTAAAATTTGACATAAACAAAATAATGTAACATCTCCTTTTTACCACTAAATGTATTAACAAAATGCCTCACAAGTAGTACAAGAACAAAACTCACGTAGTATAGTAGCAATTAAAATTGATGATAAACCGTCACACTAATATTTAACTATTTTTCCACCAAAAAAATAAAAAAATGTTAACTATTTTAAACAATATGATTTATACCCATACACTCTTAAAGTTGTTAAAGTTACTCATAAATTTATATTATCAATTTTGTAATGAATATATTCCGTTAAAAATAACTTTATAATATACTGATAACAATCAACTATAAGAAAATAACAATATAGGCAAGACAATATATTATCACATATTCAAATTTGTACTAATTCAATTATAACTCATTAAACACATATTGTTCTTTTTTCTCAATTTTATCTCTCAAATTAGAATTCAAACTTTTTCGGAGGAGGTAGTTACAAATATTAGTTGAAATTAATAAATAATTAATATTTTTTATAAAATATTGAAGTTTAGGATTATTCTTGAATTTTTTAAAATTTTTTCAAATATTAGAACTTGACCCAAACACTAGCTTTTTCTACTATTTGGGAACTTGAGATACTTAGCAATAGAGCCGTCAATATAGGCTAGGTCTGTTGGGCCGGCCTGACCTAACCCGGGATTTAATAGGGCTGGGCCACGATTTTTGAAGCCCATTTAAGAAAAGGAATTTTTAGCCCGACCTGAATAAGTTTCCTGATTTGTGGGGCTTAAAAAATAGTAAAAATTCAAGGAATCCCATAGTGAAATATAATAATTACATTCTGTCCCGACTAATTTTATATTTACTAATAACCCCTTAAAATTGCCTTCGCGTGATACATTAGAACATTGTGATACATAGTAAATGATACACAGTAACTTAATAACTGTTAAGATAAAAAAGGAGAAAAAACGGAACAATTAAGTTGGTTATTTAAATCAGCTTAAGTTACGGTAACAGCTCATGAAGAAACATTAATTCAGCACGTAATTGAGTAACACTTTCAAATTTTGAAAATTCAAGATTATATCATCTAGGTTGAAGACACTTTTATGAACATCCAGTGAAAAGCCGAAAAATACAAATTTGATTGTTGTTATTGTGGATGATACATGATGAATACATCAATTTTGATGAGACATTCAGGAATTTGGGTGAACAAATTGCAGTATGAAAGTTACAAAATCGACGGAATCGTTGTTGGAGATTCAATTTCGTTTTCTAATCTCAAAGCAGCAATTGCAACCGAGTTAGATATCGATGTATCAAGGAAAGATATTGAAATTCGTTACATTGTAGAAGGTAACTCCTGTCCGATGAAGGTAAAGAACGATATGAGTGTTAAACTATATTTAGAACTGAAAAAATGAGCCAGGATTTTCAATGTATCCATTATGTATTGACACAATTGAAAAGATTGGTGGTATTGTACATAATTTTGATGGAACATGTGGAGAAATTACATGTGTAGAAGGCACAACACATGATACAGAGGCTTTGGCAATGGTTGAATCTAGTTTATTTGATTCGCATGAAAATCCAGAATTTGGAGTTGCAAATGTTATAATCAATTCAGATAGTCTAGATGTGAAGACAGGTCAATTTTTATAAGGATAAAGCAACACTTGTAGATGTGATGACGAAATATAAGATAAAGAACAACTTCAATTGCAAAGTAAAGAGATCTGATCAACAAAGGTATAATAGTGTTTGGAATGTATATATATTTACAGGCTGATCAAAATTAGTACATGAAACATTACTATTTTCTATGGAAACCTACATGTATCATTAGTTCGTTGATATTTTAAGTTAGATCTGTTTTAATCTATGATTAACTATTTCGTTAAGTTTGTTGATACATTGAATTAACTATATTGATACTTTAATATACTACTGCTGATATAGAAAGGATTATATCAATTTAAACAAGCATAGCAAAAAGTTCTGGTACGTGTAATTCATTGTTTGACTCGAAAATGATAGATACTTTGTTATTATTGGTGTTGAAAAATATATTTGTGTCAATATTTATTTTTTTATATAAATTTTATAATTCTTATGTTACACTATGAGATATAAATTCAAGGATTATTGGGTAACATATCGTACATGATACATATGCTTTAGCCAATGTATCATGGTACTGTTAATTCAAAAAACAAGTGTGTGTTTTGGTAACGTAGTACACATGTATCATGAGTTTTTCCCAATGTATCATCTGCATTTAATTAAAAAAAATAACACTTATTGAGGTTACTGTGTACTTTACAATGACTATAAATCATGTATCATGTGATTTGTATTATTTAACTTGTGTAATGCTTTCTTTTATATGCTTTACTTGAAATATACAGTAAATAACTTTACTTTTACAAACCTATCGCATTTCATACAACTATGATATTCATTATAACTAAGTATCATGTAAAATTTAGTTTTCAAATAAACTATTTATTTCTATGTTTAATTAAAAAAAACTTTGACTAAACTTTATTAAACCTGTGTGACGCTATAATATGTCTGATATTTATGTTTTCTAGTAAAAAATACTTGTTCCATAATGTAACAAAAAAAATCTTCATGGAAATTGACAAAACCAATAAAATAACATTAAAAACATCAAAATACTTGTTCAATAACGTATCAAAACAAGAAATATAACATTAAAACATTGTTTAAGCATATATGCTACACTATGTGAACCAAATCATTTTCTGGTGGTGGTGTGACTACGCCCTTAGATTTTGGTGAATCATCATTGTCACTAACGTATCCGCACTTAGCCTTCTCGCTGCCATAACTCCACAGCAATGCTCCATATCTTTGACGTAGGTATTCAGGACTAAAATCAGCATATGATATATTGATTTGGTCACTCATATACTCGGCAAATGCAGTAACATATAACCCACAGTCTCTACAAAAAATTACAGAATATAAATTAAAAATTTAATGATACATGATTAAGGAAAAACGAAAAATTATTGATACTTACAGGCTATCACAATTCTGTTTAGCAATGTCTTGTGCAAATTCAATCATGAAGGGAACTTGAGGCTCCAAAAGTGAACCAGTAATGTTGTCCTTGTATGCATGACAATTACCAAATTTTGTGCGCTCAGTTTCTTCAAAGAATCCACTATCCAGTAGGTAAGAAGGAAGCATTTTAGACAACATTTTTATCTCATGAGGAATTACTTTTTTCCTTGTGCATATTGATGAGTCAAAAACTCTTATCACCCTGTTTTTCAACTCAACAACTGCCAGCACCCAATGGAATTCTTGATCGCAGTTAATCGGGATATAGACCTCATCTACAAGATGCCAAGGTAAAGCAGCTGGGATTCCAAAACCTTTGATGATGTTAATTATTGACCTCTCATATACAGATACAACTGAAGCACGATCAACATGTTCTTGTGTACTAAGACTATCATCATCATTGTCCATGTAATACCTATCATAACAATATTTTACATGTGACATGAACAAGCAGTGGGTTGTTGTGTATCTGTATTGATCCATGCTGCAGAGTTTTGATTTTTTACGAAGGTAGTAAAAAATCACATCGATGTGCTATAAACAAAATGAAAACATAATAAGTTTTGCTAATTAAATATTATGATACTTCTACAGAATGTATCATGTTATAATAATATAAGTGTGACTGCTACACATTACATAATTAGTTTAAGATTTTTACCTCATCAGTCCAACATTTGTTTGGCTGAGACATGGCATAGAACCAATTCTTGTTCATTGGAAAAGCAACAACAAAGTCCATCATCGTAAATCCAAAAGAAGAAGATTTTGATCTGTATTTATCATATGATGGGTTCCTGCATACATGATAAATTAGTTTGAGTATATGTATATGATACATAACAGTGACTTAATTACGATTTTTGTAAACAAAGTATCATGAATTAGTTATATAAAAAATAATTACAAAGTATCATCGCAAAAATAATGTATAAAACTTACTTATTGTTATGATTTTTTAGGAGCCCCCTTGACAACCAATTCATATAATCCTCAATAAGTTTCGGCGAAACTTGATCTGTAATGCCACATCCTTCGAACGGGAAATGGAGTCGAGCCATATCCTTCAATTTCTCTTTTCCCTTCTCGCTTGACCCAAAAGAAGTACAATATGGAGATTGAATATTTCTCGAAGGCATTATGTTTCTATGCGCAGGAGTGACTGAATCGGTTCTAACTCCAATCTCAGTTATTGGAATGTCAGTGGGTAATTGACTGTCGGTCAACAAGTACTGGCTGCTAGTTATATTCTGTGGATTGTAAGAATATAATGGTCTAGCATTAATAGGATCTTTCCCCAAATCTTTGACAAGTGCATCTATTGCTGCTTGAGTTGATGGCGATATTGTTGTTGAAGTGGAAGATTCCTGTATAATATGATGTAATGATTTTTAAAATAAAATTGTGTGTAATGTAATTGTGTGTCCTAAAGCAAAATTGAAAAATCTACCGATGCATCCATTGTTGTTTTATCGGGCAAAACGTGAGGGATGTTGTGTTGAACATTTTCATCAGCATCTTGCTCCATGATATGTTCATTTATATCATGGTGCGATTGATGTGCGTCACCATCCTGAATATGCAGTTTTTCAATAAAAAATTGTTAATATAATTGTGCTGATACGTAACAGTGATTATACTCACATGATACATAACATTGAGTATATGTGCATGATACATGACAGCAACTAAATGAAAAATCATATACAATGTATCATAAACAATACCTTTGGATTATCATTGACTTGTTGTTCACCCTCGTTTACAGAAACACCAACACCATCCTCAGCGACATCCCCCATATCAGAAAGATCAATCCGTATTTGCGGAGATGTTTGTTTGTCAGACTGAAATGTGCTTGTATTAGCCTCAACATTGATGTTTTCCTTGCCTCGAGATTGCATCAACTGTGAGTGGTTTTCCTTTATCAGCTTAATCAGTTCCTCAAATTTCTTGTCAACCTATAAATTATAAATACATTTAGGATAAAATTAAATTACATTTGATTAAAAATATCAAAATAATTAACTTACGTAAGTTTTCAAATGTCCTTTCAACTCTTCAATATCTGGAATTATATAGTTGACTTTCTGAGAATCTGCAGAACCATGTACATCAACAGCCGGGTTCGGAGACACATCTGGAACAGAACCATGTACATCAGCAGCCGGATTCGGAGACACGTCTGGAACAGAACCATGTACATCAGCAGTCGGGTTCGGAGACACGTCTGGAACATAATCATGTACATCATCAGCATTCGAATTGGGAGGCAGATCTGGAATAGAAACATGTACATCATCATCCGGTGTCGGAGACACATTGGATTGATCAGGCTGACTCGGTTCTGAAACCTTTTTTTTATGTATAACCACTTTTTTTCTTCTTTTTGACGGTGGTGGAGGAGATGTATCAGACACTCTAGAAGATCTCCTCAATAACTGTTCGGGAGGTTTGGTCATCAAAATCATCAAAATCATCTTCCTCATTTGGTTGTACTAAGGGTGGTGATGAAGAAGGAGCATGTTCAACTTCAACTAGGTCAAAAGCTTCAATTTTCTCTGCTGTTGGGAAAATGTTTGAACATGCTTTCTGAATGTATCACAGCACATAAAATAATTTAAATGTTAATACAATACAACACATTAAATAATTAAGACAGATCACAATGTATCACAAGACATAAATAAGGATATTAAATAGACAAACTTAAAATAGTTTATTCTAATAGTAAAAATTGTTTCAATTTTACCTCTTGAAAAATGGTAGACATAAGCAATTCAAACTTTGCCTTATCAGACACAACTCTCCAATTGCACATTCTTGGAATGACATTTTGTTCTTTCACAGCAATTTCAGAATTTAACTGGGATGCACATTCGTATATCCATACGTTAAGTGCATACGGCAGCCCATATAATCGATACAATTTTTTGCTAACATCAAAATCCTGTCTAAGTGAACCGATGAGTTTTGAGAATGATAGCTGACCCCAAGGATAATCTTGATATCTACCATCTTCAACCATTAGAAAATTCACAATGGATATAGCTGTATTATCAAGAGTAGCCAATACGAATGTATGGATAAAGAATAATATAGTAATTTGGAGTGCATCCTGCTCGTTCTCCCAATTACCCATCTTAAATCGTTGAACTAATTGATACTTGGTAACACTATTGACTGCACCAGGAAAATACTTTTGGAAAAGCATACAATTAGTTGATTCTGAGTATTGGAAATCATTAGTATTTCCTTTGACTTTGAGTCCAGTTAATATAGCAAATTCATCTATACCAAATTTTAGGATACACCCGTTTGAATGTCTAATATGCAACACATTAGGGTTGCTTTGTTCCAACTCTAACAACAACAAGCATTTATTAATTTGGCCCTGAAAATTACATTTAGTAATATCTAAAAAGTGTCCAAAAATTGTATCCCTAAACAGTTGGATTACATTCTCCCCCATATATTTTTCAAAGTCCTTCAGAAAAGTGTTGTTAAAATTGACAGCAAACCTTATTGGATGTGTTGGAATCTTTTTTATCTTGTACTTTTGTGGCTGCAATTTGAAAAAACAAACAAATTTTAACGATTTTGAATATAAATACTAAATAAAACAACTAATACTAAATAAACAACTAATACCTTACTGATACATCGTATCAGTTTTCAAAAATTCATATAGCATAAAAAGCATATGATACACATCTAATTCATGTATCAATGCATCCACTAAACACTAACACACTGAGTCGATATATATTAAACTTATTGTCTGATACATGTTAACTATTTTTAAATACTCATGATATATATAAAATCATCTGACAAGCAATTGAATCATGTATCAATGCATCGACTAAACACTATAACACACTGAGACGATATATATTAAACTCATTGTCTGATACATGATAACAATTTCAAATATTCGTGATACATAGAAAGGCATCTGACACGCAATTGATACATGTATCAATGCATCGACTAAACACTATAACACACTGAGACGATATATATTAAACTTATTGTCTGATACATGATAACAATTTCAAATACTCGTGATACATGGAAAGGCATCTGACACGCAATTGATTCATGTATCAATGCATCGACTAAACACTATAACACACTGAGGATATATATTAAGTCATACTTATTGTCTGATACATGATAACAATTGCAAATACTCGTGATACATAGAAAAGGCATCTGACACGCAATTAATTCATGTATCATAAAATTGAATAAACACTATAACACACTATAAGGTTATGTTCAAACATACTATAATTTTAAAAACAATTTTAAAAGAAGTATAAAAAAGACATAACCGAAGCAATGTTGGCCTGACAATAATGGTTGCTGATGCTTTTCTCTTTTTTTGGTGTATTTTAGCAACCCTTGATTTAGATGATTCCCCCATATCTTTGTTTGAATCCTTCCGAACATTCATAGGATCATGCAAAGATTTTTTTCTATTTTCTTTCTAGTTTTCATCGTCCGAATCATAAATCCTCCTATTCATAAAAGGATCCATTAATATAATGTAATAGATCGATGAACAAGAAGAAAATAAGAAGAAAAGAAGAACGGATGATTGAGTAAGAAGAAGAATAAGAAGCAGAGACGGAAGATGGAGAAAGAAGAAGAAGAAGAAGCAGAGAACAATGGTAGTTCAATTTTCAAAAGATTTTTGAATTTTGAAATTCAAAATTGCATATTAAATGTTGTGAAATGTGTTTAACTAAAAGTAATAATTCAAAATTCAAAAAGTGATTCAGAAGATTGAGTGTTTTAGTGGAGAAAAAATAGGCATGATCTTGGGGAAGTGTGTGTCATAGGAGAGAGAAGGCTATGTATCTCTAAACTTCTATTAAAATTAAAAAAAAAGGGAATATGTAATATTTAAAAAAAGAAGGGAAAATTAGATAATACTAAACTTATAGTTGTGTATTTAAGTTATTTTTCCTAAAAAATATCGGTAGGGCCGACCTGTGGGCCAATAAATATTAATTAAAGAAATACAATATGATATTAAAACTTAAAATTAAAGAGAGTCCAAACTCAAAACAATTAGATTAATATTTCTATTTAGATATTTATAGTTTTACTTGAAAAAAACTTAATAAATCTTATAAAGAAAAGTTTATTTGCGAATTTGATTAAAAAGCAGTAACATTAACATCATGTAATATTGTTTTGTCAATATTTATGATAATATTTTTAAATCATAATTTATAATTTAATTTAATAATTATAAAAAATAATATAATTTTTAAAAAAGTGGATTGACCCGACAAGCCTGTAGCCCACGTACTTATGGGTTGGACCGGCCGTTTTCTGGCCCACATAAAAAATGGGTTAGCCCGGCCTGGCCCGTAAAAGGTCGAAGCCTGTATGGGTTAGCCCGGAAGGGGTGGGCTAGACAGCTCTACTTAGCAAATACAAGGTATATGACGACACCACTTTTCAAGTATTCTTGGAGCCAAACGGGTACGAATTATATAAATTATTAATATTATTTAAACTAAAAATTAAAGTATCACTATCCCCCCCCCCCTTAGTTTTTTAGTTTTTTTTTTAGAAAATACATAATTACCCTATTAAACTTATACCATTTTTTAAAGTAGAGATTTTTTAAAGTAGACACCTTAAGTTTGTGAAAGATCTATTACACCACAAAATTATTTCAAACCACAACAAATACATAATTTTAACAGCACCTGCAGTCTCATTGTCAGCGAGTGTGTCTCACATCCAGATGCTCAAAACATTGATATATCCCCTTTTTTAATCTTAAAACATATTATACATAAATAATGACGAAGATAACCTTCTCGAGGAAAAAGTTTAGAAATTTCATTGCAGATGTTTTTAGAACTTTAACAGTGGCTGATAGAAGAAGCTCCATCATTGGAGAACTTCACAGTGGCAACTCAAATGGATTCTCATGACCTTCATCGATCTATCAGTTTATGGTACTCTAAATGGTACAAACGTGTAGTAGTCTTTACAATCCAAGGTGTATTTTAACTCATTCCTATTTGGCGTCCTTAAAATTGGCTAATCGAGTTGTTGGGTACTATTGCCAAACTCAAGAAGTTCATATGGCATCTCACGGAGGTTTATAGATCGCATTATTGGATTGACAGAAGAGAATTTTTTTCTTTGGCTGCATATGAAGAGCTTTTCAATGGTCATCAATGGAGATTTGTGAAAGATGGAAAGTGGTCTATTTAATAAAGAAAATAAATTTTTTATTGGTGATGCCACGTGGCACTAAAATACTGGTGTAGGGGTTATTTTTGCCCCATTCACGCACCTCTCAAATTTGAGATCGCACATGCTCTGAAAAAGGATCAAAATGGTGTATCATAATTAAAAATAATTTCGTGGGGTAATAGGAACCCCACAAACTTAAGTTGTCTGCTTCAAAAAAGGGTATAAGTTAATGGGGTAATCATGTATTTCCTCTTTTTTTAAAAAAAAAAAACTTTTACAACTCCACCCATCGTACATAACCCGTCGCTTCAATTTTTAATTTCTTATTTTGTGTTTTTATATATATAGTATCTTTTTACTTGTTGCAAGACTTTTCTTAAAATAAAATTTTTATTCATGTTATATTTGGTACGTATCTAGAAATTTTTCCCCCTAAATATATATGTATATATCTAACACAAAAAATGAGAAAAATGTGAAAGAAAATAAAATATGTTATAAAATAACTAGCTAACAAACCAATATTAATAAACTAAATTAAAATAAGAACAAATAAAAGAGAGAGTATAATAATATATTCCAAACTTTTCTTATATCTATGTGAAGAACACAATGGTTATTTATAGCCAATAGGAAAATATAAACTGAACACTTGGCCATTGATAAGCTATCCATTTGGCCAAGTGATTACACTTCAAACATGGGTGACCCCACATGTCATCATATTAATAAAACAAATGATGACTCTTAAAGGATGACCACATAACATCCATTTAGTTTTACAACACCCCCCTTTGAATGTCTATGTAAATGAAAAGTTGAAAACAAATATACATAGACATTCACGATACGTTTTACTTGTTGCCTCATTAAAAAGCTTTCTAGAAAAACCCAGTGGGACAAAACCTAGACTAAGGAAAAAAGAATGCAACCCGTATTTTATTCCCCCTAATAAAAACCACGATTCAGATGCTTAAGTCTTCGCATTCCAATTTTTTGTACCATATTCTCAAGAGTTGAGGCTGGTAAAGATTTGGTCAATAAATCTGTTGGATTATCACTTGAATGAATATGTTGTATATCAATATCACCGTTCTTCTGGAGATCATGTGTAAAGAATAATTTCGGTGAAATATGCTTCGTTCTATCTCCTTTTATGAAGTCTCCTCTTAATTGAGCTATGCATGCAGTATTATTTTCAAAAAGCACTGTAGGTACCTTGACATCACATTTCAAACCACATTTTTCTTTGATAAAATGTATCACTGATCTCAACCATACGCATTATTTACTTGCTTCATGAATGACTATTATCTCAGCATGATTTGAAGAAGTGCGACTATGGATTGCTTTGTAGATCGCCATGATATAGCAGTACTTTCGTATCTGAACAGATAGCCTATTTGAGATTAAGCTTTATGTGGGTCAGATAAATAATCTGTATCTGCATGACCAACAAGATCTGCACTATCTTTGTTAGTATAAAACAGACCCATATCACTAGTCCCTTTTAGATATCGCAATATATGTTTAACTCCATTTCAATATCTTCGTGTAGGAGAAGAACTAAATCTTGCTAATAAATTAACCGAAAATGCTTTGTCAGGTCTCGTAGAATTAGCAAGATACATAAGTGCACTAATTACACTAAGATAAGGTACTTCAGGACCAAGAGGTTCCTCATTCTCTTCTTGAGGTCGAAATAGATCTTTACTCACTTCAAGTGATCGTACAATCATTGGAGTACTTAATGGATGTGCTTTTTCCATGTAAAATCGTTTCAAGATTTTCTCAATATAGGCAGATTGATGGATGAAGACCCCGTCTGCTAAATGTTCAATTTGTAGACCAAGATAAAGTTTTATCTTTCCAAGGTCTTTCATCTCAAATTCTTTCTTTAGATATTCAATTGCCTTTTGGACCTCTTCTGGAGTTCCAATGAGATTAATGTCATCAACATAAACTGCAAGAATAACAAACCCTGACGTTGTTTTCTTAATAAAAATGCAAGGACAGATGACATCATTAATATAATCTTGTTTTATCAAGTACTCACTGAGGTGATTTCACATGCACCCTGATTGTTTTAAGTCGTATAATGACTTTTGTAATCTGATTAAACATATTTTCTGAGGTTTTGAACTATTTGCTTCAGGCATTTTAAATCCTTCTGGAATTTTCATATAAATTTCATTATCAAGTGAACCGTAAAGATAAACTGTAACCACATCCATCAGATGTATTTCAAGATTTTTATGAACAACTAAACTGATGAGATATCAAAAAGTTATTGCATTCATAACTGGTGAATATGTTTTTCATAGTCGACATCAGGTCATTAAGAGAATCCTTGAGCAACAAGGTGTGCCTTGTATCTTACAACTTCATTTTTCTCATTTCTCTTTCACACAAAAATTCATTTATAGCCAATCGATTTTACACAATTTGGAGTTTGGACTACATGTCCAAAAACTTCACGCTTAGCAAGTGAGTTCAATTCTGATTGAATTGCCTCTTGCCATTTTGTCCAATCACATCTTCGTCGACATTATAAGGGTTCAAGATCCTCACTAACTTGCATAATTTTATGTGCAATATTATATGCAACAACATTATCAACTATAATTTTCGATTCGATCTAAACTTATCTCATCACTCGTATAACTTATTGAAAGTTATTCATTCACTTTAGTCTCGAGTTCACTGATCTCTTTAGGATTATCAGGATTAATCACATCTTGAATTTCTTCGTGAGATTCTTTTGTAGTATCATTTTTCATACTTTTTTTCTAGATTTTTATCCTTTGAACCCAATGATCTTCCACGTTTCAAGCGTGTTTGTGATTCAGAAGCCATGACGCTTGTAGATGGTCCTTTTGGGACGTCAATCTGGATAGGCACATTTACTGCAGGAGTATGTGACTTTGTTATCCTTTTCAAATAAGTAAATGCGTCTGGCATTTGATTTGCTATGTTTTGCAAATGGATGATCTTCTGGACCTCATGTTCACACAAAGGGAAACGTGGATCAAAATGAGATAATGATGGAACTTTCCATGCAATTTCACTTTTAAATTCCTTTTTCTCTCCCCCTAATTGTGTAAAATTTGTTTCAGCGAATCGACAATCTGAAAATCTTACAGTAAACAAATCTCCCGTCAATGGCTCAAGGTAGCGAATTATGAAGCGTGAATCATACCCAACATATATGTCTAACCTTCTTTGGGGGCCCATCTTAGTGCGCTGCAGGGGTGCTATTGGCACATATACAACACATCCAAAAATTCGTAGATGAACTATATTTGGTTCATAACCAAATACTAATTATGACGGAGAATATTTACTATAATTAGTCGGTCAAAGACGAACAAGTGATGCTACATGTAAGATAGCATGACCCCAAACAGTAATGAGTAACTTACTTTTCATAAGTAGATGTCTTGCTATCAATTGTAAGCGCTTAATAAACGACTCCGTAAGGCCATTTTGAGTATGAACATGAGCTACAGGATGTTCAACTTTTATACCTATTGATAATCAATAATCATTAAAACCTTGGGATGTGAATTCTCCAGTATTATCAAGACGAATTGCCTTAATGTGATAATCTAGAAATTGTGCTCTTAATCATATTATTTGTGTCAATAATTTTGCAAATGCCAGGTTGCGAGATGATAAGAGGCACACATGAGACCATCTTGAAGATGCATCTATTAGGACCATAAAATACCCAAACAACCCACTAGATGGGTGAATAGGTCCACAGATATCCCCATGTATACGTTCTAAAAATTGAGGAGATTCAATGTTAACCTTCATTGGTGATGGCCTAGTAATCAATTTGGCTTGATAACAAGTAGCACATGGAAATTCATCACACGTAAGAATCTTCAGGTTCTTTAATGGATGTCCATTTGAATGTGCTTCAACTATACTTATTTTTGCATAATATAAGCCAGAAGATAAAGTTAATACTTTTTCCAACACAAATTCTGGTTTGAGACAATTTTGGTAATGGCAAGGTATTCAACATTCATTTCATTTATTGTCTCAACATGATATTCATTTTGGCGAATATCTTTAAAACTTAACAAGTTTCTTGGGGATTTAGAAGAGAACAATGCATCTTCTAAAACAAGTTTTGTCCCCTTAGGCAAGAATATAGTAGCTCTTCCGGAGCCTTCTATTAAGTTTGAATTATCAAAAATTGTAGTAACATTTCCTTTTATTCTAAGCAAGTAAGAGAAGTATTTCTCATCTTTGAATATGTCGTGTGTTGTTCCACTATAAAAAAATCTTCATGACTGATCATTGATCCAAACTTAAGTTTGGGGCATATTCATATTTTCTTCAAAAACAGATATAAACAAAGTAAAATATTACTATTAAACGGGGCTATTATATTTACAAGGATTAGAAGAACACAAATATATCAACTAATATAAACAAACAGAAAAGAAAAATCATCTAGATTATTGCGGGATCGTCACTGATCTTTTTTCCCTCGGGGAATATAAAGAAATAAGCTACATCCAGATGATAGGCTCAACATTTGCTTCTGCATTATTATTCATCTTATGCATGAGCTCAACATTATCTTCAGAGATAAAGTTTGCTTCTGGATTATTATCACTCATTTTCAAGGATGCCTGATAAAGCTGAACTAGACGCTTCGATGATCGGCAAGTACGCGATCAGTGCCCCATTCCTCCACATCTATGGCATACACTTTCTGAATTTTTCTTTTGTATCACTTCTTGTATTTCGCCCTTCCTTTTATACTGTTGGTCATTTTTAGGTGCAAGACGACCATCATGATTATTATTCATTTTACGATCATGACCATGACCGGAGCCACAACCACGATAGGAGCCATGTCCTCTTTCTCGTTGGTTATAATTTGCCTGATTCACTTCAGGAAGTGGTATAGAATCAACAGATCGACTTTCATGATTTTTTATCAAAAGGTCGTTATGTCGTTCAACAATAAGAAGATGTGAAAGTAATTCAGAATGTTTTTTTGAAATCCATTTCTCGATATTGTTGTTGCAGGAGCATACTCCAGACAGGAAATGTGGAGTATGTTTTCTCAAGCTTATCATGTTCAGTGACCTCTTCTCCGTATAAATTTAATTACGATATAATTCTATACATGGAAGAATTATATTCAGTTATACTTTTAAGTCTGATAATCTCATATTAAACCAATCATGACGCGTCTGTGGAAGAATGACCAACTTCAGGTGATCATATCTATCTTTCAAATTTTTCCACAGTACAAGGGGGTCTTTAATAGTGAGGTATTGCATTTTCAACTCCTCGTCAAGATGGTGATAGAGAAATATCATAACTTTTGCACGTTCTTGATTGGATGTCTGATTATTATCTTTGATGGTTTCTACCAAATCCATTGCATCCAGTTGAATTTCAACATCTAGTATCAAGGATGAGTATCCTTTACCCGATATATCCAAGGCAACAAATTCAAGTTTAGAAATATTAGACATTTTTTAAAAAACAATTCTTACCCTTTTTACCTATTTAAAGTGGCTCAAGATGGTAGAGTCTCGTGTTGATAACGTGTTATAAAATAATTAGCTAACAAACTAATATTAATAAACTAAATTAAAAATAAGAACAAATAAAAGAGAAAGTATAATAATATATTCCAAACTTTTCTTATAACTTTGTGAAGAATACAATGACTACTTATAGCCAACAGGAAAATATAAACTAAACACTTGACCATTGATAAACTATCTATTTGGCCAAATGATTATACCTCAAACATGGTAACCCCACATGTCATCATATTGATTAATAAAGCAAATGATGACTCTTAAAAGATAGTCCCACATGACATCCATTTAGTTTTATAGTAACATCAATTTTTTTTAAGAAAGAGGTGTGTGTGTTAGGTTCGGGGGAAGGGGGGGGGGGGAGGTCTGAATTTTAAAAAAATATTTATAAAAGAAATTTTAAAAAGTAAAAAGGATGGGGCTTTGAGGGGGTGAAACTCATGAAAGTGTGGATGAAAATGGTGGGATGGAGCGAGAAAAGTGTTTTAATTTTTTTTAAAAGTAACAATTATTTTTTAAAAAAATAATCGTTTTTTAAGATAGGAATAATAATATTTGGCTTTTAACTAATATTAATAATTTATTTAATTTTGTCCAGATGAAATATTTTATCCATGTGACAAGATTTTTGCAAATAAAAAGAGAGAGTGTATTACATACATCATTGATTTGTTTTTCTCAAACTAATAAGTGATAGTTTAGATATGAATCTCACACTTTAATAATTTAGGTCTGAATTTTTTAAAAATATTTTATTAAAGAAATTTTAAAAAGTAAAAGGATGGGGCTTTGAGGGGGTGGAACTCATAAAAGTGCGGATGAAAGTGGTGGGATGGAGCAAGAAAAATATTTTAATTTTTTTAAAAAAATGTAAAATTATTTTTTAAAAAAATAATCGTTTTTTAGGATAGGACTAATTTAATATTTGGCTTTTAACTAATATTATTAGTTTATTTAATTTTTATCAAGATAAAATATTTTATCAATCTGACAAGGTTTTTGCAAATAAAAAGAGAAAGTATTACATACATCACTGATTTGTTTTTCTCATCTCACATCTCTCAATCATTTAGGTATGAATTTCAAAAAAAAAAAAATAGTTTAAACGTGTTTTTGACACTATGAGAGACTTGTGTAAAATATCTTGATGAGGTCAAACTAATTAATTGTCATGTCTCCAAAAAAAAGAAACAATTTCTCTCTAGTTCAAGACGAAACTAACTCATTAAATCTAAATTCAACTAAATAATAATTTTATTTCATATTTTCTTTATTTATATTTTAAAAAATTAAAAAATAAATCTCATTTTGAATTTATAGGCTTTAAATATTAACCATTTGTTATGTGTGCGATTAGATATATCATATATAACATAAATAGTCTCAATCGAATAAAGAAGATAAGAAGAAATAAAAATGGTTCCATCATCTTTAATTTAGTTGACTGTACATTTCCACTTTGTTGTTATATGTCTACCTACATGCATGTATCCACATTATTATTTCCTTCTTTCGTTACGAATTTTGACATAAATAGCTTTTTCTCAAGTGGAAACACACATCATACCCAAACAATGGACCAAAATTTACATTCAAATTCCCTCTTAATTTAGCACTAACTATTAACGCCAGCTGTTTGGACATGTGAATATTGATTACATCTCGTAATTTAAAATTAAAAGATAAAATTAATATTCACACAAGGATGAAGCAACAATTATATTAAGTCGTCAAAAAATTACGTTATATATATTTATATATATATATATATATAGTAGGATATTCTTGACAAATATTACGTCTTTGGCATAGTGGTAATTGATACGAAGTTTCGGGTTCACACCTCAAATAGCACAATGTTTTTTTTTTATTTTAACAGTCACACATCATTATTCTTGAACACCTTTAATTTGATAACATTTCTGGCTCCATCACTATATTCGGACATTATGAGATGAAATCATAAATTCTTTAAAAAGTTAATTTGTGAATTTATATTATGATTTTACATTTTTAAATATAAAAATTATCTCACAAGTTTATGTTTTGTAAAAAAGATTCTACCTTTTTATATCTATCTAATTTATTGCGAGAATATGAAAGGGGTGGCGAAATATTCACATAATACAAATATGATGATATATTATATTAATGATACTGACAATGCTCACTTTTATTAAAGAGTAGTACGTACACTACAACTCATTTTCAATTTTATTTTTTTACTGAACTAAAATTCTATCAATAAATGTTGTATTTTTTTTTTTAAGAATTACTTTGTGTTAGTGTATTACATTTTTGTTCCTTTTGCTTATTTGGTAAGATTCTATAAAAAATTGAATAATTTTAATAGTTTTCACAACTTACGATAACTTAAAAAATCCAAATTATGCATTTAAATAAAATTTTAACTTTATCTTATATAATTTTATATCATGATTTCATCTCACATCGCTAAACGAGTTCAAGTTTCAAGATCAAAAATATAATTTTAAAATTCAAATTATGCTAAATAAAATGTAAACTTTATCTGAACATGTAATTTCATATCATAATTTTATCTCACATAACTAATCAGACTCGAGTTTCAAAGTCCAAAAAAGAGATTGAGACCCTTTAATTATATGTTGAGAATTCTTTTATTTGGCAATTGACTAACGGTCTCAATTTCCGTTTCAACTCGACAGTAGGAACCAAAAAATAAAATAACTAATCAATGATGTGATCAAACTGTCGGCATTTATTTTTTTCTTATCCTATGCCACCAAAAAATAAAATAAAAAATAGTTATTTCTATCAACTTTAGTTTTGGAGGATTTGATTGATATGCATTTTGATTTAATACTTTGATTAACTTTTTAATTTAAAAATAAAGTATATATCAAATACAAGTGGTTAAGACATTTAATCCGCACGCAAGCACTAGCTACTTTATTTCAAGTATTTGAAATCACTAAATCAATTGTGTTCAGTGGCGGATCTAGGATTTTAAGGTTGTGGATGCTATGAAGTGAAAATGTAAAATATATGTGTTAACAATGAGATTCGAACCTTGGTAACAACAATAAAAGAGTCTTAAGTACCATCCAAGAACCATTTGGCCAACTATATCATTTATTCATTGGGTGCTCTATATTAATTTTATACAAAATACTTATCAATTTCTACATAGATATATATATTTCGTAACAAAGTTAATGGGTGCTCGAGCATCCAGGGGACACCATATGGGTCCGCCCCTGCTTGTGTTACCCAAAAGATATCCACTGTATATTTAACAGCATAATTAATAATTATTAATTTCAGTATGATTGGTTTTATTACTTTAACAATCATTCTAATATAATTGGTGCCATTATCTCTATATGGTCACATGAGGTGTCAAAGTCATTTGATCTCATGGTTGAGATTCGATCTTTTCACTTTGATAATGGAAAATCTTTGGTTAAAAAGCAATTTATTCTTTTTGTGATTTTATCTTGCGCAAATTCAAATTAATCAAACATTAGATTTTGAATATTTATTAATTTATCTGTCATAATTTATATGACTTATTTTTCTTAGTCGATCTAAGAAAAAGATATATTTTTATACTTAATAGCAATTAAGTTTTAAAATGCTCATTTTATATTTGATTAAATGATTTATAATCACATAAACATCTATTATTTATTAGCAATATTTTTTTGTTTTTGCTGAATTTGAATTTGAGATCACCTCATAACTCTCGACCATTATATTAACTATTAGGTCAGATCCTTAGGTTCTGTGACTTATATTAAACCACAAATTCATCTGTTCTTTTAATGTTCGTATCAAATCAAACAACATTATATCAATTTATACGGAGAGAGTATATACTTAAACTCATCCATTAAGTGTAATAATGTTTAAGCACCATCGTTTAACTATTAAATAAGCGGCGTCACACTTAAAGACGCTATATATGACGCTCCCGTACGTCGTGCCAAATGCAAATCCTACTTGTTGCTCTATAATAATAATGATATTATATCATGAAACATATAATTCATCGTCTAATTTAAATAAAAAAGTGTTTCATTTCATATTTAGATTATACATGATAAGTTTAAAATTAAAAGATCTAAAAGGCGATCATATATCTTTAACTCAAGATTATAGAATTTAAAATTTTCTCTTTATTCCTTAAACTTCATATTTAATCAAATAAAGACATTTAGATTTGATCGGAGAAATATAATATAATACTAGTCTACTACTTTCTTCGTCGACGACACCTTTCAAATTTTGAGCTAAATTTAATCATCTTTGATTATAATTTTTTAAAATTGACAATCATTCTGACTTATACTACTCTTTATGTAGTTTTCAAATATGTTTCAAAAAACTATACAGACATCATACCCAAATTCATAATCAAAATTAGACAATTTAACTCTCGAAAAGCGAAAAGTGTCACGAAACATATGGTATAATAAGAAGAGAAAATGCACAAGTACCCCCTAGAGTATGACCGAAATCTCAAAGACACACCTTAACTAAACTAAGGTCCTATTACCTCCTGATTATTTTTTTTAATTTTATGCACCTTTTTTGCTTACGTGTAATCCAAATATCTTCCACGCGCCTTAATTGCGTAGAGTCACTGAGTGTGACACGTACGACAAAAGGTGTACAAAATTACAAAAAAATAAACTCAGAGAAATAATAAAATCTTAGTTTAATTAAGATGTATTTATAGAATTTCGATCATAGTTTAGAGATACTTGTTCATTTTCCCTTAATAAGAATGAAAAATAATCCAAGAATTGTGACAAAAAGGCTGTCAAAATCTCACAGCACATTTAATATTTTTTTATATATATACACACATAAGTATCCCCCAATACATTAGTGCAATCCGATTTATTAGGACCCTCAAAACACACACACTTGTTGTTGCTATATCGAGTGTATCCAAATTAGAAAACTTCAACAAAAGTCAAAAATGAAGAGCACTACTACACCTTTTCTAATAATCTCCCTTCTTATCCTTCTTCTTCTTGTTGTTTTTCCTATGAGATTTTTGTTCATCATTCTAATTATTGGGGTATTTTACATGTTATTTAATACTCTATGGTTAAAGTCATCAGAGAGACTTAGATGGAAACTTAAAAAACAAGGCATATATGGTCCAAAACCATCATTTTTATATGGAAATGTTGCTGAAATGCAAAAGATTCAAGCTTCATCTCCCAACAATAATAATGTTTATGCTGAATGTGTAGCACATGATTATACTTCTTCACTCTTTCCCTACTTTGAACAATGGCGAAAAATATACGGTAATATTATATATCTATCATCTTCCTTCTCATATTCTTCTTATATATACTGCTTCAATCTTTGCTCTCTTAATGATTCGAACTACTCACAACCTTAAGGTTGAAAGTCCATCCGAGCAACTCACCATCGTTCTCATATAGATTATTGTCATTCTTTTTTGTTGTCTTGTGTTAGTAATAAAAATAATTTCTTTTTAGTATTATTGCAATAATTTGCTAGAATATAATGAATTAATGAAAGAAATTAGAAAGGAAGTGTTTATTTGATCTGTACTTCAAAATTTCCAGGTTGTTGCCAAAAATCATGTCGTCAATAGAAAGGGAAAAGAGTATTAAAATTTTGTCCCTTTTTATTTTTTGGTTTAAAAATAATTCTTTAATATATATATATACTATCAATAAGCTAAAGGTAGGTAGGTAGTAATATTAGAGATATTTATGTATTTTTAGTTAAAATTGTTTGTAGTTTATTTTGTCTCTATAATATGTGAAGCAAATAAAGAAATTATGGTGATATATATAGTCTTGAATTAGAGTCTTTTTTAGAATAAAAGAAACTATGTTAGAAATCATTGTTCTTAGAAATGTATTTTGTAATGCATAAACACTGCTAGAACTGTTCTATATTTTATTGTCGTATAGAACGCCTTAACTAAGGGAATCCATTAGTCTATAATAAAAAAAATACTTAGAGAATCATCTAAGAAATATGATCTTTTACGAAAACTTGAATTATCTGAACACACGTCTCCATATCGATGTTTAATACTAGTCCGTGCTCATATATTTTCCTTTCTTTGAATCTGAAAAAACAAGAGAGATATGCGCTGGCATCTGTGTTACTATTTCTACTAATAGTTTGAATAATTATTAGACTCTGAGTAATGTGCTATAAAGTAGGGCTACTACTTGCATATTCAAAAAAAGAAAAAAAAAATAATAAGGAAAAAAGAATAGAAAAAGAAAAAGGTGAAGTAGGAAAGAGAGTATAAAATAAAATCCAAAGTTTTAAGAGATATTGATTTCATCATATGCACCAAGATTTGTCTTGTTGCTATTATTAACATTTGGCCCTCTTGCTCAACAAAAACTTAGAAAAATAAATATAGTATGTGGTTTGTCATGACATACTTTTTTGTGTTGTTCTCTCGATTTTTCTAAGATGCCCATATCAATATTTAATTATTTACATACGTTGATGACAATTAAGTCATTTTCAGTTCATTAATAACTTTACCTCCTGGAAATATAAAATGTCATATTTTATGTCGGAGTTAAAATTTTTAATAAAAAGCTAATATATAAAATAATTGAAGGAGATTGATATCTATAATATATAATTAAAATAATTATATATAAATAATATAATTTTTTACTAAAGAATTTGCTAAACTTGTCACTATCATATATTTTGAGATGATATATGATTTAATACGCAAAAACGACAATTATATATGACATTGAGATGATTCTTCAATGATAATTGTCCCTAATATTAGATATTTAAAGATTTTTAAATAATTGTGGATCCTTAAAAGTACTTAATCACTTGATACCCTTAATCACGGACAGATCTAGTTAGATTTGATTATTTGAATAACAATATCAAGATAAATTTTTTATTTATATTAAAGTAGTAGAATTAGTTATTTATTTCATATGTAGTCTTTCTCATCCCTCGTGATAAGGTTTTCAGAAATGTTTTTCTTTTATAATTTTTTATTTTTGGTTAGATAAAAATTTTGAAAAATATTTTTTTTTCAGTATAAAAAGTTTTTTAAAAATAAAAAAAAATGAGTTTTATAAATGACGTTTTAGGTTTATTGTATCCTCCCACCCACCTACACCCTCAACCTCTCTGTCTTGACTATACCACCCCGAAACCCGACGATGGACGCCCTGTTACGGTGTCACCCCTATAGATAGATTAATGCTTTTGAGATAATAACAAACATTAAAAATAAGTCCTTCAAATAATGGAATCATTTTTATTAAAAATTATTTTATCTCTTAATGTGAGACTTTTCATCGCGAATCTTAAAAAAATTAATCACCCAAACAAATGATGAGTGAATATTTTCAAATTAGATTAAAACTTGCATTGCATCCTTATCTAAATTTCACCCATTATTCAAGTAGTGTACTAATAATAGAGGGCTGAAATACAGCAGGATGATTTGACAAGTTTAATAATCCTAGAGACAAGTTATCCCCATTGTACTTGCAATGAGTTTTGTTCCATAAAATCATACAAAGTACTCCTAGAAGATATTTTTCGTTTGTTGGTCCCTAAAGATTTACAATGGTGTACTTGTATATTTGTATAATAAAATATGTTTAGGTATGTATTTTATATATATAATATATGTAGAATCAGATCCAGAATTTGAACAATTTAGGTGCATCACATGTGATCTAAGCTAAATTTAAAATTAATATAATGAAATTCAGCATTTTTGCCGGTGAATGATATCTCTACCTTGTACCAACAATGTAACAACACTCATATGCTCTTTATGGGTGCACCGTTAATCAGATAAATAGTTTTAACTTATGGTGAAGTATGTAAATGTGAGGTCCTTTCCTTGTTTGGTGTTATACCGTTAAATCATTTATGTTTAAGAGGGACATGAATAGACTAGATGAAGGTGGGTCAGAGTTAGACACATGTAACTGAGTTTTAAGTACAATATAGGAGTTGGAGATGCAGGGAACACTTGGTCACTAACCATGTGATGCCATGCTCTTCCTGCCTTTACCTTTTGACTTTTGAACTCCATCAACTTCTCATTTTAGCTTTATTTGGGATCCTTTCTTCGAAAATAAGATATTTTGGGATAAGTTATCTCATTATATATATGAAATAGCTTATTTGATCACTAAGATATAACTGATAATGTAAATAATTTTATGACTATCCAAAATTGTATATCTCACACCAAATGATTCTTGGAATTTCAATATTGTAAGTTGCAACTCTAACTAATCTATAATTGCACAAATTTCACACTATTAGGAAAAAAAATACATGTATTAGCATAGTGTATTAATAATATCTTAATTGATATGTTTTTTCATGCTATGTATTAGTTATACCCTCTATTTTATATTAAGATATGCATTATTAATAACATGGATTTCTAGGTATTAGTAGTGTAAGGAGATTTATTGCATGCGTTAGCATGGTTAAAGACCAAATTACTCCTCAAAACGTTTTTATCTTTTTAATCATAATTGTGAAGGATATCTTTGTAAACAAATATTTTTATACAATGCATGTTATTTTAATACATCAAACTAAACAATGCATAAGAAATAATCTTTTAATGCAAATATAACTAATAGAAGCATTACTAATACGCCTTATGTAGCATTGTGTTATTATGATGGCTCTATCTGTCAAATCCATATGAATTGATGAATATAATATTATAAAAAACTGCATACAGGATATAAATTTGATAGATTTGATCTGTAAGCTCGCTCGTTAACCTTTTATAATAATAATTTGATGTTTAATTTGGTGGTTTAATTGCAGGTCCTGTATTTACATATTCAACTGGAAACAAACAACATTTGTATGTGAACCAACCTGAGCTAGTGAAGGAAATGAACCAAAGTATTAGCCTGGATTTAGGAAAACCTTCTTATGTCACTAAGAGACTTGCCCCTATGCTTGGAAATGGTATTTTGAGGTCTAATGGCCATATTTGGGCCATGCAAAGGAAAATTGTAGCACCTGAATTCTTCATGGACAAGGTCAAGGTATTTAATCAAAAATTATATAAAACACAAAAAAATCGTACATTCATATACTATAGTCAATGATTGAACATATTAATTACACTATACAAATCACTGAAATTAGCTATGAACTTCGTCGCTAATCTGTAGCTAAATCACTCATATTAATAGAATTAGCGACAAATTTTGTTGTTTAGATACATCCTTGGAAACAACCTCCTAAGGTAAGGTTGCGTACAATAGGCGCTTGTGGTCAGAAACCTGCGCATAGCGGGAGTTTTAGTACACCAAACTACAAAGCTACAAACCAGCTATGAACTTTGTTGCTAATCTGTTGCGCTAAATCGCTCATGGTTAACAAATGTTTTTCATAATTTCTCCCTTATTTTCTGCCAAATAGGATTAGCGACAGATTTTGTTGTTTAGCTACGTCCTGGGAAACAGCCTCCGGCAGATATGCAAGCTAAGGTTGCCTATGGTTGGGTCCTTCCCTGGAACCTGCGCATAGCGAGAGGTTTAGTGGACCAGACTGCAAAGCTACAAAATTGTCCATTTCTAATTTTCACTCTTTTTTTAAGTAGTTATGAATCTTGAAGATGAATTTGTAGGGCATGGTGAGCTTGATGTTGCAGTCAGCAGAGTTATTAACCATGAAATGGGATGAAAGGATTGAAGCTGAAGGGGGCAAAATGGCAGAAATTAGTGTGGGAGAGGATCTGAGAAGCTTATCAGCAGATGTAATCTCAAGGGCTTGCTTTGGGAGCTCTTATTTCAAAGGCAAAAACATTTTCTCAAAGCTTCGAACCCTTCAAAAAATCATATCAAACACAAGCATTCTTTTTGGTTCTCCTGCATTAGGGTATGTTGTCGCAAAGATAATTCAATTGATCAATCTAATAGCTTTGTCTCCGACTTGTTTCCCATTATTGACACGAGGACTATGTATTAGGTTTCTTCCGAGTAGACAACAAAAGGAGATTGAGAACTTAGAGAAGGAGATAGAGTCATTGATATGGGAAGCAGTGAAAGAAAGAGAAAGGGATCAATGCTTAGAAACACATTCAAATGAGGACTTACTGCATTCGATACTCGAGGGAGCTATCAATGATGGCAATGTAGGTGAGAATTCGTCGAGGAAATTCATAGTTGACAATTGCAAGAACATATACTTTGCAGGTCATGAGTCCACTGCTGTTGCTGCATCATGGTGCCTCATGCTTCTTGCTCTACATCCAGAATGGCAATCTCGTATCCGTGAGGAAATGACTCAGATTTGCCCTGATGGTGTCCTAGATGCAGAGTCTGTCTCCAAGATGAAAATGGTAACTCATATATCACATAAATCTTACAACTATTCCGTCACAATGATTTGTATCTAACAATTATAATCTTGACATAAAAGGTGACAATGGTCATTCAAGAAGTGATGCGTTTGTATCCACCAGCAGCATTTGTGTCAAGAGAGGCATTAGAAGACACACAAATTGGTCACATTGTTGTGCCAAAGGGTGTATGCTTGTGGACCTTGATCCCAACTCTTCATCGTGACCCTGAGATATGGGGACGAGATGCCAATGAATTCAAGCCAGAGAGGTTTGAAAATGGAGTTTCGGGTGCTTGTAAATTGCCACAGGTTTATATTCCATTCGGACTAGGTCCTCGTCTCTGCCTAGGAAGGAATTTCGCGATGGTGCAGCTCAAGGTTGTTATTTCACTCATTATTTCAAAGTTCCGTTTTTCTCTGTCTCCCAAATACAAACACTCGCCGGCTTATAGGATGATTGTAGAGCCAGGCCAAGGAGTACACATTCTTGTTGAGAGATTGAAGCAATGTTGACACACTAGCTAGATATAATATGCTTCAACATTAGTAAACTCTTCCTCTTACTTTGTTTTGTTCTTTTCAGCTTGTGTTGAAAATGTAAATGTCAATACATAAATAAATATGTTTTACTTAGATATGTAATACTAGTAGAGACTAGTGCGTCAAGCCCCATGACTTCCTTTGTTTTGGGATTTTAGCCCATCCCTTTACTAGTTGTGTTTTCCCCATTTTGCTAACATCAAAATGGGGTTATTTGCACTTCTATTCCTATTTTGTGTTAGGGCTTTTTATTTTTGTTCCGTACATAACTTTTTAGTAATACATAGGTTTATATTTTTGCATCATAATATTTCATAAGTTAAGCTTTGCGTTCATAAAAAGCTTATCTCTTGCTACACATAATTAAATTCAATCTCTAAATATAAAAAAGAAACTAAAGACCAATCCATTTGAAAGGGAAGTCGTGCAATTAACGCTAAAATGGTCTCTAATTGGGCTAGTAGCATTATAGAAGGTTTTAAGTTAAAGGAAAAATTACCTATCTAGACATATTTCACTATCATATATATATATATATATATATATATATATATATATATATATATATTTTATCTCTAGTTTTAAAACATTACATATAATACCACTTTTAAATAATTATACCATAATCTTTTAAAGTTAATAGATACACAATCCCCAAATATGATTTTTAATAATTATGTTAAAAGTATATCTCCTTAATTAATGAGACTTTAACAATTAAAATTACTTCATCTCTTTTAACAACATCAGCCCACTCCCCCACATTATTCACTGTTCACTCACTTACCATTACCCCCTTCTTCCTCAACCATTTCAATACATGTTTTGTTTCACACACATCTACCATTACCCTTTTCTTCCTCAAGCATCTTTGCATATATAAAATTCATAATCAATTCTCTATAATCAAACTTGTGCTTGAATACAAATTTTCTTTGACAAAAATGTTGAACATTTGTGAATGGATTATCCATTGAAATACCCATCAAATGGACTTCTATAAATACCCTTGTAATCAACTGCCTTTAAAGTATAGCCATTGACATCATAAGAAATTGGCCCTCAAGGGGATACAAATTATAATTACCAAATAATTTGTTCTTGATGCTAAATTTCTTGTTAGTGAATATAATCAAAGCAACAAGCAAGAGTAATGAACAAGTCATGAATGAATATAAATGTCTACCAACATCATCGGAAAAGCAAGAGCTTAAGAGTTTGAATTACAATAGAGAATACTAAAGTTCCTATGATGAAAATCAGATGGAATACAAGTGAAGTGAAACAGAGATAGAGTTAGGTGGGGTCCATAGGTTCGGACAAATCAACTAATTTTTTCATAGACCCTATTTGTATTACAAAATTAAATAAATATATGTATATTAACATGTGAACCCAAACAAAATTAATTTAGAACCCTCAAACTCTTAACTTTGGCTCTGTCTCTGAAGTGAAGGGATGAATTTATAACCTAACCCTAAGCGACAATTTGCTTGAGTTCCGCCCCCCATAATAAGTGTATCAGGCTTGAGCACCGTTGAGCTATCCACGTGTTGTATTATGATACGTTCGGACGTCAAAGAATTTTTAGCCAGGTTCAATCGTTTGAATTTTTTATTTATAGTAGTACTATACCAAATTAATTCAACATGATTTGATTTTTGTGAGTTGGTTTTTGGTATAATGCAGTAGGAAAAGTTGATAATCATAGTTGTTAAACTTTTATCTACATATATTAGAATTACAACTTCAAAAACATCTCAATTATATAATATTCACTTTTTTTTTTACATAATGGCATATTCAAGGAAAGCAAAAGTAATACCCTTTGTGAATAAATAATCACATAAAGAACATTTTAATCAAGACAATAAATTAGTATAAAGTTTACATAATCTAATAAGTAAAAAATCAAAATGCATTTAAAATTTGGCATTTTATCAGCTTAAAAAATTATTATCATCTATATAATAAGTGAATATGTATAGATGATATATTTAAGCAGGTATTTTTGTACGAAGTAGCTCGCCTAAAAGGAAAGGAACCCTACCCAATGTTTTGGATTTTCGAGTTTTTTCCTAACCTAGGTTAGGGGGTTGTAGATCATAACTTTCATTGCTAGTCTAGTGCGGCTCGCTTTGTGCATGACCTTTCAAGAGTGGGTAGAAGTGGAGTCGAGAAGCCTGTCAACATGAATCGGTTTGTTGGGGCTAAGACTTCTCTTCCTTCCAAATCTACATCCCGAATCGTCCACTTTGTCGCTAGAAGGGGGTATTAGTTGAAACCCAACTTTTTTTTTCTACCTTGGTCTAGCATCCTAAAGTTCGGAACGATAGAAGCTCCCCCACAAAGGGATCATAATGTGAGCGATTTGAAGACTTTCATCAAAGGAACTTTCGAACTAGAAAGACTCACAACCCCTTTCTTTATGAAAGGAAGGAAGATAGGTCTAAGCGACCGAAACTCGACCCTCAATTCTCTTTACTATTGAAATAACAAGAAACAGGACTTGCAAGGTCTAGCAACAACGTTTTTTAGCGACAGGTTACGGTTTAACGACCCTCTAATCTAAGTTAGGGCGAAGACTTCAAAATCTAAAACTGGTTAGAGATCCTCTCCTTTAGGCGAGCTACTTTGTTCCAAACATTTCTCTGATAATAAGGATATATATATATATATATATATATATATATATATATATATATATATATATATATATATACAAGTGGGAAGATTTTAAGTTCAAGGTTAGATTACGAAAAATGCCCTTCACCAACTTTTTAAATTAAAAAATCTTTTACTAAATTTTAAAATTAAATCAATAATGACAATTAAACTAGACCAAATACATGATTAGATGTTACAACTTATCATATATTATATAATTTGCTTGCAATTTATGTTATTTAGATATTTAGAATGAAATTTAATCTTGTATTACATATAAATTTGAAAAATAAAATTTTATATTACATGATAATCATATAAAGTGATTAGTTGAAAAAAAAAATAAAGAAAATAATATTATGAAATAAGAAAATAAAAATATAATTTTGAGGAGAAAAAAATCTTTGTTTAGAGAGAAATAAAAAGTTGGATTGGAATCAAGGGCGTATCTAGAGGGGTGACATGAGTTCACGTGAACTCGTGCTCCCATCTCTAGATAATATATAGTAGTGTTATATTTTTAAAAAAGTATCTAAATATAGATGTGTGAATCCAAATTTAAAGTATTATATAATAATACATAATACAATGATGATTGGGTGCACCTCTCTAAGTGAGGATACAAATTAAAGTCTTATATATCTTGCCTTTTAAGTAGCAGATCTCCAAGTGGTTATAGATTACACTTTCAAGTGTTTCAACTAATTTTTCTTTTGTTTTTTTCCTTAAATTTTTCAAAATTTTTAAGTGTTACCGTGAAAATTCCTAAAAAAATTTAGCCCTGGAATTTTTTTATATAATTAAATTAAATGTGTGCATTAAAATCTAAAACTAGTACTATTATATATTTTGCACCTATAATTTTTGAAGTTTAATAGTTCATATAAAGAACTTAAAAGTCCAATTGATCAAATTTATATTTAAGATTAAACGTGCACCCGTCTTGTCGAAATCATGGATACGTCTCTGGTTGGAGTTGATTGTATGAAAAAATAGAGAACTTTATATTTGGAGAATAAAATAGAGAGTACAGATTTGAGATGAGATGCTCTAATGGTATCAAAGAGGAAAAAGTCGTGCTTCAGTGAAAACACTAGTCAATTACTCTTTGATACCATTAGAGTGTATACATATATGTGTGTGTGTGTGATGGCATCTAGGAGGATATATTGGATTAAGTTCAATTTGAGTAAATATTTATATATATGTGTGTGTGTGTGATGGCATCTAGGAGGATATATTGGATTAAGTTCAATTTGAGTAAATATTTTATCTAATAGAACAAGGGACAGTCGAATAAATAATTTAGACCATAAGTCCAATTAAATATATTGGATTAAATTCAATTTGAGTAAATATTTTATCTAATAGCTCTAATTTGTGTAGTTTTCCTAAGTTACTTTCTCGTGAACCGTTGAGTTCATTTTTCAACAATGTCCTGTTGCAAACTTTTGACTATTGTTCTGATTCCTGTCCCCCTCTAATTGACTTGTGAGTCATAATATGGGGAAAAAAGTACCTAGATATCTCTAAACAGAACTTCAATAATACTATAAAGTAATTTCCTGCCTAAAAATTACGGAAAAGGACCTAAAATATCCTTGAAGTATTGAAAATGGTACAAAATTACCCTTCATCCACCTATTGGCTCTAAAATGCCCTTTTCATCCACCTATTGGCTCCAAAATACCCTTTTCATCCACCTATTGGCTCCAAAATACCCTTGTCATCCACCTTTGAGTTCAAAATTGACCACTTCTTTAATTGTTTTAAAATTAAACTCTTTAAATATTTTTTAAAATACTTGGCGTTCAACTATTGGTTATAATTTAATTTATTAATATAGTTTATAAATCAACCCACTACCCACTCATTACTAACTAAACCCACCCAATTAATAATCCAATTATAATATCAAAATTGTCATAAACACTACTAAAACATGATGAAATTATAGATTTCTGAAAATGACATTCAAAATTATTTGAGTCCGAATCGAAGCCCCAATTATAAATATAGGTTGAGCCGCTTATTTAGGAGGACACTTTCAATAGGATTATCTTTCAAGATTGAATTAAAAATTTATGATTAAAGGTAAAGAAGTAATACATCCCGAATTAATTCATGCACTTTTTTAAAATATAATTTTATAAATATTTATGATTTGTTTTAAAACCTTTAATATATTATTTTGAAAAAAAGTTAACTATGAAGTAACATCACATAATTGAGACGTAAGAATAATTAAGATGAACATAGTCAGACTTTTAAGTTTATCGGTAATTTTTATTTAGACACTTAACGTATGATAATTTACTTCTATAGATATTTTCGTCTCAAATTTTTAAAAACACTCAATTGGCAGTAGCTTTTCTGTTGTTGCATTAATAATGTGACGGGTGTATTAATTTGGAGGGGTTTAATTAGTAATGGGTGGGTAGTGGATTGATTTATAAATTATACTAATAAGTTAAATTATAACATATAGTTGCGTGCCACGTATTTAAAAAAATATTTAAATAGTTTAAATATAAAACCGTTAAATAAATGGTCAATTTTGAACCAAAAGGTGGATGACAAGGGTAATTTGGACCCAATAGGTGGGTGGGAAGGGTATTTTGGAGCCAATAGGTGGATGGAGGGTAATTTTGTACCATTTCCAATACTTTGAGGGTATTTTAGGCCCTTTTCCGTAAAAATTATGCTGCTCCAACTCTTTAAAAATATCAACAAGTGCATGTCGGATTTGCCAAAAATAGTATATTTTTGAAAAATCCGAGATGAATGCGACATCAAAGATGAAGAGTTCGCGCAACTTAGCCTAAAAGTAAGGTAGTAGTCTTAATATGATGCTAAACAGCTTTATACCTTTCCATTGTCACTTTTATCAAGAAAGAACCTTTGAAGGGGAACAAATATTATCACCATTTGTATCAATCAAGCTGAAATCTATCTTTTTCTCTAAAATGGCTAAAATATGGATTGAAATCTGCCTGATTTCCGCCAGGGGACTCCGGCGAACATCGGCTTTGTGGAAGCTTCAGTGGTATGCTGTTGGATGGATTGAACCAAACAACAAGTACTGTTCCAAGATTGATTCTTCAGGCAATGCAAATCCTGTTTGGAAAACCAAATTCTCAATGTTGGTTGACACTTCTCTCCAGGATTTGGCCCTAAATGTTGAAGTTTACAGTAGAGAACCCATTTTTCTTAGAGAAAAACTCATGGGAACAGCTACTGTGCTTTTGAAAGAGTTTCTAGACAAGTACAATAAGAACTCTGAGGTTTCGAAGCCAATTGAAGAAGTTGGGAGCTTTCAATTGCGGAAAAAGAACTCGAATAAACCTCAGGGATTTATCGATGTCTCCATCAGAGTTTCGGAGGAGAGGGAGGAATCTAGTTCACAACCAGGTAGAAACTTAAGTTGCTGTTTGTTACTTTAGACTTCATGATTTGTATAGTTATTCATCTTCTATGAAACAAATCCTTAGAGAAAAGACACTAGTTTATATTGATTCAGATAGTAATACCTGGATGAAGAACCATACTCTTGCGAGTCTTAACTGAGAATTTTCCATTTTTGACGACATCTTGTTTGAAACTAGGTGAAAAGGAGGGATTTAAGCTTGCGGATAACAGCAGCGGCTTCAACTTGACTAATGGATATAAACCTGCATCAGCATACCTACAACCACAATCTTTAACCCCGTCTCAAATGCTGGAGAGCCAACCACAGACAAATCACCAATATGAACATCCAGTGCCATATCCTACAAATTATTCACATCCACCTGTGGCGGGACCAAGCTACACACAAGCAGCAGGACCAAGCTATCAGTCGTCGCGTACTCCACCCCCACCTCCACCTCCACCTGCTAATGTTGGTTATATTCCAACTTTCCTCCCAAGAACAAATAACATGCCGCCTAGTTATTTAAACATGCCACAAACTGGAACTTCAGCAGCACGAAATGCTAGACCTGGTTTTGGAATGGGAGTAGGTGCAGGGGCATTAGCTGCCGGTGCTATGATATTTGGAGATGATTTCATGTCTGGTTTTGATCTGCCTCATGGTTTACAGGATCCCTCTCTCACCATATCCCTTGATCCCCTTGTCTGAAGATGAGAATACCATCTATTGAATTACGATGAGTGCAATGAGGTTATCACAAAGATCTGCATAGATGTTTCAGTTTTGCAAATCTCGGGCTTCTTGTGTAACCACAGATTTCAGCAGCTTTGTAATAAGCTGAAGTGAAAATTTACAACTCTCAAGATACATGGTGTATTATATTTACATGTCTCAAGGGACAAGAAATCAATGTTTACTTAAACAACTATAAGCCAACTATGTTATATTATGGAATGCACTGATAGGTGTTTATAGAATTGAGTATAATTGACGAAGAGCTTAATTATTTCCTATATATGAACTTTAGTAGGCAGTTCAAGTGTCAAACTTAATGCTCACCAATAGATATCAATCCTGGCCAAGTTGAACTGGCAAAAGTATCAACCTCAAGTTGCTGGTTGCAGATAAGACTCTTTCTGCACCCCAAAAGCTCTTTCAAGGAATCAGTCAACAATGGATACAAATTCGTCAACCTTCTCTTCATGGGGCAAGTGGCCACAATTCTTGATTATTTCAAGACAAGATCCAGGAATGGACCGTGAAAGTCTTTCAGAGTTCCATGGCGGAACAAGCCGATCGCTGTCACCAGTGATAATCAGAACTGAGAGAAAAAAACATCATTAGGAACTTTGTGTAATCACTGTGTAACAGTGTTAACAAAGGTGAAAAGCACAAAAAAAGCTCTAAGGTCTGGGGGGCTTTAATGAATAAAGGTGCAAAGGGAGAAAAAAAATACAAATATATATGTTTAGTCCAAGACTAATAATTATAAACATAAATGACAAATATATGATCAAAGAAATTGAATTTTTTTTTATGATGAACTGAAATATCATTGTTTAGTTTCACTTTTTCATAAGAGGCTCATTGGCAAGAAAATGTTTTCCTTAGAACCTTGATGACGACACTGAAGCGCACATAAAGCGAGACGAAGTTCTCAACACGTTTTGATCCTCGCTTCAGGGCTTAAGCACGCTTAAAGCGCGCCTTTGATAACACTGGTAACTGGAGTCTATTGTTTATCATGCAACTTTACGATAATATGTTTCTCAAAACATAGCATTATCACAAATCCAAGAATGTAAAAGGAACATGAACTAAAGCATATGACACACTTTTCCCGTATAAGGGAGTAGCCTAGAAAAGAATGGTGCAATCAAAGGTTATTTGGTAGTCAAGAGCTGTTGGTTATATAGCATAATTGTTTTTTCAGTACTTCATATTCACTTGAGATTTGCTTGCTTTTCTATTAATAATTTTGAAATTCAATGTTTTCTTTTAGTTATCAATATCAATTCAATTTGATGCCACATAGATGATTTTCTAACCAGGACATGAGATTTCACTTAGTCTCTTCGACAGTGGTGGTTTTGATTCAGATGCAGAATCTGTAAGCATAGCCATCGTATACTCCACCAGAGCCCTATCCCAATCTTTTATTCTGAGAGGCTGCAGATATTAAAAGAGTAAACATGACAACAATGCACAATGAAACCAGGTTGCACACCTGAAAAATCAAATACAAGCCCAAAAGAAAAAACCAAACCCATCATTTAGTTGGAAACAACTAGCTGCCAATGAATCACCTTTGTATAGCCTTGCAAGACATGATCATCAACTTGTTTAGGATCATACCAAGCATTCCTAACAGCAGCTAAGCCAAACTTATCAATTATCATCCTTACCTGAAAGAAAATGGTAGTCATTTTTGTACCCATTTTAATCAAGTTTCATAGAGTGGTAATCAAGTATTTTTCTCATTTTGCATATGTTGCAAATGACAATAAGAACTCATAAGAATTCTTCCATCTATTTCTGATAACATAAATATATCAAATCTATCCTCAAATAAACGTCAGAAAGATCAAAGAAGTAATAGAGCTGCTAAGCCAACAGCAGCTGACATGTTCCATGGACTTGCACTACACATATAACTCATCTCACCTTCTTGTTTAACTTCTTCAAGCATGTCCGGGAGGATATCTCACTCAAAAACCAATTTTCAAAAATTGGAAACTATAAAGTGTAGACCTAATTTAAATTTCACAAGGTTGCACGATGTAAATTTTCAGAAAGGAAAATTAGGTTCAATAAATAGATTAGAAGATCCAAAATAGAGTACATACCAACATAATACCAATGGTAGAACGCAAGAATGCAGATAAAGCTTTCTTATATAAAGAGTTTATCATGTCTCCCATCCCTTTCACCAAACGCATTATTGCCTGTCCAAGATATTGGGATACCTTTGACATAATGCTGAAAACTGTGGTAAACCAATTCCCTTTAGAGTTCACTTCCAATTCCTCGCCTTCAGTCTGGTTACTTTTTCCACTTGAATTGTCCTTCGTTACATGCCCTAAATTCAGGGGTGCTACAATTGCAGGGGCCACAAGTATCAGGGCAGCAACTCGCTCAGGTGCTTCAAAATATGCTTCAACTGCTACAATGGAACCAGCTGAGTGTCTGGTATAGCTCATTAGTTACCGATAAAAGTGACATCTTTGACAAATCAAATAGGAAGAGCAAAGGGAAGGAGGGCAATACTACAGCAAAGGACAAGTTGAAGCACATTATCCTCTCATTGGGAATTACATATCTACTTCGTCTTGACCAAATAAAGACACTTTCTACTGTTTGCAGTAAATAATTAGGAATAGAAATCTAATCAGTCAATCCAGAAAGAGTAACAATGCTGATAGATTATTTTATTTAAGATATAGAAGAATACGACGCAACGTACATAACTGAATATAACCATTAAATTCTTATTACCTAAAAGTTCATCCTAGAGTAGGTCAGTCATTCATTTGGAAACACACATCTAATTTTCATCGAACTTTATTTTCACCATTTCTGTTATTTCACATTTCTTTTATTATTGGGGTAGCGAAGGATAATTGTCTTCCATAGTGAAACTAAAATATAACTATAAGAATGCTATTTCACTGCAACAATTTCAAGCTAAATCAAGCCACTTCCTTTTTTAGATAAGTCAAAATATATAAATCCATAACTGTTCATAATGGAAATACTAGAATTCAGATCTTGTCATCCAAGAAAAATCAAAGTAGACTTTGAGTAGAACTTACCCCACTAGAATTGCCTTCTCAGCTGCTAAGAAGTCAATGAAGTATAGAGTGGCCAACACAGAGAATATCATGGAGTATGGATTAAAAGGTCTTGTGTCTTCACTTCCCTGAGATGAATGGTTGGCATGATTCTGCCTTGCCGTCAACCCAAAGGCTGGTCTGTCAAAGGCCAGAACTTTTTTCCCAGTGATTTGTGCCAAGGGCTTCATAGCTCGATTCCATGAAAAAATAGAGGCACCAAAGCCATGTAATAAAATCATAGGAAAATTCACTCTTTTATTAGCATGAGGAGGTTGAGAACTAGTTCCTTCTTCTGACAGGTTTGTAGCCACTGATTCTGCATCATATATCTTATGGTGTATTTGTACTCCTTTAAACTCACAAAAACAACTATCAGAATCTGCTAGAATAGCTGGATCTTGTAATTCTTCCTGATCTATCCCTGCTATCTGTCTTTTCCGCTTTGGCCTTGTCCCAGGTGATGTTTCTGGATTAGCTTGGAAAAATTAATGAAATAGGAGATGAAAACAAAAGAAGAATCCCAAGCTTCATCAAGTTTTCTCAGCTGCTTCTAAATACCAAAAGAATCTGATTGAGCTCAAATATGTTCCGTTTGGCGTTAGCACTTATTAAAATTTGCTTAGCCTCAAATAACTGACTGGACTTTTAACTATTACTTGTTCTTTGTTCGGTTGGCTTCTCAAGAGGAATAAATTAGTAAACAAACATCCAATTGCTGAAAGGTTATATGCACTACTGAGCATTTATTTCATATATATTATCTCAGCTCCTAAAGGACTGTCCCTAATACTTTTTTTAGAACTACCATAGTTTTGCTTTGACTAAAGTTTTTTCAAATTATTTTTAACCAAACAAAATTACAAATTATGCTTCTATGTAGTTTCAAATACCAAAATCATTTTTATTTTGAGAAGGTAAGAATTAGATATTTTATAATGAATCAGCACCTAAGAATGTCCAATGGTAATTGTACAAAAGAAAATAATAGTAATAATACATCCAACAGAAGTATACCCCTGACTGGGCCTGTAGTGATTCTAACAACTCAAGAATAGATTCAGCCTCCTCTACATGTTCCATTCTGAACCAACAACAAAACAAAGCCATACATACAATTTGATTTGCACTTCTGAGTGTTGTTTAGTGAGTACTTGAAATATCTTCTGTTCTTTCAACTCGAACCAACAAACCATCGACTAGATGCAGCAAGTACCCTATTCCACTGATTCTTCTTTCTTGGAAGCCCTATTCTGTTCCAAAACTTCAACAGTTCAGTGGTATCCTTGCCATAAGCCCATAACCCACGGCATGCCAATTGCATTAAAAAGAATTTTCAATTTTGAACAATGATTAGAACACTGCAAAAATAAATGGCCGACAAACTCAACTTGTTTCCACCATAAGAAACATCTGCTGCGCAGTATTGCTCCTCTCTTTAGAAAGTTATGGTGCTTTTGATTTCCATGTTTGTTTCCATGGCCAAGGTTCAAGCTGGCACTCCATCCTTGTAAGAGATCTCTAACATGACTTACCATTGAAATATCCTTCGCTATTTAGCTTCCTTTTCAAACTATCTTTTGAATCAGCAACTTATTGAAAGGAATCTAGTAACCTAAGAAATTGAGCAGCTCTAGACAGTTCCCAATAATTGAAATCTGAAATCTGCCAATATTGATGTAGACCTAGTGGCCAAAGTAAGTAAATCTGGAAATAAGCCTCCAAGGGGCCAATGCCCAAACCAATTTCCCCAAAAAGAGGTGTTCCTTCCATTTTCCACTGTTGTCTTGCTCAAGAAACCAAGCTGTAAATATCTGATACCTTTCCATATGGATACTCCATGATACTTCTGACTTCGTTAGTGCACCATGTCCCTCAATTCCATATTTATTATTGCTTAGTCAACCCTCTGAGCTTCCACCTCTGTGTTAATATCCATAGTCATTTCATGAGCAACCCTTCTATTTTGTTAACCTCCCCATTCCTCCACCCTTCTTGTTTATAATTAGTGTGTTCCATCTTACCAGATTAAATGATTTCTTCTCCTTACTTCCTAGCACAAAAAAGTTTCTTATGCAAATCCTCTTCTCAATCTTAACTGGCATGGAAAAATAAAGACATAACATAAGTTGGGAAAGAATCTAAAACACTATCGATCAGCACCATACTACCTCCAAAACACAAAAATATTGCTTCTTCCAAATTGCTAGTCTTTTCTCACATTTTTCCAAGACCCCTTGTGATATGATATCAGCTCTATCTCCTGCCCCCAGTGCTAATCCCAAGCAAATGGTAGGCAGCCTTACATACCTGGTAACCTAAAGCTCAAGCTAAATCATAGCAGTTGGAACCATATTGACTGGAAATAAGTGATTCTTTCTCCAGTTTATTGGTAATCCAGAAACTCCCTGAAGAATCACAAATACTCAACTCAAGTTAGTGATTTGTTTTTCCTCAGCATCGCACAAAACAAGAGTGTTGGCAGCTATCAGCAAGTATGGGACTTCTAAGATATTCTGGTTGTGAACCTTGAATTCCCTTACCCAGCCATTTTTTTTATGACGTGGTGTCTAGGCCAGCTTTCACGCACCTCAACCAATTCCAGGGGATACCTGGCACCTTCCACCAGCAGCAACAGGTAGCAAGTAACTTTGTCCGTCAAGGCTAGGACAAAATGGGAAGAATCACCTAGTGTTTTTGTCTCCACTGGGAATTGAACCTGAGACCTCATGGTTTTCAATCATTTTATTGACCACTAGGCCACACCCTTGGGTGCCCAATCATTTGTGCAGGCAGTCTTGAGAATTTTGGAAAAATATTCCGTGCCTTAAGATGAATAGGAAATTAAAGATAATATCTCCTCACCATAATCCTTTTGAGCTGCAAAAAAAATCACGGGCGTGCTATTAACAGGGATTGAAAACCAAACAGATAGTACAGATAATGATATCCAGTTAACTCATATTCTCCCAAATCCCATATCTTTGAGAATGTTAACTAAAAGTTACCCCCCAGCATGATAATATACCTTCTCAATAACAACCTTACATAAAACACCAGGAATATCACCTTTCAATCTGGTATCAAGATATTCATTTGCAGTGAAAGATGCATCCATAATTTGTCTTCTTCTAATAAAAGTCATTGTGAATTATCCACTAACTTGTGAATCACCCTCGAGTCTGTCAGAAGCTTCGAAACGATCTTACAGAAACTACTAACCAGGCTTATGGGTCTACAATCTCTCAATTCCACAACATCGTTCTTTTAGGAACTAAAGCAATAAAGGTGATATTGAAGCATTTCTCAAACTTTTCCTAGTGGTGGAAGAGATCCAGACCCTTCATGTTATCCTCTTTGATAATCAACCAACATTTTTGACAGAAACCCATAGAGAACCCATCCAGACCTGGAACTTTATCACTTAACACATTTCTTGGTAATTTCTAGCATTTTTTCTTCTTCAAAAGGTCTTTGAAGCCATAATACTTCCCTCGAGATTACTTGTGGGTGCCCTAATATACCTGACTTCCGATTCTCTCCTTCTGAGAACTAGTTCTGGTAGAAATGAGAAATATGTTTTCATCTCCTCCTGACATTCCTTGATAATCCCATCAACTCATAATTCCAATGTGATTGTATCTTGTGAGCATTTGCTATCCCCTTGTTTCAACCGTAGTAACCGTGATTTTGTCTCTAAAACAGTCCCTCATATTTGGTAATATCCTTCAACTCTATTTGTAAACAAGCCTTATCAACCATTCCTCCTATTTTTTTTGAGGATAGTAACACTAATCTATATATTCACAGGTAAACTACATCCAAAATACGCAGTTCCCCTTCAAAAGGTATTACAGACTAATCATATTGTCGTCTATCACCTCTATTTCTTACAAATAATCTAAAACATCCAAGATTTACTTAGACTAAAATGTTCTGTTTACACCAAAAATACAATATCGCTAGACAATTGATCTTGAAGCTCTGAAGTCCATTATGCTTGACTTCAAAAACCTCTAGTTTCTCTCTTTCCATACCGTCCACCATATGCATGCTGGGACAATCTTCCATCGCTCCTCCTTGCTGTTGCATTACCATCACTATTCCCACTGTTGAGGACTCCTCTGATGCTCCCTGACTTTACCCAATATATTTTCCTCAAGCTGATGAAAATCCTCCAAAGTTGTTCTGTCCATTTGCAGTGCAAGAAGAGATGGCTAATGTCCATGTCCAAGTGTGCCATCTTTGCTAATAGCTCATTTTTCCTCTGTTCCAAAGTACCAAAATCAGTTTTGTTCAGTTTCCCTTTTAATATCTGTAACTTATTTGATAAAATAAAATTTGGTCTGCTTATAACCTGAAAGTTTGACCATCAATTCGACAACCTATAACCTGAAAGTTTGACCACCAACTCTATACTTTTGTCAAAAAATCATTCCATACCCAATTCTCCATCCATCCTCAAATTTAAAGTAAGACTTCTCCCACTCACGACATAACAGTTGTAGTGATGCATGATCAGAAATTATTGCTATCGTAATCTCCTGTTTATCCATTCTAAATTCTTTAACAAAAAAAAAAAAAAAATCTTCAGCCTACTCGGAAGAGAAGAGAATACGAATCTATCACTTCTTGTACACTGCCTTGATTAATACCTTTGAACCATGTGTGTTCCCCCCATCCCACCCCCCCACCCCCCAAAATAAGTAGCGGATAAATCAGTTCCAATTCCTTTACGCCTAAGTTGCTGTCCGATTCTGGTGCAGATCTTGAGGTCAGATCCTTGATGATCTAATTGTAAGATTCGCGGATATGGATCCATGTTAATGGATAAGGTGCGGGGATTCGCCTAAAAATAATTAAAATATATAATCATAGAGTTATAAAATCTAAATTATTAGATATTTTGTGGAGAACTTGACGAGAATCCTGGAAGGAGATTAAGGAGAAGGAGTGACATAGAAATTTCTATATAAAAGGTATTCCATTTTCTTCAATTTCATCTTAATTTTTGTATTGATTATACAAATCATTAAAATTGTCTAGACTTTCCCCACCGCTTTTGGTCAAAGTACCCAAAATTGGTCGACCAAATGGGACATGGATCCCACACCCATGTCATATCGACACGGGTGCGGCACCAAAATTGAAGAGTCCAAGCAACTTAGCTTCATGCAATCTGAAAAATAATTTCATCGAGCATGTGATTCTTGAACTATTTTTCCTTTCGGACAAAAACCTGGTGGTGTTGAAATCTCACATAGCACCCACGACAGCTCACATAATCCCCTAACAGCAGCAAGTTCCCACCACAACTCCTTCCTTTCAGTCTTAGGCTCCGTTTGTCCATAGATTTCCCAAATAATATTGGGGGAAAATTTAGCAAATAGTGTTTGTCTATACAATTTGCCATTATTTGACAAATATTTTTGGCAAATATCCCAAATTTCCAATACTAGTTTTTTCTAGTATTTGGGTCAAATCTCATTATTTGGATCTTTTGAAAATTAAAATTTTACACCAAACTTTTATTTTTTACGAGAACACCCTCTATAGTAGTTGTTTTCGTTGTATTACATAATTTTTTACGTGATCACCAAAATAGTGATGAAATATTCCGTGAATATGAAAGTGATGATATGGTTGTTGATGTAAATGATAAACAATCAACTAAGGGTAACAAAGTCATATGTTTTGTCTACTTCACAATGTATTGCACTCACTCCAAACTACCACATTGCTCTAGTGTCACGGACACTACTTGTTATTTGTTGCAAAGAAGATCCAATTGACTTGTAATACAAACTTATGGTTACTTTTGATAGTTTTTACAACTTATGGGTATAAATCATATTTTTCTAAAAAACTAAAATATACTTCCCAAATATTATGGCCAGACACATGATCAAATTTCACCCAAATTTTCACCAAATAATATTTGTCAAGAATATTTGGAAATCTATGGCCAAACGCTAGCTTAGTGTTTGGTACATAAACACCAGTTAGATGAAAAATTTTGTGAGGTAGCTTGAAATTTGACGGTGATGCTGAAGACTTCAGTAGCTACTACTATGCCCTGCTGATATCAATTATTCCACATCATAAGAATACCCCCCTTACACCCGCTTCCAACCACCCAAATTCTACCCATCTGTTATCCAAAATCTACCGCAACAATGACCCAACCTCTCTTTATCCACCTTTGTCTATTGAAAGTAATAAGCATTAGCTTTCCAGTTACTTACTAACGTTTTAGCTGTTCTTCTTATTACCTTACTGTTCAATCCCCCTATATTCCAACTGATAATGTTTAGCTTCATATAGAAGTTAGAGTGTTTCTTCCCCCACTTCTTGTCTCCACCTTCCCAAAGTTCATATCAAATTTTAGCTTGTTCAACTCATTGTTTTTCCTTGGTTTGCTACTTCCATGAATGCCCTAATGAATCCTTTTTTCCTGCCTTTTCTTATCAATCTTCATGAATAGTTCAAAAGCATCATATTCATGGGCCTGGAATGTGATACCATACTGCCTGCTCAGAGAGAGTACATTTTTATGAACCCATAAAGAAGCCTCCATTACTGCTTGCACTCTTTGAAGCTCTTCTAAATCTTCCATAACAAATTCCCCATGAAAAAATCTGCTCAAAATCCTATCCTAGAATTGGTTCTTCCGCTGTAATTGCAATTTCATTTCCTTGATTCATTGGACATATGGTTGTCATTGCATCCTTTTCATGAGCTAGGGAATAAATTAGTCCATTATCTTCTTGCACCACCAAAAGCACCAACTCATATTTATTGACCTTGTTGTTTGTTGCGACTTCAGTGGCAACGGGGCCTAAATCCACAAGCATTTTAGTAAAATCTTCTGAAATGACTTCAGTGTTATTGCCCTAAATGATTGAATTTAAGTCCATATTAGAGGAATCAAGTCAGGCCTTCTCTTTCTTCTTACTTAATTTTCTCGCTTTCTCTTTTCAACTACCTAAACTTATTTGCACCAAAAGCCATTCTCTTTCACACCAAGATATTTTTAGCTTCTTAAGATAAAAGGGTCAAAGTTAATTACAGCTAAATCACCCTACATATAAACTTACAAAGAAATCCATCAGTCAAGAAAAGTTTATTCAACAATCTAACATGAAGCATATAATAAATGCACAGTACAAACATAAAAGGATAAAAATAAATGTTTCATCTTAGTATAGGGGTTGAGCGACTTCAAAGCTACATAAACTAAAATCAACATTCAGAATCGATACTATAGCTATTTACCTGGATATTCAGCAGGTGAGAAAGAAGTAGACGAAGAAGAAGAGGCAGAGGGTACAATCTGTAGAGATCTGAAGAAGGGTTTTTGACGGATAGAATGAAGGTTTAACAGCTTCCTCCTGGTTTGTAATTGCAATTGAGGAGAGGCGGCACAAGCAGGCAACACATGAAGTACACAAGTACTCATGTCTTAATTCACTTTTCCTTCTCCGATAGACACTCCGGCAAACCACTATGCCGATTCTGCTGCTTTTCTGGAATTCAGAGTTCCTGCTGCTGCCGTGCCCACTGCACTGCCTAAATGACACCACTTTTGGTGCAGTTGGATTATAGTTATGTTTTTATGATTTTTAGTATTTTAGAATAAACTAGTTTTGACTTGAAATAAGTTTTAAAAAAAAAAGAAAAAAAAACTTAAAGAAACTTTTTAATATATAATTTTAAATTAAAATTATGTTAAATATATTAAAATATCTTTTAATTTTATAGTCTTAATTCTTAAATATGTCATTTAGAAAGCTGAAGTTAAAGTATTGTCAAAAAAAGAAAAATTATTTTTTCTTAAACAAATTAAAAAGAAAATTGAGTCATTCTTTTTTAAATGAAGGAAGTAGCATTTTTTTATTGTGCATTTTTTAATATATTGTTTTGATTTTTTTTTCTTTTTTGATGATTTTTAGTGATTTCAAAGATAATTATCAAAAAAACACATTTAAACTATGCAACTTTCTTTTATTTGAAAAAACCTTAACACATGACATTTGACATGAATAAAATATTTCAGCTTGACAAAAATTTAATAATAAAATATTAAAAATTAAAGATTAAAGTATTACTATCCCAAAAAATAAAGTTACGAAAATAAAATTAAAATTATTTTTCTCATCTCACTCCACTACCTCCTCCCCCCCCCCCCCCCGACAATCCTCCGTCCTTTTTTTTAAAAAAAAAATCTTTATAAAATAGTTTTGAAAAATTCATACTTCACCCCAACCACCCACTCATTCCCCCCAAAAAATTGATATTATTTTATTTTAAAAAGTTCTATCCTATTCTATTTAACCCTCCGCTCCTAATTTATTTAATTTCTTTTAATATTTTTGTAGTTTTGTGTTAGATATGTACATATATATTTAGGAAATTTTTTTCTACTTATATACCGAATATAACACAAACAAAAAATTATTTTAAAAAAAAATCTTGCGGTGACAAATAAAATATTTTCGACACAAAGCGAGAAAAAAATTGAAAGCAGAGGGTTAGGTAGAGTGGGTAGAATTAGTTTTTTTAAAAAAATAAAAATCTAAATTAGTATTTGAGGAGGGAGGTGGGGAGATGAAGTAAAAAAAATTAAATAGTTTTGTAATAGAAATTTTTAAAAAATGGGGGTAGGGGGTGTACGGTAAGAGGAAGTGATGGAGTGGGGTAAGAAAAATATTTTCTTGGTATAATAATTTTAAATATTAATTTTAATAGTACTTATAATTTATTTAATTTTGTCAAAATGAAATATTTTTTCAATGTGGAGTGTGATGCGGTAATTTTTTTTAAATAAAAGAGAGTGTATTACACACACG